>OZ026622.1:54869044-55209044 GCA_964020975.1 Hermodice carunculata | reverse complement strand
AAAAGAAGAACTACTTTCTTGTCATGCGGATCCAAAATCGAACTATTATCTCACAATTTCTCCAATATTATTGTTTTAACAGGAAAAATCCTCTCTCACGACAAAGATTTTCTAATGTTGTTTCAAGAACATGTGTCTTATTTTTCTTTTGAAAAAGTTGCAATATCTTGGCAGTAAGAGAGGATCTTTCTTCTTAAAACAGGAATCTTGAGGAATCGTGAGAAAGTATATCTATTTTTGATTCTTCTTTATAAGAAATTAGTTGTGATTTTCAAACATTGCAGAATAATTTTCTTAGTTATCTTGAGAATTCTTAGGCAAGATAACGATTTTTTTTACTGTGGTTTAAATATTTCTAATTAAATAAGCTTTTCTTACGATGAGGTTTTGATTCAATTGGTAAGGCTGTAATGTACCCATATTGAGCTGGTCTTCAGGTTCCACATCTTCAGCCGATGTTATAAGTTGTAACGTGATGACTTCGACCAAAGTTTATCTTGTCGAGTTGTTTGTTTATTAAACTGACCAACTAAAATGATTAAATGGAAGTGTTTTCATGATTCTTCAGTTGAAGGAGGGGTCTGAAAATTCTGAAGTTTGGCTTATGGATTGGACCAATTCAATGAATTAAAATGCAAGTGTAAGTGTGAAAATAAGGTTTGGAACTAATTGTCTTATTTATGAAAAATAAGTTTTTATTAATTTTGTCTATTCAAAGTAAAGTTAGGGCTCTATAGAACTTAAAAGGTGGCCTGGGTATCAATGCAATAACAGTGATGTAACCACCGACTACTTACAAAACATTTGGTGCAACTTTTGGAGGGACTTGCCCAAATCTTGTATACTGGTGATTATTTAACATTTCTTGACCTTTGTGGCATCTTTTCAATGTTAAATTGTCCCAGACTGAATGTTTTCAAGATCTGGTAGCCTGGAGCAGTAAGGGCAACGACTGTGTTACACTCTGTGCACATGTATTTTTTGCCCAAAAATATATATGAAAAAAAATTAAATTAGGTAGGAAATAACATGAAAACTACTTGGTATTTTTATCATGCATTTAAAATTCATCTCTTTCAATTTCAACCATATAATCTTTTGCACATAAATTTGCGAAACAAAATGTAGTCAAGTGAAGTGTTTATTACTGTTAATCATGACAATTGCAAATTGCTTCAAAATATATTGAAGTGAAGTTCTTTTTATAAACTCTTTTACTTGTCTTTTTTCCATGAAGTTGAGTTTCACTTTTCAGTTTAGTCATACTTTAGTGCATGTAACAGAAGCTGCATCTATTCTTGTCTACTTTAAAATCCCTAACGGTTCTGTGAAAATGCAGAAACAAACATGCACTATATTGTAAGATATTACATGTGTATATCATAACTCATTCTTTACTTACTGTACGTTGATAAGCACTGCAAACGTAGGGGAGGGGCATAAAACAAGTGACTATTCCTAAAAACATCTTCAATGACTAAGTAAAAATCTTGTATTAGCTGCAGTGGCTATAAGGTACAAAATTCTCAGAGCCAAGTCCTACCGAGAATTTAAGAGAAGGAAAATTCATCTTAAATAAATTTTAATTACAGATCAAACTTGATGATGCAAAGGATCGATGTCCCCCGCCACATCATGTGTTGTCAAGATACAATTGTATAAAATAGACACGTCATGATAACAGGCAAATGGCTGTTCATATGAAAGCAGTATGATCAAAATTATATCCAAAATTACAGTAGAATTTCCAATTAAGACCACTTTCTTAAAATATTTTTTATACATTGAGAGGTTTGATATTCATTTGTTTTTACAGAGCCAGAAGGCAGTCATTTCGTAAAAGAAGCCTGAGTGCATCATGTTATCTGGCACCACGATACAGACGTGGGTCATTATTTTAAAGCATGTATAACACAAAGCATGTACTGCACAATATAAATGCAATAGCAAACATAAATTAAGGAATTTAAAATTTGACCACAAATGAACAAAATAAATAAACAAATAAATAAATAAATAAGTAAATAAATAAATAAATAAATAAATAAATAAATAAATAAATAAATAAATAAATAAACAAATAAATAAATAAATAAAATAAATAAAAAATAAATAAATAAAAAAGATAAATAAAAAGAAAAATAATTATAATAAAAAAAAATCGCTGGAGCATTACGGTTTGAACAAACCTGGTAGAGACACACCCAGGGTTTATGTCCACCAAGTTTGCAGATCTGGCCAGCGGTTTTGGAGCAGTCAAAAAGTTCGCTGACCATTATAAGCCCCATTGGCTTACACAGTAATCAATAGGAATGTGAAAATTAACCGATAAGTATCTATCTATCTATCTATCTATCTATCTATCTATCTATCTATCTATCTATCTATCTATCTATCTATCTATCTATCTATCTATCTATCTATCTATCTATCTATCTATCTATCTATCCATCCATCCATCCATCCATCCATCCATCCATCCATCCATCCATCCATCCATCCATCCATCCATCCATCCATCCATCCATCCATCCATCCATCCATCCATCCATCTATCTATCTATCTATCTATCTATCTGCCTGTCTGTCTGTCTGTCTGTCTATCTGTCTGTCTATCTATCTGTGTGTGTGTGTGTGTGTGTGTGTGTGTGTGTGTGTGTGTGTTTAATTATAACATGTGCCTATTCACCATCCATATTTATAAAACATTTATTACATCTTCGGGGGCATACCCAGAAATGATCGGGGGGGGGGGGGGGGGTCTAAATCGGCAATTCTCTAAATGGTGTAAATTATAACAAAATTCTTGCATACCAGTTTTTCTTCGAATTTCTTTTTAAGAGCCTATAGATAATTTACACATAAGTACCCCTCAGTAATAAAAAAGAAACATTTAAACTTTTCTGACTCATTACTCACCATGTAATTACGTTTGAACTATTTGAAAATATTTGTTGTGAAGAAAATGGAAATATCAGGCAGGGGGTCCGGAGGCAGGCCAGGCACCAAGAGGCTCAGGAGTTCTTGATGCTTCGAAGGCTATTTCCTGCTTATTCTGGTATATTTATCGACTATGTTCACACAAGAAATAGTTTTACTGTGGCTGTCGTCTATTATGATTATAAGATGATGATGATGATGATGATAATAATTTTATTTACCCCGATATCGAGAAAATGATGAAATACAAACACATCGAGATTAGAAAATAAAGTACAGATAAATAAAATAACTAACAGTAGAATATATCATAAAGTCAAATTAAAGTAAGCAGAATACCTCTGACGGCCTGGTACAGTGTACTACTACTACTACTACTACTACTACTACTACTACTACTACTACTACTACTACTACTACTACTACTACTACTACTACTACTACTACTACTACTACTGCCATCACCACCACTACTAATAGTAATAATAACAATAATTTTGTTTACCCCGGTATCTGGAAAGTAATCACATACAAATACACCGAGACTAGAAAATAAAGTACAGATAAATGAATGAACTGAAAGTGGAATAGAGCTTAAAGGCAAAGTAAGCAGAATACCTCTGAAGGCCTGGTACTGTCCCCAAGTCTGGGGGTTTTAATAAAATTATTATTATCATCATCATCATCATCATCATCATCATCATCATCATCATCATCATCATCATCATCATCATCATCATTAATGATAATACATAGGAGTTGGACAGTGGCCGATAACAAAACCTAAACATACAAGCATAAATATAAGCAAATAAACAAAAGGTAAACGGAACAACCTTAAATGAGTGACATAAGTTCAAATATAATTATCATCTCAACAACTAAAACTCAAATTGTGTTCTGTTTATTCTATTTGCTTGTGCATTCATACTTTCTTTTGATGATATTCATCAAACCTGATGGCTAAATTTTATTTATGAAAACAGAAAAGAGGTATCTAAATGACACAACACATACTGCTGATGCTTGACGAACAATCAGTGACCTCTTAGGTAATATCACCTCATCAAAAGCCCTTATTTGACAATTTAGGATAGAGGAAAAAGCGATTTTAATCTCACAATTGGTTCACAGCTTTTATTTTGGTATAACAATGGATAAAGTGGCATGTGTATGCCTATATCACACTGTAGCATAGATAGTTGAAGCAGCCAACCTAGTGAACTTTTTTTTCTTTTCCTTTCTTTAAAAATATAACGTGGGGGAAATTGAATGTATACTAAACATGTATGATTTTTTTTGGAGGGGAGGGGGGTGTTCCGGGCAACGCTGGAACCCCCTGAATATGCCTCTGATCTTTACCCATTTTGTCCAGATTTTTTATAGGCAAAACGGGTGACATAATGGGCATAGAGCATCCCTCCACTATTTTATAATAATCCATTTGTTTCTGTGTGTAAGCTTTTCATATGTTTAGTGGTACAATACTGATTAACAGACCGTAGATGTAAACGTTAAATGACATGTGACCTTGACTGGTATCGTTTTGATTTATTATAATGGTTTTAAGGAGTCTCCCTAAAAATAAGCCTATGAGGTGAAGTTTTTAGCATGTTAGCATTATACATGCCTCTCAATTACCATTGCGTTATGCCTTGTTCATAGCAGCTGGAACTGCTCCTGATCGATAGATTTAGATCTAATCAATCTTTCAAAAGTCCATTGGTGTGACAGCACCACCTGTTAAGTGGTTGAGGAACGACTCAGTGAACATGCTGTTAATCATTCCTTCTATAAGAGGGGGTAGTGGACATCAGTAATGAGTCAGAAAAGTTGAAATGCTTTTTTTATTAGTGAGTGGTAATAATGTGTAAATTATCTATAGGCTCTTAAAAAGAAATTTGAAGAACTGGTATACAAGAATTTTGGTTTGATTTACACCACTTACAGAATTGCCGATTTAGACCCCACCCCATCATTTGTGCGTATGCCCCAAAGAGTCTAATAAATGTTTTATAAAAATGGATGGTGAACATGCACATGTAATAGTTTATATATATATATATATATATATATATATATATATATATATATATATATAAATATATGTATATATATGTATATATATGTATATATATATGTATGTATATATATATATATATATATATATATATATATATATATATATATATATATATATATATATATATATATATATATATATATATAGGTTATACATCTATTTACATTTAGTGGTCCAATGTCTACCTACCCAAATAATTACATTTACTAGTGTGTTTACAGTTAGTGGTACTGTTTACAGTTAGTGATCGAAATGTAAATTTACATTCATGGGTGTGTTTACATTTAGGGGTCTAACAAAGGTTGGTTGGGATTCATGGGTAATTGAGAGGCAAGTGTTCTCATTAATACTGAAATCACTAAAAAAACCGGTATTATTTACGTAATGTTACCTCTTAATTTCCATTGCCCACATACAAACGTTTTGGTAGGAGAGTAAGGCTACAAGTGAGAATACTATCCCAATACCACACCTATGGTTTTGTGTGACCTAATCAGTCCTTGTGCAGAAGTGACATCTGCTGTAGAATTCCCGGGGTCAGTGTACATGAGACCATCTGCAGCAGGATCCCGAGCTGTTAGGCAGGATCCCCTCCTTACTGACCTTTTGTCAAACCAATTAGGCTCCCCAGCAGTATGCCAAAACTGGAATTGGCTTCTAGCTTGAGAAGCCATATTCGATTTGATGTCTGATAGATAAGCTCCTGCGCATAGGCGGAAGCTGTTTGGCTCTCAGACAAAATGGCAATAATACTGGGGGAATGGTCAGGTAAGTTCAGTGGATATGATGTTCTGGTCATTTGCGATCTAAAACCTGTTAAGAAACAGGGATTCAATTGACTTAAACCACAGCTCTGTTGGCGCTAGAACAGCAGACAGAGGCTGCCCAGAGAGAAGATGGTAAAAGGACCGTACTAAAAGGCCAGAACCTAAGCGAAGGAGCCTTCCATGCCAGCAAAGGCATAAATGTCTTCCTCCAAGATGAGCATGTCCTAAAGGTAGTACTCAGGAAAGGTGATTGGAGACATCCAGTAACATGCCCAGAAAATGTGAACTATTGTGACATTCCAAAAGGCCTGCTAGGGGGCACTGAAGGCTCATACCTCGTGAGCTCTGGGAGTAAGTTTCTTGATAACTGCCGGGTGGTTCTGCTCTGTCTTATAGGCCTTGAGCATGGTCTGTTTGACCCACAATGAAATATTTCTGCCGATTGAATGTTCTTATTTGGACTCATCTATGGGAAGGAACAAAAGTGTTCTCTCTCTCTCTGCAAAACCCCTCAATGCACTAAAGATACTAGTGTAGGACTCTCAAACGGCACAAACCTCTTTCCTCTAGGGGAAGAGATATATCCATAGCACGAAGGGTGAATCCTTTAAAGGAGTGGTCAGGCAACCATTGGATTTGGTCATGCCCCTAGGCATGGATCTCACTTTATCTAGCCCCAGACGTGAGTGTTGATGAGAAAAAAGTTGTACATGTCTAGAGCTTGAGGTCCACCTTAGTAGGGTCCTCAAGGTGGTCAAATAGTATGAGACCATTACATCTTCACATTGTTGTCCAGCAACTAGTCCAAGTCAAAAACCGTCCAAACATTGACAGGCTATCAACATGAACATAACTAGATATATTGCAAGAATTGAATATCAATTAAGTAATACATTGTCAACCAACACCCAAATGCAACAAGACATCACAGTGACAACATAATCCAATAACTGTCATGAAAAATAGAAGTGGACAACAGATTTCGATGAGGCCAGAATGACTACACCAATATTCTGAGCAAACGAGAACCATGCATATTCAATTTGTTAGCCATCAAATAAGCAAGGTCAGAATCCAGAAAGTCCAAGGTAGACATACCAATCCTACATAATATATATTATCATAATGAAAGTGTCTCCATGTAGGGCCACCTCTTATGCATGGTCAAAACCAGCAGGAGGTCCCACTTAGGGAGAACCTGCCTATCTGCTGGTCTGTCTGAGTAGAAGGAGGCAATGGGTGCCGCCAAGTAAGGGTCTTTCCCAATCTGACTGTATAGGACAAGGGTGACTGTGGAAGAGATAGCAGTATGGAACCCTTCAACTGTCATCGAGGTCTTCCCAAAGACCTCCCACTGAAGCAGGAAGTCTATGATGTGGGTATCCTGATGTTACCATGGATTGATGTCTCGCTCTACACACCAGCGTGCCAAGACATTCCAGCAGACTAAACAGACAATTATTCTCGAAGACCTCCTTTTGCAATCCTACCTGTGACCGATTGCAAGAAACCACCAACATGAGAAAAAACAATTTTCTAACAGCTCACCATGGATTGTCGACTGATCCAAGCAAACATGTTCAAAAATCAGTGAAACCTCATTTTGAAACATCCTGTCTGTACACTGCAGCAACAAACAAACAAACAAATAAACCATATGTCAAGATTCTTGTGCAAAACAAGTTCCTGTGTCTTTACTTGCACTTTTTTCATAAAGATGATTGAACACTTGGAAATGTATTGACAACAATTGAAAAAATAGTTCAAAATTCTGTCAGAAGTGATTTTAATATATTGTTCACATGCTAAACACATGAACAAGGCAACAAAAATGTAGAATCTCAAAGCAGTAACTCAAATTGACTTAATAGACTAGACATTTTGAATACATGATGTAAGAGACCAGATTGTATTGTGAATTTCACTCTACAGACATTCAGTATCAAGCATCATTAGAAAGAAGCATGGGAAAATTAAACAAACAACAAATGGCTTTCACTTTAATAACAATACTTTATCATCCTGATAATAACATCCACGACGAATTAACGATACAATGCATACATGCATTTTGTCTCAACTACCTATGGCATAAATATATTATCTGTAAACATATGTATTGAACATGTACATACACATGTAAAATAGTCCATATACACCTGTATTCAAGATGTATTATACACAAATAAATTACAGTCTCAATCAACTACATGCAATGTATGGAACATGGTTGCTTGTAACTACAAACAGACAATAGTACACTTATGATTCTCTCCGCCAAAAATTGTGAGAGAACAATGTTTGCCTAGTGTGCCCCACGTGGAGGGGGAATCATGTCACACACCATCCTATCGGTACCAACTGGGTGCCAGGTGCTCCTCGTCTAATTCAGCTAGCAAACATTGGCTTTCAGTGTAACACCCTACTTACCCTATCTGTACCAACTGGGTGCCAGGTGCTCCTCGTCTAATTCAGCTAGCAAACATTGGCTTTCAGTGTAACACCCTACTTACCCTATCTGTGCCAACTGGGTGCCAAGTGCGCCTCGTCTAATTCAGCTAACAGCACTGGCTTTCAGTGTGACACCCTATTTACCCCCGTCTGTTCTATGCAGCACACAAGGGCACATGTTCTAAGATCTTTGCTGGCTTTTGTATCTAATTTGTTTAAGATATCTAAAGCTGACCTATTTATCTGAGCTCACCAATCTTATTAAATATATTATATTTATTTCACAAGTTGCACTGTATATCCTTAATGCAGTTTAAGGAAAACCGCTGCTTACCTTCAGGTGGGGGAATATCCATTTTCATGCAGGCCCAGTGATACCATCCGTCACACTTATCACATCCTATGGTTGGTGAATCACACAAACATTCTTTGTTTACATAATGGGCACCAGTAAGTTACATTTTCATCCATGTCTTCATTCATCATATTATTTTCAGTATCCGTGTCTTATCTTCTTGTATTATTTCCGTTGAAATGTTTTTTCTTTTGTTATCATGTTATCAGATCTCTTTATGGCAAGTGTTTATGTGCAGACTGAATTCTTTCGACATTAAGAATTTTCACTATTGTTATTATTTCTATGTAACACAAACCACATTGGGTCCCAATTCCATGTGCTTCTCTCTTGTGTTGATCTTTTTTTTATTTTGTACCACAGGTGAAAGGATCCATGCTTTTATCCTGAATACAAATTTCACATATTCTTGTGGGTTTTAACAAACCTTTGGGTTTAGCGTTTAGCGTTTAGCTTTCTTCTTTTGCTTGGTTGACTATGAAATTCAATTGGTTCATGTTCTGTATATTTCTAGTACAAGTTAATTCATGATACTTTTGACTCTGGTTTGCTGTTTTTGTTAGTTTTCAACTGAATGCCCAATTGACATAGGAAAGATGCCAACACATCCTTAAGTCCTACACCTCTTCTGGCTGCCGTTATCATTTTGTGCCCCCCCCCCTTCCCGTGCTGTTTCCTACTACTTTCCTGGAACTTAACTTTTGAAACATAAGAGTGAGTGTCCTTCTGTAAGTAAATGTGAGTTCTTAAGGGCATAACGTTCTTCCTTAACAGGCCCTTCCTTTCTTCGATAACCTGCTTTGTATGTTGTTCTGACAACCTTGCAAGACTGAATGCCAGCCACCTGTACAACTTGACTGCCATGGCAAATCTTGAGCAAAGAACCCCCAGAAGCTTTATTAATTTCATCTTGGGTTGTTTCATAGGATTGGTATAGGAGTTTGTTGGCTTGATCAAATATAGGCTTTAAAATGCAACTCTTTCTTTGGACGGGGACCACTAGAAGATGCACATGAATTTGGAATTTGGGGCATGGTCTGATGATAAAATTCTATCAGTATGTTTCCATTATATTCTGCATGTCCAAATGACAGACTTGCATACAAATGGCTGCAAAAATATGGCTGACCCATAAGTAGAAATGCATAACAAGTGCATGTACATAATTTTATATTACGTATGTATGTGTCACTTTCAACATTTTTCTTTGATTCTGGTGTCAGCAGATTTAAATTTTCTTCATAAAACATGTTGCATGCAATGTCATTTAATTCAAACAATGTTTCTTTTGATCTACCCAAAACATCATATGTATGGTCATGCTGAATTTGTTTAGATAAAGACCGAATTTGATGTGCTGATTTTTACCCCACCCCCTATATATTTCTACATCATCATCAAGTGCAACAAAGAAGGCGTCAAATACGTCTTTGTGTGTGGACTGCTGACAACCTGATCTAACTAAAAAGCATCCATTGTCTTCCCAGACTGTTGCTGGCCTGAAGTGTCCCTTTTGATTTCAAAGCTATCCCTGTCTCTACCCTCCACATTTTCCTTCCCTTATGTCGAAACGATCGCTTGGAAAGCTGCGCGCATTTTGTCTCAATCCTGTGTTTGCGAAGTGTTTGATAGGGTCAAGTCCATACCAATTCTGCCATAGACCTGTTTAAATGATTATTGGATTCTGTATTATTTATTTCCTTAAATTTACGCTCTGTTACATTATTGGTTAACAATATTGGATTTCGACACACATTTTCTGGAATTTTAAACACTACTTCTGATGTAAAAGCGTCCTTCCAACCATAATTGCACCAGTATCGATCTAAGTATGTGATAAATTTTAATTTACTGTCTGTTGGTAGTAAACTGTCCGGAATGTCTCTTATAATGAAGCTTTTGAGTCTAGTTATTAAACTTTCTCGCATATTTGAATTCCAAGATCTAATTATACAATTGATCCCAGTTTCTAGTAGCCTAATAGACATCTTCAAGTATTTATCCTCACAAATATGCTTTCGCACTGCAGTAGTACCATGGAAAATACAGAGAGAGAACCTCAATTTCTGGTGCATTACCGGTACTGCATTACTAATATCCGTGGCTTTGTCATGTAAAACCATAGCGGCATACTTTGGGTTGTTTGGGCTGGGACTGGGTCTGATGTGAAAGAAACCATTGCAGACATAAAAACTTAAAGTTTCCGTGGATGAAGACAGTCACTTTCATCACATGGCATATTAGCTGCAACTACTTGAAGTGTAGTGCAGTGACTGTCTTCATCTTCCAAATTACGTACAGCTGCTATTGCTGCCCTGTCTCTGTTGCTTTTATGGCAATGCGTTATGACTGAAGTTTTGAAGCGTGCCAACATAAAGTTCTGTTTAATATCATACCCAATAGTGTCGAACCCATTCTGAACTAGGTTGTCCATATTTTCTGCTCTACCTAACACAATGTGATATTGTCCATCCAAAGTTTGATCCCCACGCTGAAATAATAAAACTTGCTCAAAATTCTACTACAAAACCTTTCCAGTTTTTTGCCAATCAGAACTGATGGGGATTTCATCTGGAACTGCCATACCTTTTGTAAATAATGCGTGTCTACAATTTTGCATCTTTTTTTAATATTTGTTTTTTTGACCTGCGCTAATGTGTTCAAAGATTCCACATTGCTCTTACCGTACAAAGTGGACTTTCAATTATTGATAAAATTTTGATGAGGTGTCACTTTGTGTCTAACTCTTAATCAATCCCAGTTATCTGTCACTGCCAAAGCAGGCCTTCTGTGGGTCTGCATGATACTACTTGGATCTGGTTGAAAATTAATATTTTCATCATGTTTATGTATTTTCCATACTGCAAGATCACCTGCTTCTATCACTGCTTTCAGTTTCCATCCACATCTGAAATGAGGACATGGTAATTAAATAGTTGTGTGAACA
This sequence comes from Hermodice carunculata, assembly GCA_964020975.1. Classification (NCBI taxonomy): domain Eukaryota; kingdom Metazoa; phylum Annelida; class Polychaeta; order Eunicida; family Amphinomidae; genus Hermodice; species Hermodice carunculata. The sequence continues at coordinate 55,197,501 of OZ026622.1, read as the reverse complement.
CAGACTTCTTGGTTTTCCTAAAATATTTATTTATTTATTTATTTATTTATTTATTTATTTATTTATTTATTTATTTATTTATTTATTTATTTATTTATTCATTCATTCATTTATTTATCAAGTATGTGTGTGAACACATTCTTCTTGTTTTTCCTCAAATACTTTATTCTTTCTTTCTTTCTTTATTTCCGTGTGCAAGTTTGTGACTTTTCTCGGACACTATTGGTCCGAAAAGTACCAAACTTGGCGCGGTCATAGACCTAGTAATAATTTGGTACATACTGTTTGGAACAGTCATGATATTGACAATTACTCAAATTAGAAGCATATTTGTGGGATTTTTAAATCTTGCCTATCTTCAAACGTTTTCTAGATAGAGCTGTCATTCAGAGCTTGATATGTGGGTCTATTGCTAATGCAAAATACTATAGCATTTAAACAAAGTTGAAAAGTTTAATTTATGTTAAATTCACTGAAATTCCTGTAAATAACGTGCATCCGACATATTCTCGGTACCCCACTGTGCCCACAGGCTGGTAACTATTTCCAATGACAGGCTGTTATGCAACCAGAGATAACTGGCCTCCACACCTATGAGAACAGAGGCAGTGATGCCCAGTGCTGTGGGTTACCCTTCAAACCCGACGGAGACTGGTTGTGTTGATAAAATAAGCTTGGCTGCAGTTGGGTAAAAAAGGAGGCTATTTATAATCCGAAGCCTTCTGTGTAATTTCCCATCACAATAAGCTATTGCTAACTGAGAGGTGCCAGATAGGTTAGTGACATAGCAGCATCCAATGAAATATGAACCAAAGTTTAGCATGTCTTTGTAAAGGGAAATTCAGATCAACTACCAGAAATCTCTCAAACACATATCCAAACTGCCTGTAATGACCAACTGTAACATGGAAGGGTTTTGGTCAGGGCAGTGGGTATATTGGGGCATGCAGGCAGAGCTCCTATAGGCATAGCTGTTGCATTTAAGTTGAATATCTATAACATTGTTTCATAACCTTTGTAAATACTGCCCACTCCCAACAAAGATTCATCTTATTTCAGCCATGTTCAGCCTCTGCAGACTTGCAACTTATTGTCCACACCTTTCGTAGGTTGTTGAACGTCGAAAGTCAAACATGTTCATGGACTGTGGGAAGTTGGATGTTGCCTGTGCAAACTTACAGCTTAAGTTTGCTGACACATTCAGGCCGGTGATACTCAACAGTTGTACACATAGATCTCTGTAAGAGCTATGTAAAATTGAATGTTATGTTTTTTACAGTGGATTAGGTGAGCTTCATAGTTGATATCAATAGAGTTTGTCACGTAAATGTTTTTATGTTCCTGTAAATAGTGAAACTCGGATGCATGTAATTTTAAATACATGAATATAACTGTATACATGTTTCACTTGTTCCAGTCATTTTATGCCCCAGATTCACAAAACAGCAATCTGGTGTTGATGTTGCAATTTTTACTTCACAGTATGAATAGGTTTAGCATCATATTTAATAAAAAAAGTATAAATAGGTTTAGCATCATATTTAATGATAAACGGATTTGGCATCATATTTAAATGTCATGTTAAAAATTATGCAAATTAGGGTAAGGATTACAGATAGACACAAAATTTAAAGTAGTACATACAGGTTTGTGACACTTGCCAATTTAATGGGCAATGAACACAAACTGTAGCATTTGAAATTATGCTAATTAGCAGCACTTGAAACGCTTACAAGTTGAATATCTCCAAAACTATTATATTCGGGTGCCAATCTTACTTTAATTTATAGTTTTGTGACATAGCCGCATACAATGAATCATGAACCAAAGTTGTAACATTTTGATTTACGCAAATTAGGTAAATACACAAGATTGAATTCTTGAATAACTTTCAAACTATAACAGATATAGGTGTCACTCTAACTTCAATTTTTGTGGTTTTGTGGCATCACCACATCCAATGAAACACGAGCCAAAGGTGTAGCATTATAATAATGCAAATGAGGTGAATACACAAAACTTCAATCTTGAATAGCTTCAAAGCTATTACAGGCTCAGGTGCCATACTGAATAGGCAATCTGTAAAAGTTTTCTAGGCACACAGACTGGTTTGCTGACATGCAAATCAATTTTTTCTAAGTTATTCTTTTATTCACGTGCACTTTTTGTGGTCAGTTTTTCTCAGGTACTGTTGTTCCTCAAAGTATCAAAGTTGACATTGTGATAGACCTGTAGTAAAGTTTTGCATATTGTTTTTAACAGTCGTGATGTTAAAAATTAGGCAAATTGAATGCATATTTGAGGAAAATTTAAATCTTACTTATCTTCAAACCATTCTAGTAAGAGTTGCCTTTCTAAACTTAAAATGTGGGTCCATTGCTGAAGCAAAATCCTATAGCTTGCAAACAAAGTTGAGCATTTTAATTATGTTAAATTCACTGAATTTCCTCATAATAGTACGTGACACCCCCTCCCCCCAAGCTGGTTACTGTTAATAACATGGCCACACTGTTATGCAACCCGAGATAATTGAACTGTAAGAGTCTGGCCTCCATACTGATACAGAGGCTGCATGCCCTTTAGTCCCTAGGGAGACTGGCTAACATGGGCATGTTTGCAAGTCATGAAATACTTTTTATGATGAGGAGTAAATAAGTTAAAATATGATATTTTTATGAATGCATATCAGTTCTTTGTCATTCATATAAAGTTGATTTGAGCTTTACAAAGTTGGAATGATTCACAAACAGTAAGTACACGAAATGTGATTATGTTAATAACTAAACAGACGATGTAAATGCCTCATAACGTAAGATGTTTATGTTTCATCTATTATGCAGTGTTCATGCAGATTTTATAATTTGCTTTGTTTTGGTGTCCATGCACTTTAGAAATAACACGTATATGAATTGTCTATTTCTAAGGGGTTGCAATACACCTTTCATTTAGTGCCATTTTCATGGTGTCTTAAATGTATCCTGTTATACAGTTCATTCCATCACATAATTACCATTATGGATGCATGCCATAGTTTATGACGTGAAACATAGCTCTTCTTTGACTAAAATGAGCATACTTGAGGTTCAACAGCCTTCATAACACAGGCATATTTACACGTCATGCAACCAGTAGTATTATGAAGAGTAAATGGTTAAACTATTATGCTTTTAAGAACACGTCAGTTATTTGTCACTCATATGAAAGTGATATTTGACCTTTCTTGTAGTGTGAATTGCCAGGTGACAAATCTATAGTGACTTTTGGGAGGATGGGGGTCGGGGTGTGGATGGGGGTGACGGTTAGATTTTGAAAGGTCAACTTTTTATAACAAATAACATGTAATTCCATAGTTCCATGCTGAGTCATAATAAAATCAGAATTTGTACCTGAACATGAAAATTTCTTACATCAAATTTGATCACAGTATGAAAGTTTTGCATATCAAAGTTTAAACAGATAATGCCCTTTTGGAGTTTCTATGTTTCTGTATTAAAACCTTTTTCTATATGCGATGGCCTTCTAATGTGGTATTTTGCCAAAATGTCTTTTGTGCATATTTGAATGTTATTGAAAGTATTGCACGTCAACATTTAAACGGATAATGCGCTTGTGGACTTTCTATGTGTCTTTAATTTTTTTCTATTTCCCGGCCTTGTAATGTGGTATTTCGCTGAAAATGCCTTTTGTGTACGTTTGAATGTTTCGAGTTGTCAGTATATTAATCAAAGTTTGCAAGCCGCAATATAACGGCATGTTAGATCTAAATACAATAAAAAAAAAAGCTGTCAAGAAAAGAATTGTTCAATTTCCTCCAATGATTTGCCTTTCGTTTCCGGGAGAAATTTGTACACAAATAATGTTCCAAACAAGCATATACCAGCAAAGAACCAGAATACCCCATACTGGGTGATCAGATTCTCAAAAGCATGGAATTCCTTTGTGACTATGAAACCAAAGACCCAATTGGCAGCTGTCGCAATGGCGCTGGCCCGACCACGTGCTCTGGCTGGGAATATTTCTGACATGATTAACCATGGTACGGCCCCCCAACCTAGTGAAAAACTTATAACGTACACTATTAAACTTATCAAGGGTAGATAGTTAATAGTTTGTACTTTATGACAGATGTATAGATAATAATATAATCCAAAAGTAGTGGAACTGAGAGTCATGCCTAATCCTCCGGCCATGAACAGAATTCGTCGTCCTGCTTTGTCCATAAGCAGCGTAGATACGCAGGTTGCAAGCACTTTCACCAGGGCAACTATGACGGCTGCGATGCCCGCCTTTACCGCAAAACCAGTCGTCTTGAATATGGACTCGGTGTAAAATATCACTGCATTAATTCCGCAGAATTGTTGGAAGAACATAAGGGCTAAGCTGACGAACAGTGGTCTAAACAGTGCTGGCTTGTAAAATTCCGCCCAAGAGATTCTTTCGTACTGTTTGTCAAGGTTTTCTTCAATATCAGCACATTCGTCTGCTATAGCATCCCCCTCTTGCATACGCAGCCATTCTAGCACTTTTATAGCGTCCATTCGTCTGTGCTGTGCCATCAGCCATCTCGGCGTTTCTGGAGTCATCATCATGAGTACCGCCATCAGGGTTGGGAAGATAGCGCCGGCAATTGCTAGCCATTGCCAGGTGACCCACAAGCCCAGACTATACACAACCAAAATGCCAGATGTTGTGCCAATTTGGAAACTTGCCCCAAGAGTTCCTCTCATTCCTTTTGATGCGGTTTCGGCAATGTACAATGGAACACAAAGTGATGTCATTCCCGCCGCTTGGCCAGTAAGAAAGCGAGCAATGTACAGAAGAATGAAACTTTTGGATGACGTCATCAATAACCACCCGAAAGTGTAAGGGATGGCACATAAAATAATTGTCGTCTTGCGTCCAAAGGCCTCGACCCCCCATCCTGCCAAAGGTCCACCCAGCACCGCCCCCAGTGTTATCAAGGAACCAAACCAAGACGCTTGTTCTTCATTTAAGATCCTGTCCTTTTCTAAATCGGGTATTGCTGGTGATGAATATCCGATAACGAACCCCATTGAGAATGGTCCGAGGCAAGCACAAGCGGTGCACAAAACCTCCCGTCCTCTTTTCCTGACTCCCGGTCTGTCGTCTTGAATTGCAATATATCCTGACATAGTTTGTAAATTTGTAACATTCAATAAATCTCAGTGCAGCATTAATGTACTTCCTCATGTGTAAAAACATCAGGACACGTCGCACCTAGGCTACCACTAGTACCAGTTAATTTACCGCTTGGACATACCAGTATGTTGTTTATGTGGAGGCCAATGTACGTGTGTTATCTCTCTTGCAGTCACCTGATAATCACAATCTGCATGCGTACCAAAGTCCAAAAATGCTGATATGTAATAATGTCTACCCGACTTACTGTATATATCCCTGCTTCATAAACATAAACACACACCGCTGACGTGCACACATATAATATACACATTACATGTCTGTCTATGTGTGTGTGTGTGTGTGTGTGTGTGTGTGTGTGTGTGTGTGTGTGTGTGTGTGTGTATTCAGGCCCGCAGCCAGACTTTGATTATGGAGGTGTCTCCGTTCCAAAATTTTGGACCTTTTCTCTATACTGGCTTACCATACTCCAAAGTTACACATTCATTGAAGCATGTGCCTACATATACATCATGTCATGCATATATACAGCGTACACACATTTACATTTACATGTGTTCGCAATACTGGTCAAAAAAGCGTAGTCTCTGCATAAACATACATAATTATATACACACCGATCCTATATTCAGTTTGTGTATGTATGTATGTATGTATGTATACATACATACATACATACATACATACATAATGTACAACAAACATGTCAGGTCGTGGATATAAGTTTTACAAGAACACGCTAAGTTGTAAATTGAATGAAATATTGGCCTTTTGTATCGTAGCTTATTTCTCATTAAAACTTGTACAGATCATCATATATACTCCCACATATATTATACGATACTACTTTTGTATAAACAGCTGTCAGGCGAATATGCTGTCTGGAATGAACCAACAAGATATTCACAGCACTAAAAATTCCCTCACATTCTGATGCTGAAAAAGGTTTCGCAATATTAGGGCATGATAAATATAAATACATTTTTTTGTTTGTTTTAAACTGAAAGTTATATATGTATATATATATATATATATATATATATATATATATATATATATATATATATATATATATATATATATATATATATATATATATATATATATATATATATGAAAGGTGTCTTGTGCTGCCTAATCAAGAAAACTGCATGAACTGCAAATTTTCATGTTAAGACAGAATAATAACAGCAGCTACGTTTTTATTTAATAGTGAAAATCTATCAAGAAAAACTTTTGGTTTGATTTGATCAGCCTTTATTTCCGAAGGTAGTCGAGCAATGGCCCCGGTAAACTGAGTACACTATCACCTTTCAGGCGTTCATGAAAAAAAAGTATTAACATAAGCATATGCAAAGTATATATTGTTTAAAAGGCTCTGATAATAGATTGTAAAACAAGCTAAAATTGTCCCCTTTGGTTTAAATTGTTGTATAAACAACGACTTCTTTGATCAAAAATTACAATGTAATATAACATGAATATACAAATGTGAAAATATAATCATAATGGTTTTATCAAACTGCAAAATGTTTTCAGATAATTACTGGCTACATATGTAGATAAAAAGACGTTCTCGGGAACTTTTAAGGCTTGTTTTGCAGGAATGTTGTTGTGCTTCAAAGTTGATGCCACTGTACATTGTGGGTTTGTTAGATTCATCCTTGAAATTAAAAAACAAACACAAACTAGAAAAGACGATTTGCTTCACAGCAAAATCTGTCTGGGTGCCCCCAAAATGAGAACAGTTTGAAATGCTACACTTTGCCATTGTTAAACATAATCTAAATTTCGTGCATTAGCCTAATTTTTATAAATTAAAATGCTCACTTTTGGTTCTGGGTTCAAGGGATGTGGCCATGGCCCAAACATATAAAGTGAAGTTTGAATGAAACTACTATCTATAATATTTTGAAGCTATTCAACATTTTAATTTTATGTATTTGCCTAACTGGCATGAATTATAAGCCTAGAACTTTAGTTTATTGTTCATTGGATGGGGCTATGCCACAAACCCATAAATTGAAGTAGGAATGGCACCTCTATAATAGTTTTGAAGCTATTAAATTTTTACATTTTGCATATTTACCTAATTTGCATAAATTAAAATCCTACAACCTTGGTTCATGGTTCATTGGATGCGGCTTTGCCACAAACCTATAAATTGAAGTTAGAATGGCATCTCTATGTAAAATAGTTTTGGAGATATTTAACTTTTAAAATTTTCAATGCCCCTTATGAGCATAATTTGAAATTCTACAACTTAACTGCCCATTATAGTGGTAAGTGTCACAAAGGTATAGAGGCACATTGAAATTTTGAGTCCATCTGCAATAGTTTGGAAGATATGGCGCTTTTAAAAGTTTTGCTGCCCCTAAAATTTGCATAATTTTAAACATCATGACTATTCCAAATGAGACGCACAATTTTACTGGTTATGTCAGTCACCATGGCAAGTTTGGTGGTTTTCAGAAAAATAGTGTCTGAGGAAAACTCTGAACCAAATTGGTCGTAAAGAAAAGAAGAAAAAAGAAAGAAAGAAAGAAGAAAGAAAGAGGACAGAAAGACATTGGCCTTTTATTTCTTTGTTAATTTATCTGAGATGAAAGACCACCTGTCTTATGTGACCAATTTTGTCTGGCATTAGGGGTGGTCTTAAATTGCAGGTGCCACTGTATAGTGAAACCTCTCTACAGTGGGCACCGTCGCGACCAGAGAAAAGTGCCCACTCCTGAGAGGGTAAGTATTTATGAGTATATGTGCATGTACAGTGTACACATATAATTTAGAGGGATGTGTATACATGCAATGCAAAACTGTCTTTGTTCCTTTATTACATAAACAAATTTTAACAGATGCTGTCACAAAACTACATGTACATGTACCTGTGAACTGAGACATGCACCATACTGACTCAGTATTGGCTATGAAGAACAGACTTCTGGTTACAAGAAAAAAAAGACATGAAAGTGTCCAGTGACATAATACAAATCCACACACTTTTCAAACTTCACCAAGTTGTGAAAACAGTCATTCAGGACTGTAAGTCCAGACTTTGATGGGTCTTGCAAACTCAGTCGTGTGTGTAGTCTATTTTTAACAGAGGGTACACTCAGGCTTGTTCTGCCTAGAAGTACAGTCCCTCTGATCCCTTGGAACCGATAAGCCCAGCATACTCCTAGCCTCAGGCGAAAACAGACCAGCTAGGACACTGGTCAGTCTCAGTCTTGGTGCACTTACAGCTCTGTCCAGCATTAGTGTGAGCATGGAGCAGATGTGTTTCTTGTATGAACAGAAAGAGATTCTCTGTATTTTATTGAGAACCTCATTACACAGTTGTTGGGAGTTCACCCCACCTCCCATTTGCCATAAGACCCAAACCTTTCAAACCATACACCTAGCAGGAATGGCTAGAAGGCTGCCTATGAGACATCTTCAAGTATCATGAATGCAAAATGGTTGCCTAGCACCATGAAGGCTTGTAACATGCAGTACAGCTAAAGCCCTAGTCAAAATGCAGATTGTTGGGAAATTCATTGAAATTAGCATACATTAAAATTCCCCAACTTTTGTTTGCATGCTATTGGATTTGGCAGATGTCTCATACCTATATGTGTAAGTTAGAACTTCATGTCTATCTATAATATTTTGAAGATATAAAGCTTTTAAAATTTTGTTTGCCCATAATTTGCATAATTTTAAACATCGTGACTCTTCAAAGTCAGGTGCCTAATTTCACTGGTGGGTCAGTCATAATGGCAAGTTTGGTGGTTTTCGGAATAATAGTGTCTGAGAAAAGCTCCGGACAAGTTTGGTCGTAAAGAAAGAAAGAGAGACAGAATTCTTGGAAAAACAAAATGTCTGGGTTAGCACCCAGACATAATAAAGAAAATCTGTGGGTCGCTCTTCAGGCACACGGGTTAGGAGCAATTCAATGAAAACAGAACAGAACCGGTAACAAGCTATTTCCACAGTTTTGCATACCGATGTCACATCGTAGTCGTAATTTGAGATCTAAGCAGATTTTTTGTCGCTAATTAAAAGGAAATGGTCATTCTTTTATCTCATTTATGATCTGTGATCGTGGTCTTGGCAACAATGCATCCTTTGCTTATGTATGTGTGAATTTTGAACTTCATGGAGTCGGACAGAGGATAGTGGACTTAGTTTTAAACCAGGGTATAGCTCGATTATATCAGGGAGTTGTACACACTTCTCTAATTACTTTAAAACTAATCTTTGAGGTTTACCGGGGCATAGCTCGACAACCTTAAAACTAGTGTTTACGGTGATACAGCTCTAAAATTTTGGTAACACTTTTGTTACTTTACCAGGTATACCATAATGAGATATATTGTAAATTATCTTAGCTGGTTATTAAACAAACTGTACTCTACGAACGTGGACCTTTTACAAAGCCGACAGCTATTTTTATATAGACTTTTTGGAAAAATAATTATAACAAAACGCAACAAAAATGCTCCTTTTGAATTTACGTGCTTTTGTTTTTTCTCTGTATTTCCAGTCTTTCTTTTCTTTTCTTTTTTTCTACTTCTATGTGTTTGTGTCTACTTTTTAAAAATGTTTTTTTCTTTTACTTTATTCATTATTATGTTTGTTGATTTTCAGTTAAAATTGTTTCTTTACGGCAGTCTACCAGTCAGACCGCCTTGCAAATAATGCTGCTGCAGTGAAAGTAATGCTATTAAATGTAGGCCTGAAGTTGCTCTAAACATATCGAAAGGGTCCAATATTGGATAAATTAAGGTTAAAAAGGTCCAATAATGCTGAACCATGTTTCGACATAAAACTCAAAGATCCAATATCAAAGAACCAAGTTATGACATTATAAATATTTAAGGTAAAAAAGCTCTTTTTTATTCCTTCAATAAAAGAAATATACTCATTCAGTTCTGTCTCAAAGAGCGTTTCTAAAGCTGGGTTTGATATGTTTAAAACAAAACGACAACACATGAGATAAAGGTCGAAGAAGAACAGCTGAGAGCAGGTTAAAGGGTCCAACATTTTTGTTTCATTGTTGGGATATTTTTACCATCAATGGTATGCTTTCCAATAGGAAGAGTGTTATGTGAAGATGGACATTAAGCAGGTCTTGACATATTGAAAACACGTGAAAATTGTAAAATGCAATTTTTTCGTTCTTTAAAATGCTATAATCAATCAGCATAAGCAGAGTACTCTTGGTTAAATGAATTATTGTGCAGACCTTATGCAGAGTATAATTATTATTGCAAACATGTACTAACCTTCCTTCTTCATTTTTTGTTTTGTTTTAGTTTTGTTTTTTATTTGATGTTGTTGTTTCATTTGATTTTTTTTTTGGGGGGGGGGGGGTATTGTTAGAACGTTTAAAATAAATCATGTGGTCCAGACTGGATCCATCCTCAATTATTGAAGGATTCAAAACAATATATTTTAACTCCTTTAACTCACATAGTCAACTTGTCTATAGCACAAGGTTGTGTTCCTGACAATATGAAAATAGCACAGGTTGTACCTGTTTTTAAAGGAGGTGACCCAAAATTGGGCAATTATCGCCCAATTTCTGTACTTCCCACAATTTCAAAAATCTTGGAACGCTGTGTTGCAGAAAGACTCCTGAAGTTTCTAAACAAGCAAAAATTTTTCTATGATTTAAAGTTCGGTTTCCGAAAGAACTTGGGTACAAAAATAGCAATTTGTGAATTTACTAATTTTGTTCAGCAACAGTTGGAAAGTAGGAAATTTTGCTTGGGGATTTTTATTGATTAAAAAAAGCGTTTGACACTGTTAACCATGGGATATTGTTAAAGAAATTAGAACATAATGGCATAAGAGGAATATCATCTGAGTCGTTTAAAAATTATCCACTGGGCAGACATTAATTTATACAAATAGGGTCTAATAAGTCAACATTGGACACAGCTCAGTGTTGTGTACCACAAGGATCTATTTTAGGTCAATTGTTGTTCTTAGTGTATATTAACGACTTACAAAATTCTCTCTTATTTGGAACCTCTCGATTATTTGCTGATGATACTAATATAATTTATAGTGGAAACAACATAGATATTTTGAAACATAATGCTGAATTGGACTTGATAAATTTAATGGACTGGTTTAATGTGAATATATTAGCGCTGAATTTGAATAAATCTAACTGAATAATAATATGCTCTAAAAACAAGAAAATTCAACCAAATTTTAATATTATAGCAGGAACAAAAATTTTACCACGAGTAGCTAGCATTAAATATTTAGGTATATTTATAGATCAGCAGTTTAATTTGCAACAGCATATTAATTCTAATTGTCAGAAAATTGCTCCTATTGGTTTTTTCTCAAAAATTAGATATTTACTTATTTTTGCCCTATTGCGTCAATTGTATGATGCTCTCATTCACCCACACATTTTATATTGTATTGAAGCTTGGGGATCAGCTTATCAAACTCATGCCACTCCACTTTTAATACTCCAAAAGCGAGAGCGGTGCGAATTATTACTTTTTCACATCCCCAAAGCCATAAAGAAAACTTGTTCAAGTTCATGAAAAGTCTTCCTTTTCATAAATTGTATTTTTTAACTTCATGTTTGCTAGTTTATAATGAACTGAGTGGTACATCTTCTAACAAATTTGGATTTCAACATCGATGTTTGACACACAACTATAACGCTCGAAATAGGTGCCTTCTGTCCCAATCCCAATATAAAACTAACTACTTTTGTCAAAGTATATTACATACTGGACCTAATTTTTCAATTTAATAGGTGAAGAGATGAAAAATGTTATATCTGTTTTTTTCCTTTAAAAGAAAATTGAAGTATTGGTTACTGGAAACTAATCTTGATATTTATTCATATATATATCCTCACAAGAGATTTAGTAATTAATCTCTCTCTTCATCCAGGACTGCTCCTGTTTAATAATTTGGCTAAAATTTATCTGGTTCGGACGACAATTTATGTGGTCATAACAACATATTATATAGTCAGAACGACATTTAACCTGGTTAGGACGACATTTTATGTGGTTCGGCCGACTTTTTATCTGGTTGTTACGTCAGTCTATCTGCTTACAGCGACATGTTTTCTGGTCAGAATAGCTTTTCTGGTTATAAATATAATTTATTCTTATTATTTTACATAGTATTATTCTCATGCATGGAAGCGCACAAGTATGTGTTCATTTCCCTACTTATCTTCCATAATTTTGTTATTGACTGGAAAAACCTAGTTATATATAGGCTTTCCATGACCCGGGTGTGAAACTGTTAACATCATACAAGACAAGTTTCCTTTTAAAAAGGAACCAGTTGGGCTAGTATAAAACGAGAGAAATCGGTTGGGACAAGTTTGTATACAATAGACCTGTTCATACTGAGTTGAACTGAACTTTTTCGGACTGTAAGTAATCATGGTTTCCATTTTTGGCCTGATTGTCCAATCAGCAAGTGGCTGAGTCTGTCACATGCCTTCATGTTCACAACCGATGCCACAGCTAACGCTAGTGATTACTGCATGGATTGTGCTGAACAGTGCAAATCTTTTAGCTAAAATGTCACATCAGTGGTAAAAGGTGCCTTTTTAGTTTGCTGACAGTTTGATTTTTCATTAACCCCTGGCACGCCGTGCTCGAGCACACTCGAAAATGCATGTGAACGTTTGTTACCATTGTTGAGTCCAGCCACGCACAACACAAACCAACCTTCATCCACTTCCAGCTGGCCTGCAATGTTTATTTACTTGCAAGCATGTGCATCTTATCGTGGAGTAACTTCAATACTTGAGGATGGCTATTATGATTTTACCTTAAAAATATACATTCTTATTAAATGGAAAAAGCCAACAACTGCCCTTTCTTCACAACATTTTGAATGATACAACTGTAAAAGTTACCCCCCCCAAACGTAGTGACTTTGCAGCTTTGCAGTCACAATGTATTGCATTGTCCGCCATTATGTTTTATACTGCTGGAATACTGAGATTTTCGTCTTTTTATGTGAAAGGTCTCTTTTTGGCTAAGAAAGACAAAATCCTGGGATATCCCTCGAAAAATGTCCCAGAATGGGCATCTACATTCATTTTCCCTTATTATAAATGTGCTTAGGATATTCCAGGCTCTTCATTGGGTGGATTTGATCACGTGTCGCTCACCGTCCAATAAAACTTGTTCTTACTCATGTGCCTGTGCAATGTTGGGAAGGTGAAAGTCGTAATCAAGCAAAGATTATTGGATCAAGATGCTAAATTTTCACATTATATTTTTACATAAAAACCTTCGATCAAACAAATCTAGACACAGATAAAGGCACAAGTGACAATTCATTACGGGATGCAAAGAAAATATGTAGACTGCAGGGTGACGATGCGCAGATCTGTGTCATGGTATGGAGGTATTATACCTCCATGGTAGCCGTAAACACTACATGACAGTGTGTTGTTGATCGCTGTGTCCACTGTGTCAGTTATTGATGTTTTTTACCACAATTTTGTTGTTTTAATTGTATTAAAATGTTTGAATGGAACAAATCGGTAGGACAGAACAAGATAGTAATTAAATTGATGATCGAAGGCCGGAAAAAATAGACGCACAAAGTGGAAAATCATGCCCGAGAGCATGCCTGTGCACTCACTTACAAGTTTTGCACGGCCTGTGTTGCTTGGTTAAAAAAAGTGACTGCACTTAAGATCAGACTCTTGACACTACCTACGGTATCAATTTTTTCAGGTAAATTGCAATAGAAAGTGCAGAGATATATAAATCATGCAATTTCTGACTAACTTGGTGTTCATCACTTAGAATAAATCACAAAAATAAGAGAGCGCTGGCATGTTCAATCATGCATGTCGCTTGTTGTTGCGCAAGTGAGTAAAACACTACCCCATGGCAAACTGTGCGATACCAGATACGGGCAGCTTGCTATGGGTCAAATCCAAGCACATCCCGTGTTTTACTTTCTGATATTTCCACGTGTTTAATCCGGCCAGCCTGGTCGAACACAAAATATAAACGAAGCAGGGTGCGCTTCCCGAAGTGAACCGAATAAACCCGAGTCTTGTGAACTGATCTTGGTCGGACATGTGCGCTTGATCGCATGTGTATGTTCTGCGCATGGTCACACAAAAATGGATGCTGGGCACATCGTGTAGTGATTGGCTCAAATTTACCATAAATCTAAGACAGATAGGTCTATGTGTAAAAAACGATGTATTTTGATTGAGAATATATGGGAAATATATGCAATGGAGTTCCAAAATTTGAGAATGGGCTGAAGTGGAATTTTTGGCCCTATATCTTTGACAAACAAATATGAAACTATAACAGGTATTATCCTTGAGTGCGGAGGTCGTAATGCTATGACCGCCCGATGGCATGCAAGAGGTACAATCTCGAAAAGTTCGCGATGTCCGCGATATCTAATACACGGACATCGCGGACATTTACAACGCGGACACATTCTGGCTTTGTGTCAAGATTAAAGCGGGTGAAGCTGGCCGTGCACAGTGCATCATTATTATTTATCATTTGAATAAGATTGTGCTTTGGCAAGATTAAATGTAAATTTGGACGGTGGTTCCAGAATCTTTGGCTCTTGCTTTCGGGATGGATGTGAGCACTTTTTTTCTTTCTAAAGTTTGATGGTTAGGCCTTTTTTAGGCACTGCATTTGGGATGGATATGAACATTTTTTCTTTCTTTCTTTCTTTCTTTCTTTCTTTCTTTCTTTCTTTCTTTCTTTCTTTCTTTCTTTCTTTCTTTCTTTCTTTCTTTCTTTCTTTCTTTCTTTCTTTCTTTCTTTCTTTCTTTCTTTCTTTCTTTCTTTCTTTCTTTCTTTCTTTCTTTCTTTCTTTCTTTCTTTCTTTCTTTACAATCAATTATAAAGGGCCTGTAGCTGAAATTGCGATTTATTCTTTAAATGTATTCAAATGTTAATTGGAGCCTAAAAAACCAAGCATTGTCAAATGGATTCTGAAAAAGCGGATGATGACAACTTAACCCTATGACAACTAGCTCCGTCTCCCGGCGCCTGTTTGTCGTTGCTAGCCTATATAAAGAGTTCAATGGTTTAAATATTTATCGACGTTCTCAATGAAAACAATTCTACTACCATGTTGCCATTATTTGTTGGTAAAGTATGAAAAATATACACTCAAAACTTTCAAAATTTTTTTATCTTCTCGGCCTCACAGCCTCACATCAATAAATTATATACGCCCATGCATATGACCAGGGATCCAAATTATAATTGACATTTATGCCAATTAACACAACTCAATTACACAAACTCAATTCTGATGAATGACATCATATGACGAACTGCTCGTGGAGAATACCGTGATACCTATTATTTAATACCACCCAATCTGCCAGCCACAAGTGGCCACAAATAGCACGTACTCTTAAATTACAGATAATTTACAAAGAATATATAGCAGCTGTTGTTCCGTCAGAAATGTGGTAACAAAAGGCTGTGGTCTCTCACTGCAGAATGTGGTCTAAAAGTGGAGGTACTACTGTATTGTGAATTCGGAAACTCATATAACATATATTAATATTTCCAAAGACACCTATAAACCACAATACAAAATAATTATCCAAACTGAATGAATGCAGGGCCCATTCTGCCTCTCGTGGTACAGAACCAACAAAACCTACGATCAATGTTTATATGGCTCACATACATGTATATATAAATTTTGGTTGCTGTATTGCTAGCTCAGTCAATGACCATGCATAGAAGATCGATACATGGTCATGGACTCTGTGTCACCTGGCCCAGAACCAGCAAAACTTGACCAACGCTTTACATATATCCACAATTCACTTCTTGTATTGCTAAGAAGGTCCTGACTAAGAACAAAGTCAAATCATTGGTAGAGCCCTGACATGGATTGAATGACCGATGCAACAAGTACAGTAAGTTGAGCAACATCATCCAATTGATGGGCCACAGAATCTCAATTAATGATTGAGACACACACACATACATACACACACACACACACACACACACACACACACACACACACACACACACACATATATATATGTGCATATATATATATATATATATATATATATATATATATATATATATATATATATATATATATATACACTTGCTATATTGCTAGCAGGTACATGTATTATTATCAATATGGATCCATTCTGCCTCTCCATGCTCAGAACCAGCAAACAAATGATTAATGATTTATAATTATAATACTCTCATCTGTGGTATTGCTAGCTCTCATCAACATTATAATTGATGGACCAGGAAACAATTTG
The DNA here is from genome assembly GCA_964020975.1 of Hermodice carunculata. Classification (NCBI taxonomy): domain Eukaryota; kingdom Metazoa; phylum Annelida; class Polychaeta; order Eunicida; family Amphinomidae; genus Hermodice; species Hermodice carunculata. The sequence continues at coordinate 55,181,051 of OZ026622.1, read as the reverse complement.
GTCTCTCCTGGTCTTGAAAGGGCAAAACCTATGATAAATAATTTATATACACTCCTATACATGTATATGCAATAGTTGTTTTGCCAGATGTAATCGCATGACATTATAGATAATCAACCTGCAAGGGACCCATTCTCCCTCTACTGGTCAAAAACCATCAAACCTCTTGATCAGTGATTTATATATACTCCCAGATTTAAATTCCCTTGTATTGCCGGCTATTATTGTCATTATAAATAATGGACACATTCTGCCTCATCTGGTCCCTAATCAGCAAAACTCATGATGAATGTTATATATGTATACATGGTATATATGTACATGTTTTGTAATGCTAGCGGTTGTCATTAGAAATAAAGGACCCATTTTGCCTCATCTGGTCCCGAACCAGCAAAACTCATGATCAACGATTTACATGTATTCATAGTAAAAACACTCACATCTATGTACAGGTGTTGTATTGCTAGTTGTTATTGACATCATAAACAATGGACCCATTCTGCCTTATCTGGTCCTTATAACCAGCAAAACTCATGATCAGTGATTTACATAGATATAAACATTCATAATTATGTATGTACACTTGTTGTATTGCTTGTTGATATTGTCATAATCAATGGAACCATTCTGCCTCATCTGGTCCCTAACCAGCAAAACTCAAAATCAATGAGTTACATGGTACAAACATTTATATATATGTACATTATCGTATTGCTAGTTGTTGTTGACGTACTAGTATACAATGCACCCGGGACCCAAACTGCCTCTCCTGGTCCAGAACTGGCAAAACTCATAAAGGACAAAAATATATGATTAATGATTTACATGTATACATGGTATGAACATTCATATATAGGTATACTTGTATTGGTAGCTATTCTTAACATTATAAACGATGGACCAAGGACCCATTCTGCCTCTCCTGGTCCAGAACTGCCAAACTGTTGACGGTCAATAATCTATTATACCTTCACATATAGTATATATTTCTGTAAATGTTTTGCCAGCTGCACATTGTATAGACAACGGACCAGCCAGGAACCCATTCAGCCTCACTTGTTCTAAAACCAGCAAAACTCATGATCAAAGATTTACATGTATGTTTACATGTTATAAACATTCATATATATGTACACTTGATGATGTAGCTGTTCTTGACATTATAAACAATGGACCAGGGACCCATTCAGCCCCTCTTGGTCCAGAACTATAGCAAAACTCATGAGGGTACACACACACACGCACGCCACACACACACACACACACACACACACACACACACACACACACACTTGTTAATGTTTTGCTACTTGACATAATAGATAATGCACCATCCAGGGACCCATTCATCCTCACCTGTTCCAGAACCAGCAAAACTCATGATCAATGATTTATATACACTCCCACAACTTCAACAATTGTGTTCCTAGCAGTTATTCACATTATGAATAATGTACCATGGACCCATTCAATCTCACCAGGACTAGCAGCAGCAAAACCCATAATCAATAATATATACACTTATATATATATATATATATATATATATATATATATATATATATATATATACATACATACATATATATATATATATATATATATATATATATATATATATATATATATATATATATATATATATATATATAAAAATTGACCAGAGAAACCTTCTACCTTGTCTGTGTATTGGGTTGTGTGTTGAAGGGAATTTACACCAGACACCCATTCAGCCTTGTTTTTATGTTAATTTGGTTGTGTATTGAAGGGAAGATACACATTATAGCTATGAACATGTTAATGAGACCTCCCTTATGCCTCATGCAGGGTTTAGTTCTAGCTAACATCCAATACACTACACACAGGATGGAATATATATACCTGCGGGCACCTGAGCAGATTGCTATATTGTCCTAAATGAACGGATTACATGAGCATGCCCGATAAGCACTACGGATTAGGCTACAGTCAAATTTGCTACTTGCAATAAGTTTTGACTACATGTTAATCTCCTGACAACTAGGGCAAAACCACTCTTCCTCTTCGTTCCCTGTGTAGCTTTACACATTTCCAGTAAAACCGTAAGTTACACAAATCACAACCAATAGATGGTGGATCTTCATCGCATTCTTCTCCACACACTGGGCAAGGAAACATCTCATTCTCATTACATGTATTTTCAAGATTGTTCTTATTAATTAAACATTGGTCTTGTTTGGTATTTGAATCATGTTTTCCTGGAAATTGTTAGCTGATATTAAATGGGTCTGAATCTGTAACAAAAGATTTTACTATTACAGCACCAACAAACAAAACATTGGCTACAACATCACCAGTATAATTGTTTTTGTGAACCACCAGTAGTTTTCTTTTCAATAAAAGTTGTGTAACAACATCAGTTTCATCATGATACCCTTCTAATACTGACTTGTACATGGAAAAGGCTGACTTTGTATTTTCAACTGCAAATTGCCCAACATAGAAAGCCTGTGGCAATTTAATTATGAAACTTTGCTTGACAAGCTCAGTCAGATAGGCATTAGATCAATTCTGCACATGCTTTTCCAGGAGAGTTGGCTATTTCCACTCGACTACGTGTGCTTGCTTTTTCTTTCAGTGTGAGGCATCCCTTTGTGTCCTGAGAGCCTTTGTTTGTTGAATGTAGTGCCTTTTTTGTTAGTAATTTGTGCGACATATGAGGCCCTTTTATTCTGGGTATGGTCTGTTTGCACGATGGATGAAGGTGAATCCGTCTTCACTCTTTTACTTGCTGGACGTTCAGAACTGGTAGAGGAACTGGGCTCTGTTATCATTCTTCTCTTTTGTACATGTACAGTGGTGTCTGACTTTTTCCCTTCTTTGACACAAGAAAGATTAGCATCCAGCTTTGATACTTGCCTGGATGGTACATGTACCTCTAGTGCTGGAAGTTGTGAGGTTTTGTACCGGGTGTTACCTTCACATTCATGGCTACCTTTCAATTCCTTGACGCTGACCCCGAGTTCTAATAAACTTGAAGTTAACACGCTGCTTACATTTAATCCTCTTTTTGTAACTTTGATAATCTGTCTTCCTCCATGATGAGCTCTACTGTTAGATGGAAATGGTACCAGAGGCTGATATGGGTCTTTAGTACTCTGAAAAGGTGAATATTTCTGTTTTTGATAGGACATTGCACTCTTCGCCATCCAGCATTGTGCGGTAATCGAGGTGCCTGTCCACCTGGAACAGTTGGGCCATTTGGAACTGATTGTTCATCATGGAGTAATTTTAAAATGCTTTCTGCTTTGGCTGACTTCAGTTCTTCCTGGATGAGACTCCAAGATCAGCTGTTCTAGCCTATCCAGAACTCTAGTGGTATCTCTCTTTTGTGGGTGTACTGCTCCTAGAGAGTCGAGAATGTTTGGCATGGTAATTAGGTATTCATGCACAAGCCTATGAGGGTCATGCACATTGAGCTTGAAAGAGAGGCATGCATATAAATGCTTACAGAAATATGGCTGTCCACACAAAATAAAATTATAACATGTACATGTGCAGAGTTTTATATTAAAAATATAGTCCCTGGGTGAAACTTGACTTGCAATGTTTGGATTCAAGAGTGGTATATTTTCAACCCAGAATAAACCACATACCACCTTGTTTAACTCCTGTATGATTTCCTTGGACTTGCTCACTGCATCATAGCCATGTTCATTAGTGATCAAATCTGCCAGCTTGTGAATATTCTGACTAGCCTGGGAAATATCTGTCCTTTTGTTGGGATCACCCTCTTTATCCAAAGCTAATAAGAAGTCGTCTTCAATTTGTTGAGACGGATTACCATGTATGTTTTGAGAGGAGTCTACAATAAACCATCCATGCTCTTCCAAACCTTGCACTGGCCTCACCCCTTGCTCCCTCTTCAAGGTGACTCCTGCTTCTGTCTTGCTCCTCTCTTTTACTTTATTTCTTATCGATGGATCCATGGGAATTTTCTTCCACACTGAATTCTCCACTTTGCCCTCTATAATGTTTTGTCCAGTAACGTGAAGACCGGGTCTGCCCTGCCACAGAATGATTAAGATGACTATTGAAGTCTGTATCATCAATTTGTCGGAATTTTCTTTCTGTTGTGTTGTCTGTCATGAGAAGAGGGTTTCTTCTGTTAGCTATTTGTACCTTAAAAAGGACTTCTGCAATAAATGTTTCCTTCCATTTTGTACTTAACCAATTATTGTCCAAATAATTTACAAAATTTTGCCTGTGTTCACGAGGGAGAAGATTCTCAGGGATTTCATCCATAACAAATAATTTAAACTTGGTCATCAAATTATCTCTCATAGTGGCTTTCCAACTTCTCATGAAAGCTTTGAAACCAGTTTCTAAAGAGCGTAAAAACATTTTTAAGTCCTTATTGTCACCGATTTGTTTTTGGAGAGCAGTCAGACCATGGAAGTTACATGAGCTTGACTGCAATCTGCATTGCAGATATCCAGTGCCTTATCATGCTGGATCATGGGCTTAAAAGAGCTGCCACTCAAGGCACATGGACGGATGCAAAAGAAGCCATTCCTATCATTGAAGATGTACAACTGTCTGGGATGACAGCATGTCTTTTCATTACACTGTGTGTTGGCTGTGATTATCTGAAATGTCAAAACTTGACTATCTGTGTCTTCAACATTCGATATTGAAGCAATGCCTACTCTTCTTATTTTGTTTGCATCACAATAGCTGTCTTGTCCTGTTCTGAAACTTGCCATATTCAAATTCGCCTTGATGTCATAACCAATCACATGACATTCATACCCATGTAAATTTGAAATGTTCTCTGTCCCACCAAGAACCATTTGGTATTTCTTCCCCATATTTTCCAGCCCTCTTTGGAAAAACAAAACCCGTTCATAGTTTTGCTCCACAACTTTCTCTGTTTTTCACCAGTCTGAATTAATCCGGATCGGATCAGCCTTAGCCATGCCTCTCTGTAGGTAATGGTTGTCAACAGTGTACCATCTTCTCTTTATCTGTGAAATACTATGAAAATCTGGATTTGGTGATTTCACATACACTGCATTAGATCTCCGGTCTATTGTAAAAATCTGATGGGGAGTACACTTTCCAAAATTCCTTGCTTAATCCCAATCATCTCTAACACTCAATGCAGGTCGCCGGTTTTCCTGAACAGGTGCATTCCTAAGGTACTTGTCATTAACACTGGATTTATAAACTTTTCAGACATTTACATTACCAAGTTCCACACAGATTTTCAAACTCCACTTGCAATATAAATGTTGGTCAAGCACGTGCTCCATTTTTTCCCCGCTCCTTAACCTGGTTGGGTAACTCGATTTTTCTGCTCACACTGGTAGCTAGCTCAGCAAATATTTTCTGTCTGTATTGATATACCACTGCTGACTGTTAGCAGACGCACAGATACTACACTTTTTACTGGATACAAGAGACATGTGAGAATGGCTGCAATTTTCATGCTCTGTCTTCAGATTTGTTAACAGCTCATCACAGACACTTCAGCACTCTTCTGATTTGGAAGAACATCTGATGAATGCTGTAACAACCTGCAACCTTGAATTTTTAATTTCACAATCTGGTACTATCCTCTAGAATGTTTCATCGATCCTTTGTGTTTTGCCCCATGATGCATTTTCAGTCACTGAAACTGTTAGTGTCCTTGCTTCATATTCCGGAATAACCTTGTCTTTGTTATAGAATTTTTTTGTAGTGCTGACACTTAAATAGTCCAAATACCTTTTCATTTCTACCCCTGTAGGAATATCACACACATAATCCCATTTCATAGCTTAACAAAATCTATCAGATAACCACTGATAGCACACAGGACTGCACAATCATGACTGGATTTTCTGCAGAGTCCTCATGTCGGCAAGACTTATTTCTTCACATGCAAAAAAAACTTGACCCCAAGAGCTTTGACGGCAACACTCTAACCTTACTGAGGCTCTTTTATTCTGGAATGACACCATTGGCATCTTTGTCCAAAACTCACTAAGGTTGGACCAGTCAATATCACACAAGGTTTTTTCACATTTTTTGGTTGCTCGTCTACAACTTGTGTACTTTCTTGTGAACCACGCTCATTACAGTGTTCTGAAAATTACATGCCAGGTCATTTTTACCCAATTTCATCTTACCTTCCACATCTGATAATTTCATATTACATTTTGCATCTGATTGCACAGGTACAGCAGACTTTACATGACATTTGATGTCAGACTTCATGGCATTGGAAATCCAAAGATTACGCTCTGAACTGTCCAAAAAATGTTGGATTTGTCAACAGTGTTGATATCAAAAAGACTGAAATTTTCACATAAAAAGGTGCCCCAAGGAATTTTGGAGGTGTTCACCCATTTACCAGTGAACATTCCAATCTTATTAAGCTACATCTCTTCTGAAAAGACACAAGGGGCATTAAATGAGCAAGTTTTGACAAGTTGAACTGTATCCCTGGAGTCTCTCCGTGTCTCTGTCTGCTTTTCTTTTCTGTGTATATAGATGCTACCACAATTGCATTTCCACTGGTACAATCTACACTACCAGCATCTTCCTTTGCTGGTTCTTCAAACGTTTCTTTCCCTTCGATAAACTCTTCTGTGTTCTTTACAATACAGTTTTCTACGTTTCCAGTCTTGTTGATAGAGTCTTCTACCTTTTTCTTCTTGTCAACAAGGTCTCCTGCCTTTTCTTTTTTTTCAACTGGTGGCAAGACACATGTACTAAATAATTCATTTGTGGAAAAACCTTGCTTCTCTTTGGCATTTGTATGCCCCTTTTGCTTTTCCCCCAAGGACAAACTTAATATGTTTACAGAGATGGCTTCCTCTGCCACAATCTCCACTTTGGAGGCTGCTTATCTTTCAGGGTACAAAATTGCCTTTTCATGCATATTTTCATCGGGTCAATTTCTCCAGTCATAAGCCTATCTATAATTGCACCTCTCATCATACTATAATATCTTGAAATATTTCCCATATATTGTAATCATGCTGTTGGTCCAGTCAACATATTGTACTCACCCTTTGTCATTTTCCCAAAAACTGTTTCGATCTAAAGTACAAATTGATACCCCTATCATCACTGCAACTCCACACACTGAAGCACACGTTTGCAGAGGGTATCCTGTACAAACTGATGTGTACACATGATGTAACACTGGAATTCCTTGGTGACAAAACCTATGTTTAAGAATTGGTTTCTTCATTAACTATGCAAATTGTGCGATTAGTTGCGTGAGGTCATTTGGTATGTTGTTAGCTAAACTATCACAATAAAGCACTTCACTATTATGTACATTATATACAGCAAACGTAAAATGGATACCACACCGCATATCGTTCCCTTTGATACCACTAGTGAACTGATAACCTGGTTCATTATCAGTGCCAACATTTGCGATAAAATTTACCTGTACATCCGAAAAGTCACCTTTAGATTGCATCATCAGGTTATTTGCTGCTGCTTGTAAATGTTGTGCAATAACAGAAGGTGAAATATCCTTATTGCTGGGTAAAATCAAGGTAAATAAATCATGTGGCCATGATTTAATCCATCCTCGATTATTGAAAGATGCAAAACAATATATTCAAGAACCATTAACTCACATTATTAACTTATCTATTGTTCAGGGATATGTCCCGGATGAACTGAAAATAGCTCGTGTTGCACCCATTTTTAAAGGAGGAGATTCAAAGATTATGGGCAATTATCGACCAATTTCTATTCTTCCCACAATTTCAAAAATTTTCGAACGCTGTATTGCAAATAGATTATGAAAGTTTCTAAATAAGAAAATTTTTTTTTACAATTTCCAATTTGGTTTTAGGAAAAATTTAGGTACAAAGTTAGCAATTTGTGAATTTTCTAATTTTGTTCAGCAACAGTTGGAAAAAAGTAAAATTTGTTTGGGAATATTTATTGATTTAAAAAAAGCTTTTGATACCGTTAATCATAGTATTTTGCTTAAAAAATTAGAACATAATGGTATAAGAGGACATCTTTGGAATGGTTTAAAAGCTATCTACAGGATAGAAGACAGTTTATACAGATAGGATCTAGCAAGTCGGTGTTGAAAACAGTTCAGTGTGGTGTTCCACAAGGATCTATTTTAGGTCCTTTAATGTTCCTTGTATATATTAATGATTTACAAAATTGTCTCACACATGGAATTTCACGATTATTTGCTGATGATACTAACATTCTTTACAGTGGTAAACATATTGATACATTAAAACGTAATGCAGAAGTGGATTTGCTTAAGCTAATGGATTGGTTCAATGTTAATAAACTAGCATTAAATGTAAATAAGTCAAATTGTATTATAATACGCTCCAAAAAGAAGAAAATACCAGCTGATTTTAATATTATGGTAGGAGCAAAAGCCCTGACTTTATTAGACAATATTAAATATTTAGGTGTTTATATCGACCAGCAGTTTACATGGAAATCGCATATTAATTCTGTTTGTAAAAAAATAGCCCCTATTATAGGAATTCTTTCAAAAGTTAGACACTTACTTACCTTTCCCATCTTACGTCAGCTGTATTATGCCCTTATTCACCCACATATTTTGTATTGTATTGAAGCTTATGGATCAACATATAAAACTCATGTCGAACCACTTTTAATATTACAAAAACGAGCCATACGAATTATTACCTTTTCACATCCCCAATGTCACACAGAAAATTTATTTAAGTACATCAAAATTCTTCCCTTTTACAAATTATATCTTTTAACTATATGCTTGTTAGTCTACAATGAATTGAGTGGTACATCCTCCATAGAATTTGGTTTTCAAAATTGTTTTTTGACACATAGTTATAACACACGAAATCGAAGCATCTTATCTCGATCCCAACATAAAACAAATTACTTTTGCCAAAGTGTACTCCATACCGGTCCACAATTATATAATTTAGTGCCTTATGAAATTAAAGATGCATTTTCTGTCTTTTCCTTTAAGAATAAACTCAAGCACTGGCTATTTGATGAAAATATTGATGTCTATGCGCACATATATCCCCATAGAACACAAGAACAGAACACAAATTAGTTAATGTCTACTTCTTCCTGTCTTTGTTAAGAGTTTTACTTCACTTCACCCTGTTTTTGTACCATAGAGAAATTGTTATAATTCATATACTTAATTTATGTCAACTTAAAACTTGTTTGATTATTATCATGTTTCTTATGTGTAATGTTGTAATTTAATCTTTATTAACAAAGTTTAAGCACATGTATCCCAACACATATTTTATTTTCAGTTGTTGGATGGTGGTACAAGGCATAGCCTTCTAGCCATCCTCACACCTATTATTTTGTTGTATCTATAATTTGTACAAAACTTTTGTTGTGGAAATAAACTATTGAATTGAATTGCAATGTTTGTGACTGAATAAATAACAGTTCATTGTCTCAAAGAAGAGATTCACAGAATACCTGTGATCTGGTCAATTATAGTTGATCCACATATCACTGGCAAGGGGAGCCAGTTGCTCTATCTTTATTTGGGTTTTACAAGTATCATTCAAAACAACTGACGTGTTTTGCGGGTTTTGATGAATGACAACTTTAAACCTATTTATATTTTCTTCATTTATTTTACCTTCAAATAATCCTCCATCTGAAAAATCTAATCAGTCAAACCACTTTCACTTTCAACATGTGTTTTGATCGCTTTCAATTCACACATTTCTTTGAACCGCTGAATTTCTGAATAATCAAAAGTTCCATAACTAAGTTTGACTGCATCTTCTTTGTCCATGTTCTCAAACCAGAAATCGACGATGGACTCAGAAGGTTGTGATATGGCACAGTTCGAGTTGGATATCTCTTGGAAACTGGACGCTTGTACAATTTTCTCAGTATGTGTGTTTTGATATTTCAAATATTTTGTTTAACTGATGGTGTCTCTGTTACTGCGCCTTGTAACATACTGCATTTTAGGAATATTTATGGTTGAAGTATCAACCAATGCTTCATCTTCTGATTGAACCTCTTCCCAATTGCCGTTATTGTGAACCAACAGGTTTGTTGGACCACCTCCTGTACATCTTGTCTTTTTTGTCGCAGATATCCTCTGGCATTGAAGCCCACTTTGTATTTCAGGCACAGATCTGGTTTTATTTTCCATGTAGGCCTGCTGTTCCAGTTTCTGTCGTACATGAAATCAAGATGTGACAAAAATAATACAAGAGAATAACAATGTAACATTCTCATTTCTTTGCTGTTATGATCAAATTTTGCTGACTAACCCTGCTTTTATACTCCCATTATTTTCTATTGTAATTTAAACTTAGCTTACAACCTAATAACTTGAAAACACTTTCCATTGTAATTTACAATTGAACAACTTGAAAATATTCATATAGACACCAAATTTCTCATGACTGGAATGAAAATGAAGAGTAGAGAGACCGAATAGCCATACCTTTGGCAGAGAATAACATGGAAGTAGCAGTTATGTCTCTTTGTATAATAGCAAGTGTATATAGCTGAAATACTAATAAGCATCATATAAAATGTAATTGGAAAAGTAACTAGTGTATGTAGCGTTATTTAATATACAACCTTATGAGAATACACAATTATATCATGCAACTACCCACTGAACGACACTAATGCACAGGTGAAAGTTTGCACAGATAACACTGTGAAACAACCCCACATTAGGGCAGGTTTTTTAGATTGATCCAGAGGGGACAATCCTTACTGCATGGAAGTCACCCAGATTGGGTACGTGAGATCTCTTATGACATACCAAATTACTGTATGCCATACTAATTTGCCAGCACCGCAGTAACACCAGTAGATCTATTTGACGGCCAGGCATAATTTTTATGACTTTGTCTTGCGTGCTGGAGCAATGCTGCATGTATAAAAGCAAGAGATGTAACAGTGTCTTCAAATGCCCCCTGATGAGTTCCTACCAGAACGAAACCAGTCGGGACCTCCCACCTCTGGACCCCCCCCCCCCACTGCATGTGGTCTTTCTTGGTTTTTTATTGTATATAATGCAACAACTTTGTCTATTCTACTGAAAAAATGTACAGTGGGACCTGCTGCATGGGGTTGGGTGCCTATGTGCCCCCCCCCACCCCAGCTCAGACAAAGTTGCCACATACATGTGCAGGTGGTGATCTTTCACTGTAAGTAAATTTACGAAGAAACAGATTTCTATGTCTGCCCCATTGAAGGTTGAATGTAAATGTAAATAATGTTGCGTACTTGACAATTTGTACATCCTTGTGGGATATCGACATATGAATCAAATATAACACACCTAACCCTACTGATCAACTTGTTCAGATATCAAAGTATACAAGCAAGGAGACTTTGTTTTAGCCTCTTTGATACAATTAAAATGGGTTTATGTAATATCGAACTAGTTCAGATACTTTTGACTGCTACAAGGCTCATCGGTTCAGGTACATTATGTAGCTGCCAGGTCGTTATTTTTCATTGGTTCAGGTATATTTAGTAGCTGCAAGGTCCTTATTTTTTAAATTTTCTAACCTCTAGTTACCACTTAGTTCCTGAACTGGTTGAATATTACCCATGTTTTAACAATAAGTAATCTTTCTTACCCGATGAGATTGCAGAAAATGGTTCAACATCTTCATATCTGTTTGAAATGATTGGTGACAGAAGGGACACTGTCAAGGATATGTCTCTGGCTGTGGCCATTGTGTCTCCTCTCATCTTTGTACACTCTCACCCTACATGTATGCACTGGTAGCTGGCCTGTTGAGAACTGTAAACACAAAAATAGTATGAGTATCCAAAGTATGCATGTCCAGGGTTCACCCAGCATGATGAAGTCAAAATTTCGATATTTCAATCACTTTCCGAAACATTTTTTTCTGACAGTCCGAACTCAATCATCTGGGGTTTTATGGGTATGAGTTGATAAAAATGCCTCCCATGATGTTTTGTAATGCCCCCCCCCCCCAAGCCATAAAGATATTCTACAACTGTAGGTATCACTTTTTCACCACCACCACCCCCCAAAAAAACCCCCAAAACAAACAAACAAACCAAACCAAAAAAAAAAAAAAAAAAACCAAAAAAAAACAAAAAAAAACAAACCCTGCAATATTTAGATAAAAAAAAATTTCCATACTTTTCAAGCCTTCTTTATCTAACCGCTTTTCAAAGCCTGGTATAAGAGGCATTAAAATTCCATACTTTTCAAGCTCTATGTGCACCCTGATGTTCTTTGCCACACTATCTTTTTATGACCCATATCTTCCAATTGTATGTGGTGCTAGTGAAAATGACAAATAGATAGACTGATGGACAGACCGACTGCCCCATCCCCTACAATACATGTTTTGGGGCCCTGGGACCTAACAAACAGGTCCAGGTTAACACAAAGTAACATTTCCTCTCTCTTGTATGTTACTTTCCATAATCTATAATTGTTATGTTTTAGTTATACAGTATTTCCAATCAATGCCATGAAAAAATTGTTCATTGTGTTCTTGACTCCACAATTGCAAATCATTAGCAAAATAATCAAAAGCAAAAAGAAAGCCAAATTAAATTAATTTACAGTAGCTTCAAGTTACCCTTCCGTTGTCTCCTATTAGGTGCTTACGTATAGCCACATTGCCAAGTGTTGTATAGCCATTAATCTGATGCACAAAGCTTGTAGTGGCTACAGTTTCTGTTGTTTCTGGCTAGTGGCCGTTGCAGGATGGATAACAGTTGCAGTGGATGCAGGGTGAGATCCCATTGCTTTCGGCGAAGGGCAGGTTTCTGCTGCTCTCAGTGAAGGCTGCACATCATGGATGCTGTTCAAAGTTGCTGCTGCCTTTGAAGCAAAGGTGATACATTTTATACCATGTACAACCTTGCATTACAACCTTTTTTCCCCACTGAATAAGCAGATATCAAATTTTCTTATATATGTAAAAGAGGGGTTGTGATGTCACCTGGACTAACTGCTACAGCTATTGCAATGACAGCTGAGTGAAACTCTGACAAAGTCAAGGATCTTGCCCAAGTACACATATTCCACTTTTACAATGGGTGAAGCAGTGTGTGAAGAAAAAAAAAATATCTAAACAGAACTAAACTAGGCAAAATTAACAACTCTCCACTAAAAGCAATTCTTATATAAAAAAACACAGACATATTTTGAATATATTCAATGTTTCTTTTATTCTGTATACACTTTAGAGTAGATCTGTAGAGAAAATTCTGATCAAATGAAGTTACCCTTCATTGCACAGTGTCAATAAGCAGAAAGTCTGAATCACAAGTTCGCAAGAGTACCTGTAGAGCGCTCAAACATGCATATGAACTGAGTGCAGAGTCCCATCAGAAGTTATCACAGATGGTGCTTGGTTACATCAAAAGTTATCACAGACTGTACTTAAAGTTAAGGCATTTTCTGAGTTCAATAGAGCAGAAATTGACTCATCACTACTGTGTCACATAAAGCACCTTTAAATGTCCATTCAATAGGATGTGTAGCCACCATGGTTGTCAATGCACTGTTGGCAGCATTTTCACGTGCTGTAGACGAGCTTTCTCACAAGTGCCTGAGGTATACTGTCCCACTTCTCCAGAAGATAACGTCGTAGATCTGTGAAGTCTGAGTTAGGACCCATCTTCTGGTACACATTTCTTTTCATATGGCTCCACAGGTGCTCAATCGGGTTGAGGTCAGGTGAGCATGCTGGCCATTCCATCACCTCAACACTCTCACTATCCAGGTAATCACGAACCACAGCTGAAACATGTGGCCTGGCATTGTCGTGCATCAGCATGAAGTTGTCTCCAATGGCACCCGCATATGGAATAACATGGGGTTCCAGGACATCCGTTATGTACCGTATGCTTGCCATTGTTCCTTCCATGATGACGAGATCTGTCTTGCCATTAGCAGAGATGCCCGCCCGGACCATGATGCTGCCCCCTCTGTATGCAACTGTGGGCTGAACACAACAAGCAGTGTGTCTCTCCCCTCGCTGTCTCCATGCAGGAACACGTCCATCACTTCTGTGGAGGGAAAAGCGACACTCATCAGTGAAGAGAACATTGCTCCATCCTGCATGTGTTGTACGGACATGTTCTCTTGTCCACTGCAACCAAGCAACCTTGTGACGTGGGGTAAGAAGCGGCTTTTTCACCATGCTCCGGGACCTTAAACCAGCAGCATGCAGTCTGTTACGAACAGTCTGGGTGGACATGCGTCTTTGGTGAGGATTGGCGCTTTCCAGCTGGCTCTGAATATCAGGACCTGTGCGGCTCCTACTCCTCAGTGCTGCATTGACGATGAAACGGTCTTGTTGCCTGGTGGTCAGCTTTGGCCTTCCTGGGCGTGGTAAATCTGCAACATCATTTGTGTTTCGGTATTTTCTCAACAACTCATTGATGGATTTGTGGTTCACACCCATTGCCCATGCAACAGCTCTGCAACTTTCACCGGCTTCAATGCGACCTATGGCTCTTGCCCTGTCCATTTTGGATAGCCTTGGCATGGTGATATACACAGTTTGACCAGTGATGGCGAATCCATAACTGACAGAAAAAAACCCATGCCTTTATACCCATGATTGGCACAGTTTCTGGCCACATTACACAGGTATAGTGAGAAAAATTAATGGTCAGGAGGGTCCTAACAGGGACAGGATATACCACTCATGCACTTTGTGACTTTGTGTCACATTCAGCCCATGTGCAGTCAAGCATGGGCTCCAACTCTGCTCATCTTTACACATGATGTAATCAAAGGATTATGCTACACATACATGTGCGTATCTTTAAATTACCTAAAAAAAGTATGGGTACACCATTAAATTATTTAAGCGGAGGGTTATTAATTTTGCCTAGTTTATTTTTGTCATTGTAAATTTTGTCAATCATAATTATCAGAACGATTCATTGTAACAGAAAGTGTATACCTGCTACAGTTATTGTAATAAAGTTCTTTGTTTGCTTTACATGGGTCAGTGGAGGGTCATCCATTGTCTTAAGGTTGTCATGTGACTTATTTAAATCTGCCGGTGAAATGTGTCTTCACTCCAAGCAATTTTTTTGTTCTGTGAAGACTTATTTTCTCACCCTCCCACCTACCCATGTTAAACTAAGAATTTGGTTGTTAATTATTTTCTTTATGCCATTTTGGTAATGTATGTATTCAGGATAGCGGGTTTTCAGTGTTGCTTTTTTAATTTATTGTTTTTATTTTGTTGTTTTATGTTTATTTCTGTTGATTGTATTTTGTTTTGCAACACTTGTTTCTTGCTTAGCCAAAAATAGATATTGAATTTAAGTTGGTTTTGTTGTGTTATTTTTATTTTGTTGATTCATTTAGGAGGTATTCATCAAGATGTGGAGTAATTTAAGGAGGATTGATACGGTAAGAAAAATGCAGGAATCAATACTGACAAGCTAACAGCTCCTGTGGTAGTGTACATTCAATTACTGAAGCAGGCGTCAACTAATAGACCACACTGATAAGATCAAAGATGGTGATTAACAGAGTAACAAGTCATTATGATAGGCCTACTACAGTTGTGTATCTCACCTTGGTGCCCCCTCAAGGTTTGTGTATTATACATAGAGGGTAGCCCAGGTGACAACACACATCAGAACACCTGCTGAAAATATAAAAAATAGCTCTAACTAAATACCTTTTTGAAAACAAATGTTAAAAAAATTGTCAAATGAACACACAAAATAACCATTCACGACCAAAAAACTAAAAACTATCACTGTTGTTCCCCTTTATTAATGCTTGTGAATTTCCAGTCTAACTACCATGTGTACTAAAGACGAGTATGATCTCAGTATACACGTAACATACTATTCACAAGCAGGGGTCAAAATTAATGGAGTCTGGTTGCCATGCAACAACGCAAAATTTGTTGGGGTTACTTTAGATGATTCTCGAGTTGTCCAAAGGACAACTTTTTATTTCTAAGCTTAAGCGTTGTGGTGTTTTATAACAAGAAATGGGCCAGACCAGGAATCACAAATGGTCTGGCGGCATTTATGTACATTTCACATACGAAATACCCTGGTAAATGTAGAATACATTTTATCAAATTAAATGACTATGATAGGAGAGGTCACAATCAACTATTACATGTGTATTCACCTGAATGTACAACAGAATACACAAATTCTTGAAGGTATCCAAAACGATGTTTATCTTTGAAGATGAAGTAATAAAATGTGACATTGTGAGTTATATACACAGATCCCTTTATAATGTATAATTATGAAAATGAAATATAGAGTTGCAAACATATCTTTGTGACTTGAAAATGGAAATTTTGACATTTGTTTAGTCGTTGGGTCTACATACAATAATCTAATACCATATTCCACGTTAATTTGTCAGTAGCTTGTGTACTATTTTACTTCTTAACCTTTTTTTGTTAATTTTGACATGGATGCATACAATCTCGCATTAAGTCAACAATCAACATTTTTTCCAATGCATTAAGTTAAATCAATAGCACAGGAACACTGCACGTTGTGAAATTACCAAGTGCTGTGTGACTCCGTATAAAATTATTTGATGAATTATCATTAAGTTATCCAAGGTGAGAAACAAGGTTGCTTCTCCGATGCTCTTTTCCATGGCCATGGCAGTGCTGCTGAATTTATTAAACACAAATTTTGGGATCGTATTAGTTCATCATGTATCCCATGTCTCTTGTAAGCAGGCGATATATGTTTCCTTGCAAATAGCGAGACAAGTTCAAGCAAAATGTTAAGTAGCGGCACATTTTCTTGCCATGAAATTGGGAATGACTTCTGATGGTGATAAGACCAAAGGAATAGTTATCGGTGAGTTCATGAACTTTGATATACCATGTAGACTTGGAGGCTCTCTCCAGGTCGAATGTTCGTCTTACAAGTATTTATAGTCTTTTTTCGCCATCATTGAGCAACTATCAGCTCACCTGAGACGTTTAAAGAGTAAAACAATAAATTTAAGGAAATGTTTGTGTGGTATTCTTTTTTCCCATGGTGTTATGAACAGGGTTGAGTGAAAATACTATGCGGAAAAGTGTTATTCTGCATTCAGTTTTCCCATGTGTGTGTAGTTTGGTTTAACAATAGCCCAGTAGATGTTTCCATTATAACGTATATACAATAATCTTTCGCAAAGCAATCTTCAACATCAAAATCTTGTCAAGCAGTGTCAACCAGTTTGTTTGAACTAATTTGGGTTAATTGCCGACAGATTTTATTCTAAATTGGTGCCGTATCAAGTATTTTCATAACCTAATTGATTGTATTAGCATATAAAATAGTCAAGAATTCATACTGGTACACCTAATTTATGCTTTAAAGTTCCTGTTATATCAGCTTTTTAGAAATAGGAACAGCATATTCCTTCTAGTTAGGTCCTTACTAAACCAAACACCTACTATTTAAATGCCACGTGTAAAATTTACTTCAAGTGGAAGAATGTGTTTTAAAATCTGATTATTACAAGATCAAACAATCATGTACCCGCTTTGTCAAAAATTGATAATTCATCAGTATGAAAACAATATGAACTAAAATACTATTATATCTGTGCGTCACCGTGTCCGTATTTTTAACCGTGAAGAGCAAACTTCTGCTGCTCAATCACTCTACATATCTTGCAATTTTCTTAGAAGTGGCATAGTCCAGAGCCTATGCATACAACCCTTGGAGGCAGATGCAAGGTGGAGCCTGGATCTGAAATAGAGAAAGGTTAGCCCAATGTTGGGCCAATGTAACATTACATTGGCCAAACTTTGGGCCACCTTTCATTCCTTGCTGGGTTATTTCTTTCCCCCAATCTCTTCCTAGACCAATCCCAAAGACTTTTACCTCTATATTTTTTCACCACAATGAGAAAACCAAACTGTTCAGTTGCATTTGAGAGGATCAGGAGCTTTATGTGTCAATTAGACCCACAACAAACCTATAAAGCTCCCAGAAATGATTGATGTTCACTCAAAAAATTTCTATCCAGGCCTTAGAGCAATGACTTCGCTCAACAAGGATGAAGCAAGTAGATATAAAGTTCAATTTTCATCTGTCGGCAAGAAGAAAACTATGAAATACCCATAGCCTGCAGAACACCACTGAAAACCAAGCTCACCAGTGCCTCCAAGAAGGTAAAGGCTATGACCCATGCAATAACTCATGTGTGAGTATACAAGAACAGTGGTTTAATTGGCCTGCTAATAACTGAATACACAAATCACGCCCCAGTGGTCTTGTCTGGTGTCCTGCAAAGGTGTAGGTATTTTACAAAGAAATACACTAGGAAGATGTACATTTTCCCTAAAAACTGCCCACAGATACCAGGGATACATTTTGTATGAAAAATGTTGAAAAGAAAGTTTTTCATTCACACTATGTGCTTTACATACTTTAATTCTGAAATGCTCAGTCAATCGTGGAATATACATTTTATTCAAATTTGTCAAAGTTTGCCAGACTTTCTATTGTTTCACGCATTTACTCATGCATTTCACACACATACACTATTGACATGGAAGAGGCAGGAGCTTTGACTATTGAGCACTTGGAGTAGTGAGCCTAGGCTCCAAACTATAGGTTCTGATACACCATGAACTCTGCCTGGCTCAGGCAGAAAGTTCATGCAGGCAGAGTTTGTAAATAGGAGAATTCTATCCTTGATATTCCACAAAATGTGAGATTATTGCCAAGTGCTAAGATGAAAGGCAATTTGCGTGGGCATGACCAATCTACTGATACGACAGTACAGGGCATTAAAGAAAACACTTAGAATCAGTAATTTCCAAGAATCCCCATACTGACACATACCAACTACATCAAATAGGAAGGCCAAATGACAAAAACCAATAAAAAAAAAATAAAAAAAATGGGGCCAGGGTCTTCCTATAGCCACCAGGACAAGCAGCAAACATTCCAGGGAGGCCCCCCAAAAAGATGAGGGGATGGAAGCCAGGGCCCAGGATCCCTGCATACACCATCCCAACCTCTGTGGCCAGCAGAAATAACCACCTTGCAAACGTTTCAGATGAGTCGATGCAATACACCTAAGATCCATTTATCTCCAGTGTACTACGTTGGGGCTATGTTCTTTCTTCTGGAGATTCTAACCTCCATATGCCATCAAGAACAATGCCAGTCTTTGATCTCTTAACAGAGGAAGCAGCTCTAATGTTCTTTGGCCTGTATGGATTTATACATTGCTAATTTAAACAAAGCCTTATGTGCTCTGATAGAACAAAAACGTAAATAACGTATTTATACAAACCTTGTCGCAGGGGTATGGTCTACACAATTAAAGAAGAAAAATTACACAGAATACTCAATTAGATCGCCTGTTGTTCATGGTCTTTGAAGGGATCATTGACAAAGACTTCATCCTTAACGTCAGGGCAGTTACAAATGAAACATTTTCGAAGTTTAGATGGTGTTTTTGGTTAGGTGTCACGCGACCACTTGAACAAAATCAGCAGAGACCCATCCAAGGCTCATCCCAACCAAGCTGAAAGTGAATCTGGTTGACGGTTTTGGTCAAAGTGTCAATTTATTTCCATTGCAATCCCCATTGACTTACATGGTAATCTATAGGATTGCATGCATTAACTGACAGGTACCCAAATTGCAAAATTCATAAAAAAATCAGGGATCACTGGTAACGCCACCTAGTGAACAAGTATGTTTAATCTTTCCACAAGCTACATTTCCAACAAGTTTCAGAACAACCTGAGTGACAGTTTTTGGAGCAGAAGTCGAAAATAGCGAAAAACTCACAAAACTTCGTAAATGAGAGTCCTGTCCTCAGCTGACTATGGTCTACGGAATGAATATTTTGGAGACTAAGTAAAAAATGTGACTCAACTGCAATCTCCATTGACTTACATAGTAATCTCTAGGATTGCATGTATTTTTAACCAACAGGTACAGGAATTGAAAAATTCGTTAAAAATCAGGGATCCACTGTAACACCACATAGTGAACACTTTTGATTAATCCTCACACAAGCTACAATAATTCCTGCAAGTTTCAGAACAATCTGAGTGACAGTTTTGGAGCAGAAGTCAAAAATAGATTTAACTGATCAAAATGCATTCAATAGAAAAAAAATCGCAGCACCACTTGTTAAACAAGTTAAGGTCTGGGGCCCCAGCAATGTTCCTTGGCAATTTCAAAGCAATTGGCTAAGCAGTTTTGAAGAAGATCGGTGTGGCCATAGTCTAAATACAGAACAACTACACTGATATATAAACATGTTACAAGATATGAATGAATGATTTCATTCAACTACACCGTTTACTACATACATCGTAATTTGTTAGTAATAGGATAATACAAAACAATACATCTTATTCCTCATAGTATGGTGAAGTAAGAAAAAAATCAGCTTATAGGAAATGTAAACTATAATTTTACTTTTATTCTTACGGATTCCACCATAATTTTCCCAATTTGCCAAATTATTCCAATCTCATCACATTCCATAAGTTTTGGAAATTTGTTTTCTGCAGTCAAGACTTTCATAATCTCTTGAAAATAAACCCCTAAAACCGATGACCCACAGAAGGAAAGCCCTTACTCTTCAGCATCAAAATGAAATGTCCTATTTGGTCTCTAGTTGGCTATACAAAGATTTTTACAGGGTTAAGAGTTGCACAGATAAATATATTAACGAAATATTTCGTATCACTTTAACGCAAAGTATATAAAGAGCATAATGTTTACCAAGGCAACCTGTATGTGATTTGAACTTCAGTTGTGTTGCTTAGAAATCGTTCATATTGAACAGGTAGTCTTCCACCAAACCTGTATCTTTTTATCGACCAGTACCAATGAAGTGAAGTGTATACTGTAATCAATATTCAATACAAAAAGGGTACTTAATAAACTTTTACTACCTTTATACTTTCATATAAGGCTACAACCAAGACTCCTTGCTTCAACAAGCACGGTCTAATTCTACAACTTCTTAAACATTATGTAATTCTAAACAATATAGCAAAGGGAGAGAGAACATTTTCAATCAAAATAATTGGTATATAACTTTATAAATACCTGTTTGCAGAGCTGGATTTCGGGCCAGTCATTTTTCACTCATTCCAGTAATTTGTTACATTTCCATTTAGTGCTTTCTTAGCCTGAAGGAAACGTGAGCCCCAAGGAGATATATTCAGTACCCCAGCTGAAAATCTTGACTTTTTTCCTGTTTTTTGTTTCTTTGCTTTTTGTCACGGCAACTCGTGCCATATTGCTTACTTGCTTTAATGTATGTCTCACTTTCTTATGTTATAGCTATTTTATTTTCGAAAAAATACGCTGCACTACACTGCAAAATAATCAGCATAGGCAGGCATAGTGAACATCTTGGTGACATCCAATGAACGTTCCTTTGTATGTCAAATGAAAGTGGAATCAAACCTGCATGACGTTTTATACTGCAAGAGGTTTGTCTCTTTGCCCCTCCTGTCCATGGGAGGCTGTGTGGGTGTGCTCTGGCGTAAGTTCAACATGAGAGACAGGACCTAGGCAGGTTCAGATGTCATGTGAAGTGATGTTATTGTCTGAGCCACTATGGCAGTGATTTGTCACCACAGCCACATTCGCAAGTTGTGGCAGGCTGGGGGCTGCATGACACCATTTTCAACAAGTATGATTATAGGGTGCCTTGGGATGGGATCTAGCCTGCCATGGGCCTGGTAGGAGAGTTGGCTGATGAGCGCAGTCCCAAATGGCTCTGAGACTGTACTTATGACAAGTCTGGGTACCATATGGAACCTCAGCAGCCTGGCAGGGCTTCATGTCGGTACCATAAGATTCGTTCATGACATCTTAAAAAGAACGCCAGATACGAATAACATTCAAAACACCTTGTCTTTATCAGGTTTGCTTGATTCTGTTGATAGAACCAATCAAGAGATGCCAAATACAGTAAAGCTTAAGGTGGCATCAGCAAAGCTATTTTTTCATAAAAATCAGTCTCTGCACCAAAACTACATTTTGTATGTTTTGGAAAGCTAAACTTGTCATCTGCATGCTGAATGAGAAAACAAACTGACAATTGTATTATTTAAAGGTGAAATTTGAGCACAAAAATATAACCTTTTGGTCAAGGATCCACATAACCCTGTATTTATGACAGTATGTAAATGGGTACAGTGTGCTGTCAGTCAAACACAAGTCTCGGCTCACTGAAATTTGGTCAAGCTGCTTATTGGCTGAGGTGAACAATGGGCTAGAGGGCTGGGATTCAGAACAGACCCACTGTGGCCCTCACAGGCAGCGGAGACAGAACAATGAGCACAATTGCCCATTCAGTCACTGCTATTGTGTTGGTTACATTGACCCTCTGGATTAATTGTTTTCTTTGCAATACTCCATCTTTGTCATCCTGCCTCTTTCTTGTGGACCACTTCGAAAGCATACAAAGAAACCACAGAGAGGCTCACATCAGAGAGGATTCAGTTCAAAGAAAATCAATTTTCAAAAGATTGCAAACTCTTGAATCTAATGAAAACACATCAAAGGGATAGCCGCATATGTATACGTCTGTCCCAATAAAGCTCATAGCCAAGAAGTGAGAACAACTTATTGATGAACAATGATTTATGAAATGTGAGTCATGTTTCAAAACTGCAGTTTCCGTAGGATCAGTTTTTGCCATGACTCTGCCAATTTAGATTGAAGGTTTCTCAGTAACGGGTGGTTTGATTTTCATGAAATAAAATGTTTTATGGAGCTAAGAATTTAACTAAGGCAAATTGTCTGGATTTTTTAAAACATTTTGTTACTTCATGTGTTTATTTGGGCCCTAAACTTAAGTTGTTATTCATTGTGATAAGCAGTTGTAATGTGCAGTTCAAATTTAACTATTGCATTTATGAAAAAAATGAGCAAACATTCCCTGGATTAATTTTGCAAACTTTGAGGTATTCAAGCTTGATGTTTTTTCTGTGAGCTGCGATAAATTACCAAGTCAGACACTTCTGCAAAAAAACTCCACTTTTGCCATAAAAACACATTCTTACAATATTTCTTATATTTAAATATAATCTACACAATTATACAGGTGGTATAATTGTGTAGATTATATTTAATTTTGTTACTTCATGTGTTTATTTGGGCCCTAAACTTAAGGAGTTGTTATTCATTGTGATAAGCAGTTGTAATGTGCAGTTCAAATTTAACTATTGCATTTATGGAAAAAATGAGCAAACATTCCCTGGATTGATTTTGCAAACTTTGAGGCATTCAAGCTTGATGTTTTTTTATGTGAGCTGCGATAAATTACCAAATCAGACACTTCTGCAAAAAACTCCACTTTTGCCATAAAAACACATTCTTACAATATTTCTTATATTTAAATATAATCTACACCCATATTTCAATATAATCTACACAATTATACAGGTGGTGGGTGCAACATCACTGGTACACTGACCAACAGCATTGGTGGCCAATGCAGTAGAAGATGGAGCCTCTTCATGCAACCGCTGGTCCTTGTGGAGCTCGAGAGAGTGAGGCAGGGTACACGAGAACAAGTAAGATTGCCAACTGCTCACTCTGGGGCAAAGCCACCTGAAGTGCAGAAGGGACTGTCAGTACTACTTAAGGTTCGAGTGCTCGGAATGGCTGGGGTACCGGCTTCCTGTACTTCTCGGGCTTATGGTCAGAGCACTTAGACTGCCCAACGTTCTGGAATACCCGGGTGGGAACCTGCAGGTTTCCACTCCAGACGCACTGGTTTGTGTGACTGCTGCTTGTCCAAGTGCTCGCACCCAGAGGACCAAGTTCTCGACAGCTGCAATCTATGCTTGGCTGACTTCTTTGGCACAGAGTCCAAAGAAGAAACAGCCTGCTGAGAGGGGGCAAGCAATGCATGCAACACCTCAGCCTGCACCATCGTGCTCTGTGGCATAGATTCCAAAGCATGGACAACCTTTGTATCAGTGCCAAGAGCAGATGTAGCGGTCATTTGGGGCACATTATTTTGCACAAGAGCCCCATGTGGTGATCTCATGCTACTTGACTTACGACTCTGACGTCTCTTCATCTTCTCCCAAGGGCTATGGGGCATAGAGACATAGGGACTGCAGACAAGCCGAAGCAAGTCTAGGCTCTTTCCCATCAGGCACATCAGGCTGCAGATGAACCGAAGCGAGTCTACACTTCTTCTTGATGAGGGGTCTGTGGTGAGGACTCGATGGAGTCCGTCATCTCGGCATTTGGCAGCTTTTGTGACCTGTCGCATAAGCCTTGCACAGTCAGACTTTTTCCATGCCTGCTCACATAGCAGCCATTTGTCTTCTCCCCAATCCTGGCAGTATCTGCAAGTTTGTTCACAAGAGCAAACTTGACCCAAATGCAAGCGACAACCATAGCAGTGAAGATGATCATCCCAAGCCGCCATGTAGTGGTTCCATGAGTCCAACTTTTGTCTGCAATCCAACAAGGACAAGGATGCGGGCAAAGTGGTCACTGGATCAACACCCATGGACTGCCTCAAAAAGGAGGCAATAATCTGGCATACACTGGTTTCCCTGTCTCTGTTTTCTGTTTGCCAGGACCCCATCTTGAAAATCTAAGTACCAAGCAGAATGACCAACTTTGAACTTGCTATTTCAGAGGTATCCAATCACAGAAATCTGCTATTTTGGTCTCCTTAGATCCCCGGAACACTGAAAAAACATTTTGGCAGATTAGGGCATCCATGAGTGTGAACAAAAGTTCACCAAGCATCATCTCGGAAGGCAAGTCAGAAATGGTGCCCAAAAGAGGGAGGACGTGATGGGGAGCATGTGCACCAGGAGTCACCATCAGTTGCACAAGAACCGAGAGATGGCACCATGAGACTGTCAGGTTTTCAGATCAAATGAGTCAAAACTCAACTCGATTCATAGGCTTTTGACCCAGACACAGAGGTCTAGACAAATGGCGATCGAGAGGTAATGTTACATAACTAACACAGATATGCTCAAAGCTGGAATCAGATCTCCAGGATAAAGCAACACAAGTTGAAGCCACCAAAAGTGAGCTTGCCACAAACGATAAAAAACTTGAAAGTTTTGAAATGTTGGATACACAAACTGAATGCATTGAGGAGGAGAAACAGGTAAAAGGGCTCACCAAGCAGTTAACGTCCTAATTCACACGACCGGAGAGTCTTAATACAGTAACCCAGAACCAAGCCCCGATTATAGGATCACCACAGGTCAAATTCATTAGACCTTAATTACTGCTGAATACCACTGTACATAGGGGGGACCGTGGAGAGTTGGAATACTTCACAGTCAAAGGCCTGTATCTTCAAATGTATATGATAGTGTGGAATATTTTAATACCACATTTAAATAACAGACGGGTCTAGCTGAAAGTGGACATTGTCTTGTTTAGGCATTCTGAGGCTTGATCAAAGATATTCATTAAAATCTATCTAAAGGTAAGATGTTTCATCTCGCCCCCACACATGGGTAAGATGATATATGATGGGGTAAGTTGAAACATTCTTAAATGAGCTGAAACAAAAAAATGAATTATCGGAAACTACTAGGAACATGCACTAGTACACAGAGTAAGCAACTTAGGGCTTTCGATGTAAATGAGATTGCAGGTGGTCAAACTAGACACGATGGCAATTAGGTTGACTCAATTTGTTACAAAACCTGAAGAAAAGAGAAGCACAATAAAGGGAGGAATAGGAGACGGCAATTTACAGTAAGAATATGTCCCATGGGTATAACCATATGTATGTCACTAGTATAACAAATGAGTTTAAAACTTTGACTATAAATGCTTGTGCCATTATAAGCATAGCAGTTGACCCTGAATTTATGAATTTTATAGACGATATTTTTTGACTGAAACAAAAACTGATGATCTAGATGAAAGCTTTCTTAAGGACAAGTTCAATGAGTATAATTTTTATATTTATTTAAAAAATCTTATGAAAGTGTGCCATCATAGATCTGGTGGAATAGCGGTCTGTGTTAAAAAAATTTGAAATCACTCTCATAATATTTCGACAAAGTCGAAATATGTAGTTTGAATTTGTCTAAAGAAAACTAATATATCAATGGACAGGGGTATCCTGTTAGAGTGTGTATGTATTCCGCCTGAAGGTCTAGGTATTCTTGTAAAGACTGCTTTGAGGAGCTTGAAAGTGATTTACTGGGTATTGCTTCTCAGAATGATTGCATAATATATTTAGCAGGGGATTTCAATGCTCATGTTGATGATCAAAATGATCTTTTGTCATTGGATAGATTCATATCAGATGAGGTCTGTAAGGATCCTATACTACCGTAGATAATTTTGATGCTGAAGGTTTACTGAATGTCTTGGGTGTACCTTTGAAAAGATGAACCAGTACAACAGATAAACATAGACCTAATAATTTTTGGTATAAATTGATCAAACTGTCCGGACTATTCATTGGTGTACACCCGCAGTAAAAGTAGGGACACCAAGCTGTTCTTTTCAC
The DNA here is from genome assembly GCA_964020975.1 of Hermodice carunculata. Taxonomy (NCBI): domain Eukaryota; kingdom Metazoa; phylum Annelida; class Polychaeta; order Eunicida; family Amphinomidae; genus Hermodice; species Hermodice carunculata. The sequence continues at coordinate 55,154,575 of OZ026622.1, read as the reverse complement.
CCTCTTTATTGGACGACATTGTGACGTTACATTCCATAAAGCTACAACACAAATACATCACATTAGAAATCACAAACGAGAAGACGTTGACACAAATAGTATAGCATTTACTACAAATCTTTTTAACATATACCGTTTACATTATACATAAATTACGTTTTATCGTCGTAATTATGAAATAGTCAAATAAACTGATATGCATCTACGTATCGTTTCAGGTTTACAACTTAACAAAACTATAAACTTATACGTTAATGCTACTACTGAAACCAGATATGAATTACATTTATAATATGCAACGATAGACGTGCAAATATTACGCCATGACCTTTTACTGATTTTCATTAATATTAGACACATATAAATTTAAATACTCCGGTACGCACATATCTATCAAATATCTTAATCATGAACTCATGAATTACAATAATATTCTCGTTCAGCATAGACATTTACTATAAATCAGACATGTATATACATAATATCATGACACGTGTCGTAAATGCTAAATTATCGACTTCACGCTATACTGTTCGTTAATCCATGAATATATCTTGACACGTTCCCATTGTAACTATGACTCTTTGCAAGTCTTGAGTTACTAATGAACCGTCTTTCAACTTTTATAGCTTTTGTTAGGTAAGGCCAAGCTCATTCGTGGGTGTGGCTCTAATTTACCATAAGGTGCTGCACCCTGGTGTGAAAATTGAGAATGACTAGTTTGATGCAGTTACTTTGATGTTAATGTTGTGGCATAAACAAACATGAAGTTTTGAACATTGAATTTGTGAAATTATCTACTTTTGTGGAGATGTATAAACAAAATTAAATAGAATTCATCTTTGGAGCTAGGAAGAAAATAAAAGTGATCATGGGAAGTACAACCCTGGGTGAAGGTCACGCTAGGCTGCCCATCACATCCAGACAGGAGGGTTGAAGTGCTTTCGCGGGAAAAGCAATTGAGGGTCCCAGCTGCCATCTTTCATATTGCTCTTGTTTACAGGTGGGTAATTAATGTGAAGACAACCCATGGTATGTTTTATACTGAGAGGGAAGGTGGTATTGAGCTGGAAAGTAAGGTAGTGATTCAGTTTTGGGAGGCGCACATGTGACATGCAAAACTGGCCTGGAACGATCTTGCTTCATGCACGTGGGTGAGATGGGCTGGAGTGAAGCTGGCTATGACGGCTATATTGATTGATTTTTCACATACTTAATGTCAGTTTAAGACAATTGAAGCAGTTGTGGTAGAAAACACTGCCCTTAATCTAACGGTGACTTCCTTGCCACCATTACAATTTTGTAATAATACAGGCTTATATTACAAAGGACATTTGTGATGGTGGGTTGATAAGTTGATGATTTTCTTAGTTGGATGTTTTAGGTAAATATTTAATGGAAAAAAGAAAAACATATTAGGACTGGTTGAAGACTGCTGGCATAACACTTGGCTTATTAGTTTAGGCTTCGTATCTGTTATTTCAACTGCATGTTGATACTTCATAAAATTCATTACTTTTACAATGAAGTATTGAATTAATAGTTAGACAGGAAATAACCCAGTAAAATGAGGAGTGGGTTTTTACTTGTGACAGGGTAAGTGATGAATGCCAAATCATAGTAACTGTTATGATGGGCCAGTGTTTAAGAAAATATAAGTACTATGTAATATGTAACATTTAAGAATGGTTGTTTTCATTGTTAAAGTTGAAAAAAATCATAATGCAGGTATTCGGAAGGGAAATTTACTGCATGATATATACTTTAATAAAAAATTTGCTATCTTGTTGGATACAAGTTGCGAGAGAAAAAACAAACAAACAAAAATGGGTGAAAAGACAATTGATATAATGACATGCCAGAATATATGCAGGGGTGCCTCTGATTGGTTAATTTGGGATGAAAATGTCTGTAATGGCAGGTCCTGAAGTAAAGGCTTTAGATAAATAGATATGTAAGTGTTTCATGATCAGGCTGAAGATTGTTAGCAGAATACCCATTGAGCTGTATAGGGGTTCACATTATATGATCATGGGGACATGCTGAGTGAATGTTGAACAAGTATTGTTACTGACTTTACCCTGAAGTCTGAGTAAGTATTTGTCAGAACAAAATGATTAAATACTTTGATGGATATTGCTGAATAAACAATGACATGTAATGGTATTCAAACAAATCTGCATCAAAGGGAGATAACGTTGAAGTACTTCAAGCTTCTTATTCCCATAAGGTAAAATTCTTCCTTTGCTGAGCAATGAATATACTTAACTATTTTTGTATCAAAAGTGGGGGGGAAAAAATCTAATCCCATTGAAGCATATGATAGGCTCTTAAAATAATTCATGTGGTTCCTGGTGTCAAGACAGAGCATCAGCATGAGAAAAAGTTTATCTATGCCCTGAGCTTTCTTACTCTGATAAGTGTATGTAGAAAAGTTTGATTGGAAAGAGTCTAGATCTAACATCTCAATATGGGGTTGAATGCTATCATACGAAGTTGGGCAGAATTCTTGGTTATACCACATTCACTGAAGTACATGTTTTAGTAAATACGAGAGTGGTTATTTTGGAATTCCCATGTTAAAAACATTTATTCAGTGCATTTTCATAGGCATTAGAATGATAATTGGTTTCATTCAAAGCTGATATATATATATAAATAGTGGAATTTCATTTAAAAAGAAGGTTGTGATCATAATATTATGTCATGCTGCTATTCTAAGTTCATGCATATGCGCATAGAAAAAAATCTTTTAAAGTGGTTATTATGCATAATGATGATCAGAACACCAAATATTTTGTAGCATGGTCACCATTTGTTGCATTGGGATGTCAAATACCAGGCAAGGGTCACAGGTATACTTGTCATTCCAAATATATGGGAGTGCCCACTTATATAACTAGCAATTGCATGTGGTTTTGATTTAATTTCCCAATGACTGATGTGAGTTCTCATTCATTTTGATGATCAAGTTTGGAAAGTCTTCACAGTTCAAGCTTTGGGATGAAAAGCTTGGGACTAAATTGGGCATAAGTGAAGCTCTGTGAACAGCATAAATGAATGGAGTAAATGGTAAGAAAACAAAATTAATTAAAATTGATATTGTAGGTTTCAGACTTATAATGAGGTTCTAATTTTTCGTCAAATATATAATGACGATAAGTATATACAGTAGATATATATCGAAACAACGCTGGGTGAAGGTCACGCTAGGCTGCCCATCACATCCAGACAGGAGGGTTGAAGTGCTTTCGCGGGAAAAGCAATTGAGGGTCCCAGCTGCCATCTTTCATATTGCTCTTGTTTACAGGTGACACTGTACGCAACATGAGGGTGAACTGCGGATGAGGAAACAGTGCTGATGCTGGGACCTGGAGAGCCTATGTGTAGGGCATCCCTAATGTTTGGCAATTGAGGGTAAAGTTGGCACACTCGGGGTGTGCAATTAAAAAGGGAATAAAATAATCACTCGTGGTGATTATTTTAAGAAATGAAGATGTTTCAAACTGCTGAATAAATAACTGAAGTTAAGGTTCTGTGTCATGCGCTTGGTTTATTTGATGTCGGATTAATTCCAGTATAAAGAGTTTTTTTCAAGTGTGGTTAGTGTGTGGAGGAGAACCACGAACCTGGATAAGTAACCGCAATCCCCACACCCATGCTCACATCAGAGAGAGCGGTTACAAAATGGCGAGCTTGCCAGGATTTATTTTGGAGTAATTTGCAATGACACAGAATTTTAATATCATTTTCTAAGACGTCAATTGAAGGCTTGTTTTCGAAGTTTTGTTGTATTAACTAAAAGCATTAATACACATGTGATATTTGAGTGGTTGTTGCAAGATGGAGGCACAAGTTAAGGCTTTAACTGATTTAGTAAAGCAGCTTCGAGAGGAGAAAGAGACGGCAGAAAAAAAGTTAGAAAAATCTGCACAGGAATGGGAGAGTAGATTATTGAAGTTGGAAGAGAATGTACAGGTCTCTGGGACAGCTAAAGGTTCTGGCCAGAGGGATGCAGCCGAAGTTACAGTCCCTCTTAATCCAAGTGAAATCTCACAAGGGGCCGTAAACGTACAGGTTGAGCATTTGGTGAGGGGGGATCACGGCATTTCATTTCATCATAGGGTTCGGCCATTCTCTGGGAGCACCCCAAAAAATGGTGAAGTGGCTTTTGAGGAATGGTCGAAACAAATTGAATTGGTTATAGAAGATACAAGTTTGTCTGAAAAGGGAAAGAAACAGAAGCTCTTTGCCAGTTTGCATGCCCCAGCATTAGACTTAGCTAGAGGCTTGGAGAGTAGTGCTACAGTAAAAGAAGTTGTAGAGTATCTCACTGAATTGTATGGCTCAGCTGCGAATGGAGTAAGATTATTGCATGAGTTTTTTAGAATGCAGAAGGAAACAAGTGAGACTGCAGGTGAGTATCTTCAGAGGCTGGCAATAAAGATTCAAAAGGTAGTTAAACGAGGTGGTTTGAAAGCAGAGCAAGTAAGCGAGACCATCCTAACACACTTTAAGGCCAGCTGCCAAGACGACAGAATAAGTCAAATACTCCACATGAAGTATGACACTAGTTACCCATCATTGAAGGAGCTAATGAGAGATCTTAAACGTATGGAGGAAGATTTCAAGTCTCCAAAGAGAGAACCTGGAGGGCAGAAAGCTAAGTTACATGCACAGAAGGTTCTTACAGACTCAGAGAGTGTCGAGGATAGATTGACCAAAATAGAAATGCAGTTGAAGGAGTTTGGAGAGAAAGTCACTTGTGCTCTCCAGTCTGCCTCAACTGGCTCCTCAATGTCAGGAAAAGAGCAAGGTAAGGAAGTAGAAGGGAATGGTATGAAGCAACAGGGTCCACGTAGCGGTGGTGGAAGATTTAGATTCTGCTACAAATGTGGTAAAACTGACGGCCATTTAATGCAAGCCTGTGAGGACGTTGCAAATCCAGTCCTTGTGCAGCAACGTTTGATGGAGCGTCAAGAACGCTCAAAGCAGGTAAGAGGTGAAAACAGGGACACTGTTGGAGGAAAAAACTAATGGGGGCCTCTCAAGATGAAGAGGGCAATGAAGGGGCCCTAAAAGAGATCAGGATTGACCACACCAGTCCCTCTATACAAGAATGTACATGGAGTGTTGATGGTAACACTCCAGCCATTACTCTGGCAACTAGTCATGCTTTGATTATAGCAGCAGGGCAATCAATAGAGCTTAGAGGCTCAATATATTGTCCACCAGATGTTCCAGGAGAGTGTATTTTGGCAAGTCCAAATTGTACAGAAAATGTTAGAGTGGACCAAGTGAATATTCTTCAAGGTTCAGCGGGCATGCCCCCAGGTGTGACACTTACAATACACAATGTATCTGATTCTGGCATTAAAATTTCCCCAAAGGATGTACTTGCTAAGTTATACATGTTGCCAAATGGGAATAAGAATAATGTAGAACCAGAAAATGGGCAAATGTGTGGCCTCGTAGGTCCTGCCTGTGAGTCTAAAGCTTGGATAAATGGAATTTCCTGTAAGTGTTTATTAGATAGTGGTTCGCAGGTGACCACAATTGCCAAATCATTCTATGTCAGATATCTTGCTGCAAATTCTCCACAAGAAGAAGTAAGTTTTTCTAAGTTGAAAGTGGAGGGAGCAGGGGGACAGAACATACCTTATGAAGGGTTTGTTAGGGTAAAATTGATGTTCCCTAAAGATGCAGTAGGTACGGAGAATGAAGTGGACACTTTGGCTTTGATATGTCCAGACACAGCATATACAAGGGACACCCCCATCATTGTTGGAACGAATACCTTTGTGGCTTTGTCTAAAAAATGCAAAAGGAAATACGGTCCAAGTTTTCTGAGTGGTCTCTCAATAAGACCAGAAGTTTGCTATGCATACCAAGATGCCCTTGAAAGCTCGGAGTCTGGAAGGGTTGGTACAGTTAAACTGTTCGGAAGAAAAACTGTAACTTTGAAGCCAGGGGAAACCCGTGAGTTCAGGGGTACTTGTAAAAGACAAGTTTTGACTCGTGATGTGGTTTTAGTTCAAGAGAATTCAAATAGAGCTTTACCTCATGGATTGAAAGTAATAAACACATTGGCACCCACAATTGGTCACCTTCCTCGGGTGAAGGTCTTGGTTCAAAATGTGTTGGACAGGGACATAACTGTCCCTCCTTGTGAGTTGAGTGCTGAGCTTTGCCTTGTAGAGAGGGAAGCCCCAATAGACCATGTAAGGGAAAGGATAAAATTGCATTTGCAAGCTGTGGATGTGGTTGATGGTGCCAGCCCAAAAGATGGTGAAATAAGCGATGATAAATTTGAAGATGAATTTTTGAAGCAGTTTGATCTGGAAGGTTCATCACTATCCTCAGAATGGCAAAACAGAATAGGAAATTTGTTAAGTCAATTTAGTGATGTCTTCAGTCAACACGAGTTCGATGTAGGCAACACAACTGCAATAGAACATGAAATAAAGTTAGAACCGGGTCCGGTAATTCGGGAAAAATCAAGACCCATAGCTGCTAGAGATTTCGAAGATGCGAGACGATACATCCAGGGTTTGCTTGATGCAAACATAATAACACCCTCTCAAAGCCCATATGCTAGCTGCATAGTTCTGTGTAGGAAACGATCAGGAAAGCTGAGGCTTTGTGTTGACTATCGGAAAATCAACTCAAGAACGGTCCGTGACTCGTATCCCATTCCCAAGATCGAGGACCTATTTGCAGCGTTGCATGGGTCGAAGCATTTTGTGACCATGGACATAAAACAGGGATATTTTAATGTGCCCATGGCAGATGAGTCAAAGCAGTATACTGCATTTGTTTGTCCGTTTGGCTTGTTTCAATTTGAAAAAATGAGTCAGGGGTTAGTCAACAGCCCATTCACGTTTCAACGTCTCATGGATAAGTGTATAGGAGATATGAATATGAGGGAGGTTCTCATATTTATTGATGATCTTATTATACACGGGAGGACCCTGGAAGAGACTGAGGAACGTGTGATTAAAACCCTGAGACGCTTAAGGGCATTCCATCTCAAAGTAGATCCTAAAAAGTGTGTTTTTTTCCATGATTCTGTTAGGCACTTAGGGCACATTGTATCAGCAGAAGGGATCAAGCCTGATCCAGATAAAATAGCAGCACTTACAACATGGCCTAGACCAAGAACTGTCAAGGAGGTCAAGAGTCTTTTAGGCTTTACTGGCTATTATCGTCGCTTCGTTAAAGATTACTCAAAAATCGTTAAACCACTCAACGATTTGACAGCTGGCTATATACCTTTGAAATCAAGGAAGAAAGTTAAGATCAATGACAAGAAGAAGGTACTTAACCTCAGTTCCTCTATTGAGGACTCATGGTCAGAAGATTGTCAAAAATCGTTTGATACGATCGTAGAAAAATTGACAACGCCACCAGTACTTGGATATGCAAATATGTATGAACCTTTTGTGGTGCATTGTGATGCAAGTTTGACAGGATTAGGGTCAATTTTATATCAGATGCAGAATGGAGTAATGAAAGTGATAGCGTATGCAAGTCGCAATTTGTCTAAAAGTGAGAGCAACTATCCAGCTCACAAGCGTGAATTCCTAGCCCTTAAATGGGCAATTACGGAGAAATTTCATGATTATCTGTATGGGGGAAGATGCACAGTAGTAACAGACAACAACCCTTTAACGTATGTGATGTCCACTGCTAAACTGGATGCAACTGGATACAGGTGGCTTGCTTCTTTATCAGCCTATGATTTCACAGTATGTTACCGTCGTGGGATTAATCACACTGATGCTGATTTTTTGAGTAGGAGACCATGCGAGTCTCTTGAGAATGATTCAGAGTATATGAAAGTTTTGAAGGAGATAGGCTGGCTTGAGAAGCGTATTTCTGGCCCTCTCGGTGAGGATGAAAATGTTCCGGAAGGTCTGATCACTCGGTGTGATAGAGAACAAATAGGTGCAATACTGCAGGCTCATGGTGTGCAGTATTTGGAAAAAAACGGTAGGGATGAAAATCATGTAACTAAGGAACGTGAATGGGTGACTTGTAGTGCACAGACACTGAATTCCTTAGGTGACAATAGCGTGGCTTGGGTGGAAGCTTTGACTTGTAATGAGAGAGCCATCCCAGATGAACTGTCAGAACCATGTAGTGATGCAGGGCAGGCTCCCTTACCAAGGATCAGTTCACAAGACTGGTTGCAATTTCAGCAAGCAGATCCTAACATTGCTGAGATTGTTGCTGGTTTACAGAAAGGTAAAGTGCCCAAAGATCTAAGTAAAGGGAATGCAGAGCTGAAAGTGTATGGTAGAGAATACAAAAGGTTCAAGTTACAAGATGGACTTTTGTATAGGCATATTGTGGATGAAAAAGGGGTGGAATGGAGACAACTTGTAATTCCTCCTAGTCACAGGAAACAGGCCATAAGGGGTGTACATGACGAGGTAGCACACACAGGAAGTCACACAGCCATAAAGCTTGCTCGCCAAAGGTTCTTTTGGCCTTACATGGCTCGTGAAATAGAAGAGAGTTGCAAACGATGTGAACGTTGTATCCGTAGGAAGAAACCGGCAGAAAAAGCCCCAATGGAGTCAATAGTCTCTACATGCCCTATGGAGTTAGTCTGCATAGATTTCTTATCCCTGGAGCCTGATAGTGCAGGGATTGAGAATATTTTAGTGATCACTGATCATTTTACCAAGTATGCCATTGCGGTACCCTGTCGGAATCAAACTGCTAGAACTGTGGCCGAAGCCCTATGGGATAATGTGATTTCTCACTATGCATGGCCAGCCAAGATACACAGTGACCAAGGCCGTGATTTTGAATCTAGAGTGATTAAAGAGCTCTGTAACTTGGGTGGGGTTCAAAAGACCAGGACAACTCCCTATCACCCCCAGGGCAACCCCGTGGAGAGGTTTAATCGCACTTTATTAGATATGTTGGGGACATTGCACAATTGCCAAAAAAGAGATTGGCGCAAATATGTAAAACCTCTTACCCACGCATACAATTGTACAGTTAACGATTCGACCGGGTTCTCTCCTTACTACCTAATGTTTGGGAGGCATCCTCGTCTGCCAATCGATATAATGTTTGGCATAGACCCTGATCAACCTAGGTCTAAGGATCCCATTAAATATGTTAGGGACATGAAAGAAAGGTTGCGCTATGCATATAAAACAGCACAGGATAATGTTCAGAAATCATGCAGGGCAAACAAAATGCGCTATGACAAGAATGCTAGGGCAGCGGTGCTGGACATAGGAGACAGAGTATTGGTGCGAAACGTGAAAGTGAGGGGAAAAAACAAAATTGCAGACAAGTGGGAATCTGGGGTTTACTGCGTTGTGAAAAAGCTTCCTGAAATGCCTGTGTATGTAGTACAGCATGAGAGTGGTGATGGGAAAATGCGCACTTTGCATAGGAATCTTCTCTTACCATGCGGGGACATAAGGTCCATAGATGTAAGGGAGGATATTACATATAAACCTCCAACCACAAGGTCAACAAAAGCCTTGCATGAGGAGGAACAGGAGGAAACGTTTTCCAGCGGGGTCCCAGAGTTGCAGTTGAGTGACATCCCACCAGTCAATCTTAAATTAAGAATTGATCCATTTGCTGGTGGTGCCTCTAATGTGTCCTCTCTAAGTTCCCCAGGGTCAGGGCCTGGTTTGATACTCACACGGGATAATATGGAAGATGGTGCCCCTCACCTATCAGAGCACTCAGAATTAAGCAGTGATGATGAGATGACTCAAGACTGTGTAGTGGATATGTCAAGTGAGGAGGAGACTCCTGAGATGGGGGTTGAAAATGTTGAGATCGAGAATGGGGAACCTCGCAGGTCCACCAGGTCACATCGACCTCCTTTAAGAATGACATATGAGATACCAGGGGACCCAGTCTTCCATCGAGTAAACTGTCAAAGAGTGAGTTTTGGGAACTGGATGGGCCAAGCTTTAATGGAAATATCGAAGAGCGAGATTAAATTGGGGAGGGCCATTCTAAGGCCCGCTGAACGTGAAGCGATGCTTCATGCTGTAGCTAATCGGAAGGCATCAAAGAAAAAAATGTTGGATTTTATGGAATTAACAGTCTATTGAGTAAATAGAGCCCTCACAGAATATGAATGATTGAATGGATGATTGAAATACTACTTTATGATCAGGAGATGCAGGGAAAGACAATAATGAGTGATGTTAAATGTTCAATGTATGGATATGATTTTTTCATATCACATGTATTAAATTTTCTTTGTTCATCTGCTTGCAGTATATGTTTGGAAATGGAGTCCAAACATGAGACCGTTGACAGCCTCAGAAATGAACTGATGGCAGCCAGAGCTGAAAGGGACCGGGCCCAGATGTTGTGCCGTCTCGTGGAGGGCCATTATGGGCAGCTAGTCCATCAGCTTACCCAAAGTGATACCACTTCATATGTTAGTGATGCAGTGAGCCCTAGGACTGCTAACACAGCCAATGTGTGTCAGGGTTTCCACCAGCTACCATGGATAGGTAGTGAGATACTGGTGCCAGAGGACTATGATCCAAGACAATCACGAGTAAAGGAAAGAGGATGGAAAAACTTTGATATACCGGAGGGAACTCAAGTGCTAATACTATCAGATTCGTTGTTTAGATCTGTGAACCCAAATTTTATGCAAGACTTAAAGGTTGAGTTGTGCACTTTCTCTGGGTTGCGCAGTCATGAGCTGCTGGAAATCATGTATGATAAAGTGTACCAACATTTCATGGGACATAAATATCTATATTCCATTGTGATCTGCGTGGGCACCAATGACTATTACAAGCCCGAAACTACTTTAGTGATGTCTGATGTGAGAAAGTTGATCACTATTGCAAAAAGATTAGCAGAACTGGTCATAATTTGCACTGTACCAGACAGCTTATGGAAGAAAGACTTGTACTTTTCTTATGAGCAGCTGCAACTACCTCGGTCCTTGCTGAATCGAGAGATCGTGAACATGAGCGGGGACTCTGTGAAAGTGCTGGACTTAAATGATATGTTTGTGAACCATCACGGTTGGAGGGGTGAAGAAGGTCCTGGATGGTACCACAGGGACTCGCTGCATCCAAACTGTCGTGGAACAAAGGCCATCGAGGTGTGCCTTGCCCAATTATTAAGAGGGCAAATAGTGACATGTCCATCAAATGAGAACTTGAGTGTCTCAAGCCAAGAGACAGAATGGCGGAGGGGTCTCCATAGAAGAAATTACGAACGATTTGGGCTGTAAAAAGAAAAAAAAATAATAAGAAAATGGAACATTGGTTTAACATTTATTAGGGCTCAAGTTCCCTTGCCTCGAGGAAGGGGGACTGATGTTTTATATACATGTGTAGGCTATACTCTCGTGGAGTAAAGCCAATATGTGAGTGTGTTTGCCATTATCTTTGTTGTGCTCAACTCTCGCAGAGTGAAGCAAGTTTGTGCATGGTGCAATACAATGGTATATTGTTCTTTCTATACGAAAGGTGGAAGTTCAAATATTAAACATTATTCCTTCATTTTTTTGCATGGGTTTTAGATTCTTCCTTGTGGGAAGAAATTTCTACCCCGTTATCCCCAGGAGGGGTGAATGTAACTATGACTCTTTGCAAGTCTTGAGTTACTAATGAACCGTCTTTCAACTTTTATAGCTTTTGTTAGGTAAGGCCAAGCTCATTCGTGGGTGTGGCTCTAATTTACCATAAGGTGCTGCACCCTGGTGTGAAAATTGAGAATGACTAGTTTGATGCAGTTACTTTGATGTTAATGTTGTGGCATAAACAAACATGAAGTTTTGAACATTGAATTTGTGAAATTATCTACTTTTGTGGAGATGTATAAACAAAATTAAATAGAATTCATCTTTGGAGCTAGGAAGAAAATAAAAGTGATCATGGGAAGTACAACCCTGGGTGAAGGTCACGCTAGGCTGCCCATCACATCCAGACAGGAGGGTTGAAGTGCTTTCGCGGGAAAAGCAATTGAGGGTCCCAGCTGCCATCTTTCATATTGCTCTTGTTTACAGGTGGGTAATTAATGTGAAGACAACCCATGGTATGTTTTATACTGAGAGGGAAGGTGGTATTGAGCTGGAAAGTAAGGTAGTGATTCAGTTTTGGGAGGCGCACATGTGACATGCAAAACTGGCCTGGAACGATCTTGCTTCATGCACGTGGGTGAGATGGGCTGGAGTGAAGCTGGCTATGACGGCTATATTGATTGATTTTTCACATACTTAATGTCAGTTTAAGACAATTGAAGCAGTTGTGGTAGAAAACACTGCCCTTAATCTAACGGTGACTTCCTTGCCACCATTACAATTTTGTAATAATACAGGCTTATATTACAAAGGACATTTGTGATGGTGGGTTGATAAGTTGATGATTTTCTTAGTTGGATGTTTTAGGTAAATATTTAATGGAAAAAAGAAAAACATATTAGGACTGGTTGAAGACTGCTGGCATAACACTTGGCTTATTAGTTTAGGCTTCGTATCTGTTATTTCAACTGCATGTTGATACTTCATAAAATTCATTACTTTTACAATGAAGTATTGAATTAATAGTTAGACAGGAAATAACCCAGTAAAATGAGGAGTGGGTTTTTACTTGTGACAGGGTAAGTGATGAATGCCAAATCATAGTAACTGTTATGATGGGCCAGTGTTTAAGAAAATATAAGTACTATGTAATATGTAACATTTAAGAATGGTTGTTTTCATTGTTAAAGTTGAAAAAAATCATAATGCAGGTATTCGGAAGGGAAATTTACTGCATGATATATACTTTAATAAAAAATTTGCTATCTTGTTGGATACAAGTTGCGAGAGAAAAAACAAACAAACAAAAATGGGTGAAAAGACAATTGATATAATGACATGCCAGAATATATGCAGGGGTGCCTCTGATTGGTTAATTTGGGATGAAAATGTCTGTAATGGCAGGTCCTGAAGTAAAGGCTTTAGATAAATAGATATGTAAGTGTTTCATGATCAGGCTGAAGATTGTTAGCAGAATACCCATTGAGCTGTATAGGGGTTCACATTATATGATCATGGGGACATGCTGAGTGAATGTTGAACAAGTATTGTTACTGACTTTACCCTGAAGTCTGAGTAAGTATTTGTCAGAACAAAATGATTAAATACTTTGATGGATATTGCTGAATAAACAATGACATGTAATGGTATTCAAACAAATCTGCATCAAAGGGAGATAACGTTGAAGTACTTCAAGCTTCTTATTCCCATAAGGTAAAATTCTTCCTTTGCTGAGCAATGAATATACTTAACTATTTTTGTATCAAAAGTGGGGGGGAAAAAATCTAATCCCATTGAAGCATATGATAGGCTCTTAAAATAATTCATGTGGTTCCTGGTGTCAAGACAGAGCATCAGCATGAGAAAAAGTTTATCTATGCCCTGAGCTTTCTTACTCTGATAAGTGTATGTAGAAAAGTTTGATTGGAAAGAGTCTAGATCTAACATCTCAATATGGGGTTGAATGCTATCATACGAAGTTGGGCAGAATTCTTGGTTATACCACATTCACTGAAGTACATGTTTTAGTAAATACGAGAGTGGTTATTTTGGAATTCCCATGTTAAAAACATTTATTCAGTGCATTTTCATAGGCATTAGAATGATAATTGGTTTCATTCAAAGCTGATATATATATATAAATAGTGGAATTTCATTTAAAAAGAAGGTTGTGATCATAATATTATGTCATGCTGCTATTCTAAGTTCATGCATATGCGCATAGAAAAAAATCTTTTAAAGTGGTTATTATGCATAATGATGATCAGAACACCAAATATTTTGTAGCATGGTCACCATTTGTTGCATTGGGATGTCAAATACCAGGCAAGGGTCACAGGTATACTTGTCATTCCAAATATATGGGAGTGCCCACTTATATAACTAGCAATTGCATGTGGTTTTGATTTAATTTCCCAATGACTGATGTGAGTTCTCATTCATTTTGATGATCAAGTTTGGAAAGTCTTCACAGTTCAAGCTTTGGGATGAAAAGCTTGGGACTAAATTGGGCATAAGTGAAGCTCTGTGAACAGCATAAATGAATGGAGTAAATGGTAAGAAAACAAAATTAATTAAAATTGATATTGTAGGTTTCAGACTTATAATGAGGTTCTAATTTTTCGTCAAATATATAATGACGATAAGTATATACAGTAGATATATATCGAAACAACGCTGGGTGAAGGTCACGCTAGGCTGCCCATCACATCCAGACAGGAGGGTTGAAGTGCTTTCGCGGGAAAAGCAATTGAGGGTCCCAGCTGCCATCTTTCATATTGCTCTTGTTTACAGGTGACACTGTACGCAACATGAGGGTGAACTGCGGATGAGGAAACAGTGCTGATGCTGGGACCTGGAGAGCCTATGTGTAGGGCATCCCTAATGTTTGGCAATTGAGGGTAAAGTTGGCACACTCGGGGTGTGCAATTAAAAAGGGAATAAAATAATCACTCGTGGTGATTATTTTAAGAAATGAAGATGTTTCAAACTGCTGAATAAATAACTGAAGTTAAGGTTCTGTGTCATGCGCTTGGTTTATTTGATGTCGGATTAATTCCAGTATAAAGAGTTTTTTTCAAGTGTGGTTAGTGTGTGGAGGAGAACCACGAACCTGGATAAGTAACCGCAATCCCCACACCCATGCTCACATCAGAGAGAGCGGTTACACCATGCACGTGCGTGCGTGTTTGATAATACACGCGCAATACAGTAATAAAATACATATATCTTTCAAGGTCTCGAAAGCTAGAGTGAAGGCTTCAGATATGAAGTAATATAAGCTGCTTTATAAGTAAGAAATGATACCAATAAAGTCATACAACTATAGATACATTTACATCTTAACTGAATGACCATGAACTAAGAATATCTATCTAGTCGCGCAACTAAACAGCTACTACAGATAATGTTTGCTTGCGCCACAAGAAGTACCTTCGTTAAATAACTAATACGTTAAACAATTAAACTTCCTTCGCGCGAAATCTATACTAACAAAGCGACGATAACCAAATGGAACTGGCGTTTCAGTCTACTGCGCCTAGGCAAAGTTGCGATAAATATGTAGGACAAATATATAATAAACTTACAAGAAACGGTGGCGGCAACAAAGCTCTATGTGTCGCTTTAAACTGCTGGAATATCACAGCGGTTACTGTAGCAGGGACCAGCTAGAAAACGAAAGGTTTATATATACTAGTTACATGTGGCATGACGGAAAGAAAATATACTTGGTAAAAAATTAAAGAGAAAAGTACAAAGCATGAATTCGATTAGTACCAGCTATAAATCGGAGAAAAGTACTTACATAGCGCTCTCCAGAATACATGCTGTTAAATGCTCACCGAGAATTATAAAGCCACGATGCCGTGTGGCAAAAAAAAAGAGAACATATTCTGGACTGACCAGCAGAAGCACGTCCGTCGGCAGAAATGGTCATTGAGGCGAGTGAACTAAGTTAGGGAGACACGTGCATACAAAAAGGGGGTGAGGTGACTAGGTGCGCACGGCCGATGGTGTTACTTAATTATGATTGGTCAACTCTGCAAATATTTACCTGGCAACCTGGCGGGGCAAATAGAACAATAAAACAATAAACTACGCAGGTAAAAAAATACATGTGGCGTACTCGTGATATATGGATCGGGCAAGGTCACTTAATGAATGATGAAACCAGACCCACAGCATATTAATTTATGCAAAAAAAAAGTAGATGCACAAACTTTAATCTTGAGCTACAAAAAAAACCAAAAAAAACCCCCATCATATCTTAAGCAAAAAATATGACATTCATAATGAATGATGGTTGTGGGTCTGATCAGTCTATGGGTAATTTAACCACAACTAGAAGATTCAGTAGTGGATTATATTATTGCAGATACCCACAATATAAGTATGGTAAGCAACTATGAATTATTGGATGTTGATCCTATTATTTCTGACACACATGCACCCTTGTCTCTTATCCATAAGAGAAATTTTTGTGTATCTTCACCCACAAACAAATTATCTCATAATCCGAAGAGTTCTACTGCTGAAGCATTAATGAACACTGCTTAAGTAGTGTGGAATAAAAGTAGGGGATAATAATGGAAGAATACATTGAATGCTTTCTTATTGAGAAATGAGATTTATTGATGGAAAAGGTTAATGACCCAATGTATCCATTGACTCCACAGCGGAAGATATTAGTGATTTGCTAGACGGTAACACAAGAAAGGTGTTTAAGGTTACATACACCAAACCCAGAAAGCCTAAGAAAAAAGTAAAAGTCCATGGTATGATAGAACCTGTGTAGAAACGAAATTAGCTGGAAGATGGTAAATATTGCCCCTCCCCCCCCCAAAAAAAAATTAATATAGCAATGCCGGCTTTCTATGAAGATTTAAAAATAGCTTCCATAAGCAATATGAATGATTCCTTTGATTCAGATATTCCTGCTGATGAAAACCTTATAGATTCTATGGACGTAGATACAGAAATAAGTGTGGATGAAGTTCTGAATGTCATTGATGGTTTAATAAACAGCAAGTCTTCAGGAGTGGACATGAGTTTAAATGAATATTTTAGAGCTTCAAGGAATTTTTTTTACCTATCTATGTTAAATATTCACATGTTGAGTGAAGGTAAAGTACCAGAACTATGGTTGAAAGGTTTTATTATCCCAATATATAAGAACAAAGGTCATCCATCAGAACCTTCTAGTTATAGAGGGGTCACTCAGTCTAGGCAAAGTGTTTACTTCCATATTAGATAACAGGCCGAATGAATTTTCTGACAAACATCAGGTGCTATTAGAAAACCAAAGAGGTTTTCATCGTAGAACATACTCAATCTAAAACCATATCTTTCTCTTGAAGCACATTATTGATATGTATTTGACAAAGTCAAAAAAGCTATATTGTGCTTTTTATTACAAAGCCCCATAGGATTCTATAAGCAGAAATAAACTCTGGATAAAGGTGCTTGGTGCTGGTTTGAATGGTAAACTGTCCCAAGTAATTCACAACATGTATCAGAATATTAAGTCATGTATATTATTCAAGGGTGCCAAATTTGAATATTTTATGTCCCTAAGGAGTGTAAGACAGGGTGAGAATCTATCCGCTTTTTCATTAGCTTTTTATGTTAATGATTTGGAAACTTTTTTGAACAAATGTAATGTGCCCCCCCCCTTAGAAATTCCTGATGGGTTCATGGGTATGAGATATTTACACTTAGGTCTAATTACGTGTGCTAATGACGCTATATAACTTTCTGACACTCCCAATGGTTTACCAAAGGCTCTTGATGCACTACAGAAATATTGTGAGGATTGTGATCTCGAGGTTATCATTTCTAAAAGAGATATCAGAGTATTTTCTCTAAGAGAAAAGTAAATCCTAAGAATTTAAATTTCACTTTTAAAGGTGCCAAATTAAATGCTGTGTTGGAATGTATATACTTGGGAATCATATTTAATTATAATGGCACTTTCCTTGAGTGTAAAAGATATCTTTTAGATCAGGCATCTATGCATTAATATAAAAAGCCAGATACTTTAACCTTCCTATTGGTTTACAATTAGAATTGTTTCATGCCACTGTTCGAGTGATGTTATATGGATGTGAAGTTTGCGGTTTTGAAAACTTGGATCTTTTGGAAAAAATGCAACAAAAGTTTTGTAAATTAATTTTAGCTTTTAAAAACTCAACTCCAACTAGTATATCATATAGTGAGTTGGGGCGATGTCCAATATCGTGCTGTAATTCGGTTTTGGTACCAGTTCTTGACTGGTAACCATACTAAATTATCAAGCAGGTTAAAATATATATTTGATAAATTTTGAAAACATTGATTCCAAATAGCTGATTAAAGCGGTTAAAATGAGAATGAGGGAACTTTTATTCAAAATTGGAACTCTGAAATCTCAGTTACAGAAAAATGATTCAATTATAGAATTTTTAGAGTTTGGTTTTTACAACTATCTAAGAGAAATGTTACCAAGATATAGAGTAGTATTGTCGAAATTTAGAACTCCTCATCATAAGCTGCCTGTTGAGAGAGGTTGTATGAATGCATCACATAATGAGAGATATTGTAATTTATTCAATGAAAATAAGCTAGGAGATGTATATACTTTTTTCCCCTCAAGGACATTGTATCCAACAATTAGGGCACTATTCACCTATCAAAATTTTCCCAAACCCTGGCCAACAAGAGAGTTGTATTGGGATTTAGACATGCTGATAACCTCAGGGATAAGATAGTTCGATTTACAACTAACTATTTCCCAACACAATTGCAAGCTGCAGCAATTACAGGGATTACAGAACAGAACCCCTGCGACAAAATCAACTGTGGGTATGGCAAAAGAATGGATACCACAGGGACCACCAAAAGCACATCTATTGGTTCTTCCTAAAAGAACACCTGTAGGGGGTTCCTGTAAGCACAATAACCTTGTGAACCCACTAACGTGACGTTTGCCACAAACAAAATGTGGGCCAAACATACCACCCACTGATGAACAGACTGAGAGAACACTTATATTTCATCAACAAGCAGGATATGAGTCCACCAGTAGGCAGATATTTTGCCAGTGAGGATCTTCATGGCCTGAACCTGACAGTTCAAATCCTGGGGCACATTCCAACTCCACCTGAGCTGAAAAAAAACTGAATCACTCACACTCAAAAAGGAGCATTTTTGGATCCAGAGATTGTGCACAATGGAACATTTCGGTTTGAATGCCATGGGAAAATAGGCTCACTTGCCAAGTCTTATGCTAGCTTTTAATTCCCAAGCCTATTTCCGTTGACATGGTTTGTTACACCTTGGTGAAATAAACTAACGTTGCTTATTCCTCCAGGGTTACACAGACCACAACACAATGTAGATTCCGTTTTCAACGGATCACACCTTTTCCAATGGAAATAATATTAATTCTCCTGGATGTGGAGACACAATTATACAGGTGAACTCCTCCAATACAAATTCACAATAAATGATGATTTACAAAGTACATAACACATGCATTATGGACAACATCCTGTAAGAACGCCATCTTACTCAATCCAAAGGCAAACCTAGACTGCCCTTGGTTACAAGCCTTAATACTCGGGTCATGTGATGTCACATCTGGCTAGACTCACATGCACCTTGGTCCACTGTTCGACATATGGAGCAGACAGTTATTGACTCAAATTTTAATTAAGTGTCCTAACCCTACGTAACTAATGTTGCTAGGACCGACATTTACGTACGGTATATAAAGAACAGATAGCTTCCGTTAAATTTAGTCTCTGATGAACCCAGTGTTAGGCAAAACCAGGTATACTATTGCTATTTAATAGCAGAAAACAAACCAGCAGTTTGCCTCCACAGAACTCTCCTGGTTCTACAAAGGAGATTAATATCACTTTATTTTGGAATGTTCTGGATTCAAAGATTTATGTAAAAAGTATATACCTCCATATTTTCATCAGAATGTCAATTGTATTAAATTTAGACACTTAATGAATTCTGATGTATGTGTAGGGAATAAAATTAAAAAAATTATAATTGAAGGATTTAAAAGGTTATAATTGATAATGAAGGATTCAAGGCATTACAATGCTAGGTTGCTGTCACATGGTGCTGTACATGCTATGGTTTAAACCCAATGTGTTTACTATGTTGTTTCATTGTCTATTTTACCTTTTAGGCCCTTCATCTCAGTTAGAGGTCTGGGCAAAATAAAGAAGTTGAGAAATTGGAATGGTGCTGTATTTGACAGGAATGTTTGACATGTTGTAGGTGGCATTTCCCAAAAGTACATCCTGAAAACTTATCTCTACCTAAAAAGGTTCAAAGTTGAGACTGAAGAAATTGCTGAGAAAAAAAATATCAAAGCCTGGATGCATTGAAAGTACACAATTCCAGGCAGGCAAAATCTCAAAAGTTCAAGCACCATGAAGAGAAAGGGGAGCCATTGTGGCAAAATGCATATTTCACGATACTGGGGTCTGAATGGAGAGGGCGCACTGGTGTGGGATCACCATATAGAGACTGCACCTTCAAGTCTCGAAATAGGGTAATAGGTGCACTAAAGGTCCATGTCAATGAATGTAGTATAAACAAAGTCCTCTTCCCACAGGTGTTTATTTTGTTATTGCAACTCTGGCCTACCTGCTAAGAGTTACATTACAATTAGGAGATCAACTGTAACACTGATTACTGCAATGTATTTAATAGATGATACTAATTTATGCCCCTTATTTGTATCATTGTCTCTCAATCTACCACCAAGAGTTTAGCCTACAGCATACGAGTGTAAATACTGTAGTAAACTGTGTATTTTCAGGATAAGAAAAAAAAACTTGCTCTGCTAAGCAATGGTGACAAGTGGGATTGCCTAGATGCCTTTCCTCAGCCAAATAGTACTCATGATCAAATTGCACATGCTGGTGAGCTGTTTCTCTTTAAACTTTATGGAGCTACTCAAGCAAAGTGCCTGGACAAGCTATGGTACACAATGTATTTCCGATCTGTTCATAGATTTTCTTTATTTTCAACTTTCAAGTTAGAATCTCTCCCACCCATGGCCTCAGCTGCAAATTCCAAAGCTTTCATGCATACCATACGGTGCAGCAATGGCAAGGAACTGGGGTTGGCAACACAGGGAGGGATTACTGGTTCTAGTTGAAAGTGACAAGCCTGTTGCTCCCATGAAAGTACTAACAATGTTGTCTTGTGGCTACAAGGCAGGATGTGGAAGATCATGCGGGTGTGTCAAGGCTGGTTTGGATTGTTCTCTTCTGTCCATTGCTCGTGGTGGTTATACTTGTAGAAATGCTCTCAAAGTTGACATGCAGAATAAATAAAATAGAAACTGTCATAAATTGAGTGGGATTTCATGAAAGCACTGGTGTAATAAATTGCAATAAAACATGTTTGAGGGTCTGTGAAACATACTATATATTGCATGGGCATGCAGACAAGTACAAATGTACCAGCAAAATTAGATCCTGAGGTCTGCAAGTTATTCACATGTTAGGCAGGGTGTTTTTACCATTTTATTTAATTTGTAAGCTTTCAAAATGTGATGGTGGCCATGGAGTCTTATGAAAAGTTAAACTGGAACACACACAGAAAAAAACACATTCACACAGTATTCATATCATAATCTCGTTCTGTCCAGAACAATTTGGCTCTCCCTTCATTTTTGCAGGTGACTAGCACTTTGTGTAATTTGCTATATCCAGCTACCCAGAGTAAATAGTGGGAAGTGCTGTTCAATGGGCACTGATACTGCCAAAATAGATCCTTACTTTTCCAAGATATGTCAATCAATATTTCAAATGATACAATACGCCCTTTACTTGTGAAATTTCAATTGGCACACAGAGAGCCTGTCAGTGGTAGATTATGGTGGTAGCCATCTTAACTTTTTGCAAAGAAGTTCCGCTCTCAGATTTTTTGTGCCTCTAATTGATTGATTGTACAGTTAAGCATGGAATTAAAGGCAAGAGTAAAAGTTTAAAAGTCTCTGGGCGAGATGTAATGATGATTTTTAATCATATCAACTTTTTGGTTGTTGCTCCGGCAGCCATCTTGAATTTTTAAAATGCCTCAGGGGTGAACTTAATGAGCTTTGCATGGAGGTTATCAGAAATGATTTCTGCACCTATCCTGAAAAAATCAGCTTTCTACTAATTTTTTCTACCTTTTGTCTAATGCTCCTGACCTAAAACATGTACGTGATACAGTATGCAGGATCCTGGGTTAATATCGTCACCTTGGTTGTAGTGGATTAATCTGGACTTTGGTTGTAATGCAGCAGCTCTGAACCCTTGAGCATGGAGTAGTAAAATCTGGTAACAAGAAATACACAATAGGGGTTCCAAAATACTGCAACACAGAAATAATTGTTGTTAATGCATGTTGAATAGAACAGACAAAATCTTGTGACAGAGGAAAATTTGTTAAAATGCATGTTGAATATAATATCGAATGTTGAACAATTGGAAGTTTTTACTTGAATATGCAAGTCATTTTAAGTATGTTCAGTTGTAAATTGGCTGCCTGAAGCAGAAAGGGTCACAGCATATGATTTATTTTGTTTAGGTACGTCAAGGACGGACCACAGTCCGACCTGTGCAGCCAAACAATCGAAAATAGTCTCACACTTTTTGTAGGTTTGAGATTGGTGATTTTTGTGTGGTTTCTCTGACTAACACATGTGACCTTATTTGCCATTGTTTTACCTTTGAAGTTCCCGCCATACCGCCATGTTTTTAAAAAGTTTTTTGAAGTTCATTGTTGAAGTTTTTTTGTGAAAAGGAAAGTTTGGCTTGTTTTTCTTTCCAACGGGAAACTTTTTGACATTTTTGAACTACAATAACTTTTGTGGTGGAAATATTTTTGACATTTTTGGCAACAAATTTTCAAAGTTATATTCACAATGGCTCCTGTAAATATTTACACTGCAGGGTTAGATGAGCTCACAACATTACCAGGTATTGGTAACACGAAAGCTCAACAGTTAGTTTCAGCACGCGAAGATCTTGTGATTCACGGAGAATTGCTGACCTATGCAACATTGATTCAGCTTCATGTGTTGACTAAGAAACAGTGGGACAGATTTTTAGCTGATCAGTCAATATGTTTTGATGAATATCAATTTAACACAACCATCTTAGACCAAGGTACTTCACCACAACAAGTGGCACAAAGTGGTATGAATTCAATGGGACAAATGTTATTGTCAGGCATCACCAAAATGATGCAACAAATGGAACAAAGACTGAATGCCAGGATCAATACAATAGATCAGAAGCAAGATGAAATGAAGCTTGAAATTGACGAGGTCGAGATGGCAAGTCGCAGGTCTACACCCGTGCATTCACCACTGCCTGGTGCAGTTGGAAGAGTGGATAGACAGACAGCGGACCCATTCATAAATAAGATGATTGATGCAGTAGACAAGTTACAGAGTGTCCCTCCAACAATGGCAACAACATCCGTCATCACAACACCTGCAACAACAACAGTACAAACTTCAGTAAGCACTGTTGTCTCAGACCTAAAATTACCACCCCCAAATACACGTATGAGTTCACCACAGGTACAAAGTAGTAGGTCGTTTGCATCTCAAAAGGTAACACAAACTAATACAGTCAATGCTTCTGTCACAAATACAAGCCATATGTTGCCAATGGTATCCCTGCTAGTTTACATGTACCCACTCAGATGGGGCCACCAGTATTTCCTCCAAATCCAACTGCAATCCTGCATAGTGCTCCCCCTGGATTTAGTGTGCAACATCCAGTGCCACCTACATACTTGGGTAACTACTATAATGGGCCACCATTTAATGTACAAACACCATTTGTGCCATTGGCTCAAGCACCCCTAGGGTTTCCAAATTTTGGGGTACGACCACTAGTTAGACCCCCGGTGTCACAGGTTTCCCCAGCAAGTAATGTTGTGTACCCCTTCACCATGTACAAACACCAGTTTTCGATTTAGGCAATCACAATGGTAGTGAAGTGGCAAATACACAACACAGCACTCCTCTCCCACAATTTAGACTGGGAAGACAACCAGGTCACGCTGGACTGGGTCATGGTCAAGGACGAGGTCATGGACATGGTTTTGATAACGACCACGACAGAAGGGGCCATGTAAGAGTACCTCCCCCTCCCAAGATGTCAACATACCATGGCAAGCAGGACTGGTGCTCCTTCAGCTCCCAGTTCGAACGCATGTCACGCCAATATGGATGGACAGTAGAAAAAAAACTGGACAGACTTATCGATAGTTTGAGAGGTAAGGCTCTAGATCTGTTCAGCAGTTTGCAAGTGCAGGTGAGGGAAAATTTTGATTTGCTTACAATCAGATCATCGTTTTGGAAGAAAAGACCCCCCAGGAAGCGTAAGACAACAATTGGCCTCTTTAAAACAAAAATCAGGAGAAAGCTTAGAGGAATATGCAGAAAGGGCACAAAAACTGGCATCAGACAGCTTTCCAGACGTTGAAGGAGATACAGGACTTATCTTAATGACTATGGCGACAGAGGCATTCTTGAAAGGATGTACCCACTGGAGGGCAGCACTGCAAGTCCTGAATAAGAGCCAGTTTCATTGGAGGATGCATTGCGTTAAATAAAGATCCATGAACAAAACTGGGGCATCATGGTGAACAACAGCAAGAAAGCAGTCAAGTCTGTCTCTTTGAAGATGACTCTGATGAAGAATTTTTATTGAGGAAAACTGACAAGGTAGATGAAAAGAAAAAGCCTTTTGAAGAGAGAGTGGCGGCCATGATAGAAAAATCTGTCACTCATGCGGTAAAGGTCGGAACGGAAGATGCCATGAAGACTATGGCTTCTGTTTTCAAGGACTTGATACAATCTTCATGCAAGAAAGATATTCCAACTAAAAGCAGTCCTTCAAAAAGGTTAGGCGGGACACCACTGGGTACTTGTTTCAAATGTGGGAGTGATACACATTTTTACAGGGAGTGTCCCAAGAGATCCCCTGGATCAAAATCTCTCAAAAACGAATCACCTAAGTCAAAAAACTAGGTGGGGTTGTGAAAGCTGGTCACTTAGCAACCCAGGGCCATTCAAATTGCAATACAGGCGACCGTGTAAGTATTGTATATAGCGTTACTTGTGATACTAGTACTGTAAATACTTTACAATTGCGAGAAGTGGACTTTAGGAAAAAAGAGGGGTACAATATCATAGTCCCTGTCTCTGTTAACTTCATTGAGACTCCAGCTGTGGTGGATACTGTGGCTCAAGTAACTGAGGTCAGTCAGGAGTTCGCCAAACATATTGGTTTGAACTTAGCTAATACAGAGCAGGTTACATTGAAAGGTGCAGCAAGGGAGGGTAGGATAGTAGCCTCAATTGTAAAGCTGGTTTGCATTGCACTAGGGAAAAAGGTGTTCTTTTGGGATGTCTATGTGGCCCCTATTACAGATTTAATTATGCTAGGACTTGATTTTTTGTTACATCATCATTGCATCGTGGATCTAAAGAATAACTCCATCACAGTGGCAGGCACAGTAATACCTGCCAAGCTTTGTAGAAAGGGAATATGGGAATACTCAGTGCATAAAGTGAACCTAGAGTCCCAAATTGTTATTCCACCTAACAGTAGAGAAACAGCCAGAGTTGTCATTGAAAGTGCACAGGCAGGAGATTATGTAATAACTCCTATTGCAATTTTGAAAGAACTCTTGTCTCCCACACTCCTAGTCTCAGTTGAAGGTAAGGTTCCAATGGAATTTGTTAATCCGACAGACAGGTTTGTAACCTTAAAACCTGGAAGATTCGTTGGTAGTGCGATGTTGTCACATGTAGTGTCAACTGATGGGAACTTTGACAATTTGTTTGATTTTCCTACTGTCTCTAATGATAGTCCAGAAGGTTGTTCCTCACTCATGATGGATAACCAGTCCCTGAATAATGAAGTTAGGAATTTGGAGACAAGTAATTCATGTAGTGTCACAAAAAAAGAGGAACGTAGTTCATCTTCAGTGATGGATAGTGCTTCCCAGAGTACTTATGCAGTAAAAGTAATTGGTGCGGACCACGACATAAAGACTCAGTGTAATACCCGCTGTGAAAGTGAAGTCCGTAACAATGCTGTTCCTGAACATCTTAAGTCATTGTTAGAGCAATCTGCAGCTAATTTAACATCAGAAGAAACACAGAAGTTAGCAAGTTTGTTGAGTAGTTATGCTGACGTTTTTTCCAAACATGATCTTGACCTTGGTTGCTTCACTGAAGTGACACACCGAATTGACACAACGGGTGTTACATCAGTAAAACTGCAGTTATGACGCTTACCTCTTGGTTTTGAGCATGAAGAGGAGAAGCATCTAAAGCAAATGCTGGATGCAAGGGTGATCCGACCATCATCTTCTGAATGGGCAGCTGCTCCTGTCCTAGTGAGGAAAAAAGATGGCGGTGTACGCTGGTGTATCGACTGTAGGGATTTGAACAAAGTCACCGTCAAGGATGCATATCCTTTACCTCTTATAGGTGAATGTTTAGACACTCTAGGGGGTAATTTATTCTATTCTTCCATGGATATGGTTAGATCGTACTGGCAAATACCTATAGAGCCCAGTGATTGTCACAAGATGGCCTTCATAACGAAATACGGATTATTCGAATATGTCCCTGTGCCTTTTGGGCTTTGTAACTCTCCTGCTTCCTTCATGAGAGTGATGAATTTTGTGCTCAGGGGCTTAACTTGGTCGAGCGTCATGGCATTTTTAGATGATGTGCTTATCGTAGGAAAATCATTCTCCGAACACCTCTACAACCTCCGGGTGGTCTTAGATAGGTTCTGACAGAATAAGACCAAGCTGAACCCCAAGAAATGCTCCCTTTTTCAATCACAGGTTAAGTTCCTGGGTAAGCTGGTGTCAAATGAGGGTGTAGCAGTAGATCCAGCAAAAGTAGTGGCTGTAAAGTCCTGGCCAGTTCCACAGTGTACCAAGGATGTAGAACCTTTTCTTGGTTTCGTTAACTACCATAGGGAACATATTGAGGGGTTCGCTAGGGTCACTAGTTGTTTATATGAGTTGATAGGCCCTAAGAACAAGTTTCACTGGGAAAAGGAACACCAAAAAGCTTTTGAGGAGCTGAGAATTGCTCTCATAAGCGCCCCAGTATTAGGTTTTCCCAACAGCGGAGGTACTTTCTATTTGGATTGTGATGCCTCTGGAGAGTGTATTGGTGTGGAGCTTTCACAGCTTCAGGATGGCAAATTAAGGGTAATCGCATATGGTAGTTTGACCCTTACCCCTGCTCAGCGAAAATACTGCACAACACGTAAGGAATTACTTGCTGTTGTACAGTTTATGCGTCAGTTCAGGCATTACCTGCTCAGAAGAAGGTTTGTATTCCGAACTGACCACAGCAGTCTTACTTGGCTGTTGCGTTTTAGGTATTTAGAGGGTCAGTTGGCTAGGTGGCTCGAAGAGCTGAGCCAATATGATCTGCAGATAATTCATAGGCCAGGAAAGAACCATCAAAAACGCCGATGCCCTAAGCAGAATCCCAGATTTGGAGATCTTTTGTGACTGTTACAAGGCAGGTATAATTGTTTCTGAGCTTCCTTGTGGTGGGTGTAGGTACTGTTCCCGTGCTCATGAGCAGTGGAATCTCTTCCAGGAAGAAGTTGACGATGTTGCTCCATTGGCAGTTTGTCATATATCAACAGGTAGTAGTCCTGATCAGGATAGTGATTCAGAGGAAGAAGATGCTGACCCTGATAGTAACTGGTTTGGTAGTTACTCCAGCCAAGAATTGAGAGATCATCAAATGAAAGACCCTGACTTGGCCACAGTAATCAACTGGTTGGAAACTAAGGTGAACCCACCAAGTGATGTTCTACAGTTACAGAGTCCTGCTACGAAACATTTGTGGCTCTGTAAGTCTCAGTTGCAACTAGAAAGCGGAGTTTTGTATTACCGGTGGGAAGACGTGGTACCAAGGAAGTGTTTGGTTGTGCCAAGATCTTTGAAGGATGAAGTCTTGAGGCAGTGCCATGATGTTTGGCTTGCTGGACATCTCAAACAGACCAAGACCTTAGAAATCCTGAAAAGAAGTTTCTTTTGGCATAACATGTCCACGGACTGTAAGACCTATGTTGATACCTGTGCCACCTGTAATCTCAACAAAAAGCCAAGAATGTGGCCCAGAGCCAAGCTGGTCAAATACCATGCAGGAGCTCCTATGGTGAGGCTGTATATAGACATCCTAGGCCCATTTACTCCAAGTGCAGCTGGGAACATATACATCCTTATGTTAGTCGACCAATTTACAAAGTGGTTCGAATGCTATCCTTTACCGGATCAGTCAGCAGAATCCATTGTAGAAAAGCTTGTGAGTGAATTCATAGCTAGGTTCGGCTGCCCCTTAGTCATCCAAAGCGATCAGGGTAGGAATGTGGATGGGAAACTGGTGAGAGCCATCTGTGATCTCTTGGAGATAACAAAGACCAGGACAACTCCTTATCGCCCTTGTGCTAATGGTCAAGTGGAGCGGTATAACCGGCTTCTACTCCAGATAATCAGATGTGTCCAGGGTGCCAACAGAGATTGGGATAAATACCTCCCTCAGCTGGCTGCTGTGGTACGGTCAATGCTGAACTGCAGTACAGGATTTTCAGCTATTTTTATGATGTTTGGCAGTGAGGTGTTCAATCCCAGAGATCTGATCTTCAACTGATCGACCATCAGAATGAGAAAAGTCCACCAGCCTATGTGGAACGACTCTGGGAGATCCTCCCCAAGACTCACCAAATTGCCAGGGAACACTTGAAGGTTTGTCAAGCACGACAGAAAAGGACATATGACACAAAGTTGTGTGATAGGTCTTATGAGGTCAGAGACCTAGCGTATAGATTGGAATCTGCTTCTAAACCAGGTCAGTCAAGAAAGCTGAGAAAGGTATGGAGTGGTCCATACATGGTTGTGAAGGTGTTATCTCCTGTGCTGTTTAAGATCCGAGGCAAAAGGCAGGAGTGGGTGTCACATCATGATCGCCTTAAGCCACGTAAGGATCGCTTTATACCAATGTGGATGCCGAGAATGCGGCACGGTTTCTTAGAGCTTGATTTCACCATAGCATATGATGAGGAGGAGAATGACGATGACTTTTTAGAGGATGTTTTCCGGGAACTGTTTGGGGATATTGAAGAACCAGGCCACAGCAATGTCAGTGTCTCAACGAATCACGATGCCATGTTTACGTCCACAGACCTCATCACAAGCACTCCCATACAGCCCCAAGATTCATTGGGCAACCGGATCCGCAGATGCAGTACAAGGAATCTATAGATCTCCCAGGGAAAGATCATCATTCCCTACAAAATCCCCTGAGAAAAGTCTCCAGTAAGAACAAGAACTGGAAGACATGTGGTATTGCCAGCTCATCTGCCAGATTATGTGTAGCTTGAGTGCTATACATATACAAATGTACATAGATGGAAGATTATGTGTAGCTTGAGTGCTACACATACATATGTATATAGTTGGATAATTTGTGAAGATGGGTAGGTTGAATGCTATACATATGTACATAGGTATCACTTTTGAGATAATAAAGTTTGTATTTATATATCGGTAAGGAGGTCGGTTGTTCTTGACTGGCTAGTTACTGGAACTGGATGGGTAAAATTGTATACATTATATTCATTTTATACTTCCCTATCAGATGGATTCTGGATTTGACCAGGATAGTGACATTCTCGTCATGGATGAATGGAAGGAGGGAGAAGAAAATCCATGGGATAGTTCCTTCGACGAATTGGTCCTAGACGAATGGACAGCAGAGCAAGAAGGAGGCCAGGAGGTACAGAGTAAGAGCAGGGGCATGGAGAATTTTAAGATTGTCCTACCCTATACTTGACCTGAAATAAATGGGGACATTGGCTTAGGTACAGCGCTTTTCCAGCCAAAGAAGTCACTCCGAAAAAAGTCTGTCTTCATGCAAGAGGGACAGGAACTTCAAATTTCTGTGTCAAAGCCTGCAACTAACACAAGAACGCACCCATGTCCTGTCTGTGGGGAATACTTCACACATGTTAAGAGACAGGTGCTCAGAAGTCACCTGCCTTGGTATTAATATCCTTGCAGTGCCTGGTGGTCATGTGGTTTTCAAGGCTCAACATTGGCAGGTATGGAGCATCATTTTCAGCGCCATCACAGGGAAAAATACTTCGGATTTGGTGAGAGTAACCTGGATATCTGGGTCAGGTTAATTTGTAGGCTTTTAACCGCACTTACAGTGGAAGTAGGTCTAAAGTCTGTCAAGAACTTGCTATCCCATGTACAGCAGGTGGGGGCATATCGAAAAGGGGCAAGACTTACAGATGTGGAGTTATCGGTCTTTAAGGAGTTCGCTTCAAGATCTAGAACTCTTTTCCCACAGAAACCCAGTGTTGCGCCACCTAACAGTATTTCCTTGCTTCTACATTGGACGGTGATGGCGGCAATACTACGTTCCCTTCCCGCAGACAGAAGAGAGTATTTCAAGCAACTGGAGAAGACGGCACCTAGTTTGGCCATCGAAGGTGGTAGAGGAGGTCCTTTTCCACGTGTGAGCAGAGGTCAACAAGTATATCATGTCATTTACTCACACTGTCACTTAGGAGAGATGCTGGAACACACTAAAAGTACAGATCTCCAGTCTGTACTTGAACGCGAGGTCAGTAGCCCAGAGGATTTTCAGTTGGAGTTTGTCGTCTCAAACCAGTGCTTTGGAAATTTATGGAGAACGCCAAAAGGGTTGCAGCAATTACAGAAAGATGGCAGGGCAGTTTTCACCATTGGATCACATCCCCGTTTTGTGGAGGCCATGTCGCAGGAGAATCTGAAACAAGTGGAGCGATTGCTACAGAGCTGTAAGGTTGTTGGGAGAAGTAGGTCTCGACTTCACAGACACCAATTTGTTGGACAACCAGATGAGGGAACAGCAGCGTACTCTGGAACTACTCCTCCCCCTGGCCAACAAGTATCATTTGCCAGTTGTCATCCATTCCAGAGGTCCAGAATGCAGTTACCGCTGTATGGAAATTCTTAAATGGACTGTCTCCGGAACACAAGGTGCATATTCATTGCTTCTGTGACACCGAGAAAGTGGCTTCAGACTGGATGCATGCATTTCCAGCTGCAGTATTTGGTATCCCCGCCAAAATGGGTGCAACAGAGGATATGGCCCAATCCACCTCCCTTATCCCTCTGCAGAGGCTGGTCCTGGAGACTGACTCACCATATTTGGTACCTGCCACTGCAAGATTCAGAAGAACAAAGTATTCACACCCAGGGATTGTTCTGGAGGCTGCACGTCATTGCTAAGGGTAAAAACATGCCCTTGTCCACAGTGTGTGAAGTGACCCGCATGGTGACAAAGTCATTCTATGAGTTGTAGGTCGGACCTCAGTCTGACTTGTTCGTACATTTGTAAATATGGGCTTGAAATGTAAGGAAGTATTGCATGTTTCTCTTTGCTCTGTACACAACAGGTTGCATGTCACTTCAAAATGAGGATTGCATGTGGGGAGCACTAGGAGAACAATTATGGGATATGCGTAATTATTTATATGCATTATATATTATGGAATAGCTTTAATGCATGGGGTGATTATCTAAGGATCCTCTCTATTGCATTGTAAATGAACTATACTGGTACATAGGACATTGAAGGTATGTGGTATATTTTCATATCTGCATTTGTTGATATAATATTTTATATAGATGTGCTGGTGAGTGGTGATGCATATGAGTGTGTTATCTAATTACATCTCCGATTTCAGCATGATCACAGAATAATTAGCATGCATTGCTTAATTATGTGAATTCTATTTCAGGTCTCCTGCCTGTTGAAGGAATGTGTGACATGTTTTCTTTATTTTCCTTCGCTATAGGGTGACTGGGGCTGCAAACATTCGTCTGTGGTGTTTGGTATAACCTCTATCCCTCTTTCGATTCTGGAACATTCCCTTCCACACTTCGGCCTCAAAATTTAATGCGATCACTTCCATACAAAATGGGGAGGAATGTTCTGCAGCTCAGGCTCCTCTCTCCGTGACACCGGCAGATAACCCTTCCCGTGACAGTGGCAGCCTGATTCTGGGGGATCGAAACGATGGCACTTGGTACTGAGTCGTCGAGCTGGTTAAACGTATTGTGATCGTCCCATTCTAGATGTGGCAAGATGACTACGATTGCAGTTGGCTCAACATTCAGCACATTGACCAAGTTGATTATAACGGTTCATATATATGCATGCACTACACTGTCCTGCTTCAAGAAATGTGGAACACACCCGTCCACTCATGGAGAGTGAAAAAGAGTATATGGATATACATATATATATATATATATATATATATATACATACACACATACATACACTTTTGCATATGACACACAGTGTTGTATGTATCAAATTGGTATAGAATACAAGAGGTGGCAAAATAAAAAGTCAAAAGTCGCGAAGACACAAAATGTTATTAGATGTTTATTTTCTATTTTTCCCCATACAAACAAAGGGTCAAGAGCATGCATCAGTAACATGACTATAACAAATATTTATATTCTGATCCTAGTGCTCCTTTTGAGTATGAAAGCAAGCAGCACATAGTCAGACCAGTTTGTACACAACAAAAGGAATTATGTATGAAATGACACCAAAATTTTGGAGACACAAAAAATGAATATGTCCATGAGTTGAAAATATTTTGTGCATGTCTCTCTATTTGGCTGCGTGCCCAAACCTTGTAATATGAATGTGAACTACCCATCTTTAGATGCAATTAACAATGTATTTAGTTGCATGGTCTGATGCAATATGTACAATGGGAATTTACCCAGGTTACATTGCAGATTTGTTTGTGAGATCCCACAGTAAATTTCCATATATCTGTGACTGTTCATGTTACACTGCTTGTAACTAGAAAATGTACCCCTTTCCATGCTACTTGTGGTATTTGTTAACACTCACATTTTGGCATTTTAAAAATTCCAATATGAGAATCAACCAGACTGGTGAATACTGTATACAGCAGGTCAAACGGAAGTCTGCAGGGCTGTCAATGTTACCTTGCCCTTACACTAGTAAAACGTTTCCACATTTCCAAGGATTATTGTCTTAAAAGCAGTTTCTAATATCAACAGTTAATCGTGGTCCACGAATATTGGTATAAATCTATTTCACTCAGACCAAATGATACAAATTCACATGACAGTCCTTGCATATGCTGGACTTGGATGTGCCACTGTTCCCTTCCCTGCTATACTTCAGTGCTGTACATTAATTCTTCACAACTACACTGGGGCTACTATTGCCATGTTACAATGCTGTACAGGATTCACACTGCAAACTGCGTCACCAGCAAAGTCTCTGTTGATAGTTGAAAAATGATCGCTACAATATTGCTCCTTTCATATTGCTGTTTACATAGACATAAACTTGCATCCATTTTGGTAATTAATACAGTCTTAATTGGGCACATTTCCACACATACACACATAAACATTTAATCAACATGTACAGATCCATCACACTTATATATATATATAATATATATTGGAAATACATAGATGTCACTCCATAAATACATGCACTTTATTATACCCCAATAAGGTATTCAGTACATGTTGTTTTTAAGAAGTAGAACTGATCAAAACATTTCTATTGATAGAAGCATGGAACACAGTGATGTGTATATGTTGCTGGTCTTGACAGCGCAGCCTTAAGAGCAACTCATCAGGTTCTTTTTATCTGTCATAGTTCTGATTTGAGTACATACAAAGGCATTAACACTACATAATTTGCATTTAAGAAATCAGTCTGAGAGGATATTCTAAATTCTGTTGTATATGTACTTAGGCAACTTTCACTGGAATCTGGTCATGGTTATCAAGGAAAAATATCAGCAATATAAACATCAGTGTGTTGACAAGATTTGAGTACATGTGTGACGATAAACCTCGTACACAAGTAAAGGCCAGCTGTACATATTTACACCATTAGAAACAGCACATACAGATTATGTGTACATTAAAATGACATCGAAATAAAATGAATAGTCTACAATAAAATGAATGTGTAAGAATTGTTCGTACATTGTACATGACACTGTCTGACATATGTACAGCAGTGATGGACCAAGCCTTGAATAAACAAACATCAAACACACTGTCACAGACAGCACAAAGTGCAACCATTCAACATGTTCCTGGCTACAACAGCTTCAATGTAGCAAAAGTACCCTTTTTCTCCCTGCAGATGTTGCAACTTTGTAACAAAACGTTCTATACCCTTGACACTTGGGCTCATAATGTACCCTGGCTAAGTAACCCTGGGCAATATACTATGAACTGAACGAAAGTGACTTGTCCAAGATCATGCAGTTCCTCAACATGTATCATAAATCTCCATAACCACATCAGAACTCGAGAATTTAGATTTTCCTCAAAATTCAGCTTATTGGATTAAATTGTTGCATAAACATGATGAACTGTGCAAAAGTTGTTATTTTACACAATTTTTGGTAAACACACACACACACACACACATATATATTTTCCCAAAGAATTCCAACTTTTTGCTGTGTCCTAACCAGTACAAGTGGGGTAAATCTCTGCCCTTAAAGTATAGTTTGCAAGAACACAACAGTCAGATCAGTAACTGGATTCTTTGACACTCTCTTCGTATATATTTTGCCCACAATGACCACACAGGGCTCAACCTTAAGATTCCTTTAAGATGCACTGACCAGTGACACTAGGAGATGGTTCCTTACATTTCAAACCCTTGGACTATTTTTAAATTTTCTTTTTTTCCAGCCATAAGGACAAAAGTTGCAAATTGCCCCACACTTTATTTAAAAAAAAATCAATATCTGCATTCACAGAGGCCTGTGAATGAATCCATTTATGAAAACAAGAGGACTATGGTCCTAGTGCTCTGCTGTCATTTAAGGATATAAACTTGAGTATAGGGGTAGAACTTGTCAATGAAACCAACCATCAGGATGATGGGAGCTCACAAGTATTGTACGCAATCAAGATTTTTACTTTGTCCACAGTCCCACTCAATTAAATGAAAATGTCACAAAAATAAAGCAGCTAGAGTGCTCACAAAATGTTCACATTTTGACCCAATATGTTACATAATACTGTAGGTGGTGTCACTGATATTGAACCTGGATTTTTTTACACTTGGCAAATCCTGAAAGTTACATTGGCCTAACTTGAAAACTGTGGACTGTATCACAGTCAGAAGCAAAAATTTTACAGACAGATGGGAGGAACAAACATGACTGACACCATGAGCTGTGCAACCTACGGTCACTAGAGATAAAAAAAATGATTACTGTGTTTAAGCTTCAAGACAGTAATGAGAAGACTAGGCAAATGCTGATAACAACAGATACAAGAGAGTAATGATTAAACTAGCTCTTTGACCTACTTGACTAAAATCTGGTTATTAGTGCCAGAGATCTTTCCATGTCATGTTGGGAATTTGTTCTCTCCAGTATCAACTATCAAGCTCCGTAGGTCAACAAGGTCCATTGAATGTCAATTAAAATTGAACAGTTTTCAGTTATTTCTTTCACTTATATCAAAATATGAATTTCCAACTTTGACAAACATTAGATGAATGTATTTATCCACCAAACATAACTCAAAATCTAATTTTTAAAAGATCACAAATATTTCATTTTTGGTGCTACAGTACATTGAATGTATTTGTTTTGGGCAACAGTGGTCACAGTAAAACTACTTGCACACACTGCTAGAGGTTGAAGGTATAAATTTTAAGTTGTCCAGTCATATCAAACTTTATTTCCTGTGTTCAATGGCATCATTCATGCCATTAACTTTTCCTAGAGTAAAAGTATAAAGCTCATTATCATTGGTGACGTGCAGATCAGCGGTCTCCTTTATAAAATGTCCATCATGTTTGCCCAAATAAGGACCTATACCCTTGCAAACTATTCCTCTGCCCATGTAAGAAAGGTAAGTAAACTCATTCCATACCAGTCCCTGATTTTTCCTTATATTTACCTAGATTTAAGACGACATTGCAGATTTAAACTCTTCATGAAAAGAGCTTCCATTCAGGTACCAGCATGCCTACAGTCTTAAGCCAGTAGTTCTGGCACTGCCTGGCAAGTCATGCTGCAGCTGCCGCAACGGCACCCTGCTCCACATTTAACCCTTGTTTTCATGTTCTCATACCATGTTCTGAATCTACACCCAACATGGAAGCTCATTTTGTGTCAATTTTGCAAGTGCCCACGTGCTAATCAAGGAAGAATATGACATGGAGTCAATCGCTACATTATACATATATTTATCCTGTTAGCAATCTGATGTGTTACCTACCATGCTTGCTCAGTGGGCTGTTGAATTTTGGTGGCCCATTCAGCGTGGTTAGTCGTATCTTTGCTCTATAAAAAAATTGCAAGCACTTGATGATCTGGTTCAGCAAGCAATCTGACCCTCATGCTACAATTTCCTTCATTGTGGTTAGCATGCTGCCAAAGGGACAGGTGAGCAGGTTTGTGGACCTGATCAATGATTGGTTTAAACATATTTTATTCAATAAAATACAACATGGAATATTGGTGCCAAGTATTTACAACAATTGGGAAGAAGGGCTTAGCCCTAGATCAATCCCATTTGCCGAGATAGACACATTTCACAGAACAGTACATGACGTACACTCCACGAGAGGCGTGTCTAAAAAACATGCTAGTTAGTTTAGGATGGGGTAGCTCATAGAATGGAACAAACAGAAGATGACACCACAAAAAATGAGACAGACAGAGGGGCTGCAGGGCTGTGTAATTAATGACTCGAACATAATGGACAGAAAAAAAATCAATGATTAAAGGTATATGTGTCTCTGCACATCTTAGTGACACCTAAAACCGTGTGTGTACTATAAGGCTGAATCCCTTGCGGGTTAAATGAGACTGAGGAAACAGTGTTCTTTGGCACGGCTTGCATCCAACCCATGCCAAAGAAAGGAGTTGACACGGGGCATGTCATCACGACAGGTTTGACCTACAATTCTCACCAAAAATGATTTCTATTAACAGTGATTTAGGTAAAAATCCTTGAAGCAGATGACATCTGTGTGCTTTCAGCAGCAAAAACTTAATTTTACAAACTTGTCATTTTTTTTTTTTTTTTTTGCAAATATTAAAGCTGAAAAGTTTCACATGCCTCTAAAAAGTATTGAGCTTTCCATTTGTTCCCTATTTAATTTTATGTCCATTACCAGTTTACAAAATGAAATGTATTAAAGAGCAGTGAAAACAAATATGTTGTCTGCTCCAATTCAAACAGGCAGACACTCAGCCACAGCCTAACAACAAACACACTTGCACACATACATGTATTCAGTCAACTAAGATACTGTGAATGAGTCTTATTATTTATTTCATATGTGCTGGAATTAATTTTTAACACAAAGCAAACACCCCTCCCCTCTTAAAATGTTGATAGTTTTTAGTTTCTCAGTCTTTAAAATTTCTTGCACCCCAACAACATTTTAATTCCAGAACTTCCATGTTCTGTTTTGGCAATATAAAAGATTTTAACGGTTATATGAGCATATATGTACCTAAAGGTTTCTGTACAAATATAAACCCCACTGAAAATTAAAATCTTGCTTGGTTATACTGTAAGTGATAGCACAATACATGTGTAGCCATGGTAACAAACATGATGAAGTCCTCCACTGTCCTGTACAATGCTGACCTCTGGTGGCTGCTGTTGTATTAGCAATGTCATGTTCAATGAAATGAAATGGGATGACTTTACATTTTGAAAAGATATATATGTAATCATGTTGTAGTCATAAGATATATGCTGATTTATGTCCTGGTAGTCACACCATTAGTCTCACAAAATAGCATTTTAATTTACAATTGTAACTCAAAGCACTTATCCAGTACCTGTCCCACTTTTTAATCTGACTTTTGAAATGCTTTAAATATATATTTTTCAGGGATTATACATGTATGTCACCTACCCTGCATCTCTGCCACCTTCACCCAGCAGAGGCATTAACAAGAGCACCAGTATCAGATTGTTTTGGCTAGTTAAGAAAATTAATTTGGTTCACATATATCACAGAATTCTTTTGAGAAATGTGTCAGAAGAAAAAGTCTGTGATTCCACTTCAGTTCTCAAGATGTGATGTAAGAA
Source organism: Hermodice carunculata (assembly GCA_964020975.1). Classification (NCBI taxonomy): domain Eukaryota; kingdom Metazoa; phylum Annelida; class Polychaeta; order Eunicida; family Amphinomidae; genus Hermodice; species Hermodice carunculata. Next base: position 55,116,819 of record OZ026622.1, on the reverse strand, counting down.
TTTTACTGCAAAAATACCAAAAAGCCTTTTTTATGAAGCCGCACATAGCACAACATGTCCTTGTAAGTACAACCACCACTGTCTATCTTTGGAGGGAAAGCCGCCATTGGTTAACTTTGGCAGGAAACTCCTCAGTGGTTAACATTCTCCGGAACCCTGTCATTGCTTAACTTTGGTAGGAAAACTGCCATTGGTTAACATCTTCAGGAAACCTGTCATTGCTTCATTTTGGTAGGAACCCTGCCATTGGTTAACTTTGGCAGGAAACCTCTCATTGGTTAACATTCCCAGGAAACCTGTCATTGCTTGTTTTGGTGGGAAAGCTGCCACTGGTTCAGTTTGGCTGACATTATCCCACATAATTAACCCTTTCCATCATTGTTAGCAAACTTCAACATACAGCTGGCACCTGGATTCTTGGTTGTCTTATCCACCACCAGAGGGTGCTCATACATTGGGTGGGCCCAGTAAAGGAAGTTGTGGTGTGTTTAACAAACCAATACGCTGTTTCTGTTTGCGCTGTTCTGTCATCTGCAAGTGAAAAATTGGGTTTAAATACATTTGGAGAGAGGACTGAACCAAACCATATACTGCCTGGACTCCTCTTATTCACATGAATAATTTGCCAATGAATACATTCAACTTTTCTCAAGTCTATGGGTGTTAATTAAAGGCTGAAAAATAACCCACAAAGCATCTACATATAGGGAATCTTTTGGTTTCGAGCAAGTTCCATCATTTTTGACAAATGTTGCCTCCTCTCACTGATCCCAATAAATTTATATATGTATGGAAAGAAAATATACAGAATTAAAAATGAACAGGCAACTTTTCTAGATAAAATGCACAAAGTCTAATTTTTGCCAGAATAGATTTGAATACTTTTGTGTGGACCTGTGTATTTGGGTTCGAGACTGTTTACCTGTTCCTTGAGCTCTGCCAGTTGTTGTGACAAGGTCTGTACAAGCTTGTTTGTACTCTCCAGTTGCGTCTGTAAGTTTCGTAACTCATTCTGCTCGCCCTCCCCATCGTCTGCAGCCAGTGACATGGCGCGCATACGTGGAAACCACTCAAGGTTCTTGTCCTGTCACAAATTATTGAATACACTTTCAGAAATTTGTAGCATGAAATAGTCTGCATGTTTGCTTGCACCATCGGCTACATGTTGTAACCAATGGTACGGACCAATGTCTGATATATACCTGTACAATTTTAAGCCATATGTTGCACTTTAATTTCATAACTGTTTATGATTTGTTACACCCAGTCTCCTAATTTTGAAGAAAATAATTATCCCAACTTTGTGTTGCTAAAACTTCAAATTTACTGTTTCCCCCGCTCTTATTCGTTCCCTCTTTGTGCCACAACATTTATTATCAGAAAAATGCCTTGACATTTTGGTATTTGTTTCAATGATATTGTTACTGGGACCCAAAGGGATACCAAAATAGAGGCACAAGGCAGGAGAGGTTAATTTCTCCATCATACCTTAATGACACTGTAAATACATGTATGTCAACTCTTTTGACATTCTACCTACCTATATCACTTAACATAGACAGAAATGATCTGGACACAATGAAAACTGCCCTGTTGATATAAATAGGGTCAGTGAGGGTTATAGATGAGGGCTGGTAGGCTTAGTGAGTGTATTGATGAAAATGCTCCCCACTAGGTCTTAGATGGTGATGCACCTTATAACATTATATTTAAGGGGGTGGGAGATGAACGATGTAATGTTACACTGTAGCAGACATATCAAATTGGTGTCATTGCTGATGTGCTTTTCAGCCATGGTGTTACATATGCACATAGCCCTACGAAGTATGTACATACCATAGTCATGCACGCTTTTCATACTGTTCTGTTTTATCATTAAAATTGTCTGAACGCATTTCAGTTGTGTTCCTTATATATCTGCCCATCTATGAGCCCAACGACTCAGATGGGCTATGCGATCAACCATGTGGTAACTATCATATATATATATATATATATATGTGTGTGTGTACATATGTATGTATACATACATACATGTACATACATATAAATAGAGACAATTCTTGCGCTGACACACTCTAGGTGTACAATTCCCCTCAGCATCATACCTTGACCATGGCGTACACGTAGCTCTCTGGCCCCGTGAACTCTGTGGGGTCCTTGACCTTGACGAGCACGATGAAGTAGAGATAGTGCCACATGTTGTGCTCAGACTTACAGTGTTCTTCAAATGACACCGCCTTATTGTCAAATGCCGATCTGTCCAAACCTGTCCACACACAAACATTTACATCAGAATACTGTAACTTTTTCATTTCTGTCATTGTGACGATTCTTTTATCTTTCTTCAGATGCACCCCTGATTAGACTCCCCACACTGTTGTACTTCTTAATTAACTGTCAGCCATGTTGGTATTTAACAAAAGATGGTCTGTGCGCTACATTAAAAGAGTGATGTTTTTGATTGTTATTTTTTCTGACCTTACATCCAACATGTAGACTGATGATAAATACATTAGGTTATCTCATCCAACAGGCATATTGATAAGACACAGGTTATCTCATCCAACAGGCAGACTGATAATAAATAGGTTATCTTATCCTACAGGTAGATTGATAATACAGAGGTTATGTCATCCAACATGCAGATTGATAATAAACAAGTTATCTCATCCAACAGGTAGACTGATACAGATCATCTTATTCAACTGGCAGATTGATAATAAACAGGTCATCTCCTCACCGCAAACAAAGCAGGTATTCTTGAGGATTTCCTCCTTCTGTTGTTTTTCACTCCTCAGGTCAGCAAATGTGTCGATGATGACACCAAAGATGAGGTTGAGAACAATAATGATGACCAGGAAGAAGAACAGCAAGTCATACACGACTCTCGCCATAAACAACGGTTCCTGCGACATAAAGGTAAATTCCATCATAAATCTCGTTATACAATCATGTAACTTTTTACCCCTTTTGGGTACCCTGGAACCTCAAGCCACAACATCAATATTCCAAATTTCTAAATTTTCACAGTGAAATTCTCCAATAATAGTATTGTAATATTCTAAACACAGACCTGAACTTGAGGCTCACATGCTGAACATTTCCTACCTGCCAGGGGCACCTGACAGACATAATACGGTAGCCAGTTTCAGGAGTTAAATCGAGGTACACCGCGTAACGTTTCTTTTATGAGTGGTCCCCTAGCTTTGCAAGCAAGTCCACAGTGCTATTCTTTATGTCCAATTTGACTCCGTCAAGAGACCCCATCTGGCTGGACAGGCAGCTACCTTTCTCTGCCCTGTCAGATGTCGGTAAAACCAGGGATCATTGCACACTGCCCATGACTTTAGGCTTATATTGTTCCTATTGAGTAACTAGAATATATTAATGCCAGAATATGTCCTTAATTCTGCATAACAATAGGGTTATAACTGTGTCTACGTCTACAGCAGGGCCACTGGGAGAGCACCAACTGCTATCTTCATGCAGTTAAATACTACATTCCCTCATTTGAGAGTGGTCACACACAGCAGGTGGTCTCTCAGTGGAGGTCAAATGACATGTAAAAGACCCCAAAGGTGATTTGATAAAGGTGATCTCTGATCAGATGGTCTCTTAAAGGAAGGCATGCTCTACTTTTCTTTGTTGAGTATCCTTTATGCAGTTATATGTGTAAGACTTGGCACTATCTTTTGGTTCTCCATATATCAGTCTTTTTCTCTTTTTCTCATTTTTAGTTTTTTTTCTTCTGTCTCCTGGCAAAATCCATGTGCCTTGTTATCGGTACATGTATTGCTCCCTACTTACTTGACTGCTGGGTTTACGAAGCACGTCTCCTATGCCCCCGCCATTGCGCAGACCTTCATTGAGGGTGGTGACGATACACATAATGAGTGAGTCGCAATGTCTCTCCTTATCCTCGTCCTCCTTATCTCCCCCAGCCTCCGCCACCTCCTTGCCTGCAAAACATAACCAAATACAGTCAGTTTTCACACCTTTACAACCATTCTACATTGCAAAAGAGTAAATTCCACTAGGCAACTCCTTCATATGTAACAATTATGAATCATTATTGCACATGTCTCCAAAAGTCTGTTCATTATACAGTACTGTGTGCAACATTTCTGTTATACCTAAGAGGATTTAGATCCTAATGAAATGGAGACAAGAGTGAGCAACTCTGGGGCTGAATGGTCCGATGACCTGACCTTGACCGGCAGTCATGTTATGACCTCTGCATTACATTCAGGCTGAAAGTGATACTGTTTTTATACAGGGAAGTCTCCACTTTCATGGAGGTCTATGCATATTCCGTAGGGCCTGTATTTTTCCGTTTCAAAAAACTAGAAATTCCGTTCCACCGGCCAGAAATTTCCAAATTCCGTTTCAGTAGTTCTCTTTGTATGCAAAACACATTAAGGCAAAACAGCAAATTTCGTTTCAGAGGTGACAAAAATTCCTTATTCCGTTCCGTTTCCGTTAAAACGGAAAAATACAGGCCCTAATTCCAGTGCTTTGACAATGTCATTTGCACGGTTTACTAGTGTGGTCATGTCAGGAGCAACTGTCAGCCATTTCAGGTACCTGATAAAGCACTCATCACCTAATTCCATTCAGCATCACAGGGACGCCTTCATTCACACAGTGTACACTCTTCTGGAGTCACCCACTTGTGACATGACCTCTGGCCTACTATACCTATTATACTGCCTGGCATCAGGTCACAATTCATCACATACATGTAGATCAATATCTGACTGCCTGTACCAGTAGACATGTTCCCGTGTACAACTGTATATGCATAGCCAAGTATCTGATTCTCATACTTAAATATTTGCTCATATAAAATTTATATGTTTTCAATACTGTACATGATAAATCAACAGTACTTTGTGTATGTAAACATATAAACTCAGGGATTGTGCATATAGATCCGTATAGGCACTTCCTATAACTCATTCCACCCTAATGACCCTTTTTCCTGCCAATATCTAAATGTTGTCTGCTAATACGGGCGTTCCGAGTTAGGGATTTTTTTTAACACCAGGCTTCGCATGGTAGATTTTTGCCCTCCGCGCATGCCCGACATGCCTGGTAACGCAAATCCGCGGTCAAGCTTTCCCGGGGTAATAGTAGGCCGTGACCAACACAGCGTGACAGCGAAACCCATACGAGAATCGACGTGCAACAGTGATCGTTCAGTTTCAGTGAACATGGCGGGAAATACGGACGACGGAGGAGCGGCGATTAGCGTGATTGAACAGACGGGAAATGAACTATACGACAAATTTTCAAAGATGAAAGTGGCTGACCTTAGCAAATTTCTAAAGATTCGCGGAGTGCATGGGGTACAAATATGTGAAGAAAGACCTAGTTGAGGAGAAAGATGATACCATGGACGTGCGGAGAGCTCGATTGGAATTTCCCGACGGGAAGAAGAGGGTGGCTTTGCCATACATATCTTCGATAACCTCCTGGACAGAAGACCTGAAAGCAATGCCAGTGGTTGAGATGCCCCATGTCATCGCCTACCTAATAAGCAAATGTGACTGGACACCCAACAATGTTCAGAAGTGCCGCGAGTCCAGGGGCTACAAACTTGCGGAACAGGGGCACATCCATAGGGTTAAGTTACACGCGCTGTCGAACTTTGTTTCATGCAAACTTATGTATGTGAAGGCACTTTGTACAAGACAAACCTCGCAAAGCGAGGCGCCGTACCAGGTCTGGGGAAAAGTCACGGAAGAAGGGGTCATCCATACCGGAGGGTGCCAGTGTACAGCGTAAGAGGGCTTTTAATATTAATCATTTGATATTTATTTATTCATTGTTTAATGTCGCCAATCTTAACCAAATAATAATAGCTGATCTGAAAATGCTTGAAGGCCTACAGTGTGCCGGTGATCAGGTAACAAAGTTTGCAGACAGTGTATTGCGAATTTAGGTCAAGTGCTTTACTGTTAATTTCTGATTGCACCCGTCAAGCGCTAATCTGGTTAGTGGTCAGCCAAGCGTGAGGATCTTCAAAGCACTGGCAGAAGTGCGCCCCAGGCTAATCCCTCAGAACTCACCGAGTCAATCAAGGGTGACTTAATGCATGGTTAGTTGTGCCACAATGCAGGCCCCGATTTGTGTAGGTTTTGTCTCAGGTTTTGTGTCAGTATTTTTCATAGTGACCGTGTTTTCTGCTATCTGAGGTACACCCTGGTATCTTACAGTTGTACACTGGCATGCTTTCTTGGAGTTACACTTGTAGGTTATTAAAATAACCGGCGTTAAAAAAATGACACCAACTTTCCCGTGTTAACACAATGGGGCAAAATGGCGAGACTTGAAAGTGTCCCCCGAGACCTGCAGAAACGTCCGTGACATCGCGGGAACATAGTAGTCAGCGCCACCGGTGGCAAAAATTGTCCCTATCTCGGAACTAAGCTATTGTATTTTACTAATTTAGGGGTTATTTTTCAAAATTTTGGATGAAACATGCATGGAAGGTCATTCCAAATTATATGCCCATGATCAACAGCTTTCCTTGGCACCCTCTGGGCGCAATGTACCCAGAGCACACCAAGGAAAGCTGTTGACTCAGTCTTCTATCAGGATGGAATGAGATGCTTAAGTACAGAACCATTAACATTCTGAAGATGAGTGATTTCTAAACTGCAATTTTTCATTTACACACCTATTCATAATTCAAAATGGAGTCTTAAAATACTTAATATGAAAATTACACTTAATAACTGAAAACAAGCATACACAGAGATAAATAAAACCTTCTGCCTCAGACCTATGACAGAGACCACTCACCAACCAGCTGTAATGAGAAATTGGAAACAATGATGTGTTCCATGAACAGAAATGAAAAAGCAAAAGTAACCCAGAAATTATTTCGACACAAAAACCATGTTCCATACGACATGTACATACCCCTCTTTCTTCTTCTCCTGTTATACCTTTTCTTCATCACTGATTTAAATCAAAATTTTTGTTTTATATGAAGAAAATCCAGTTCTCTGCACCATGTTTAGAATGCATTAATCTGCCAATTTCACATCTTACTTATTCTGCATGAAATGATAATATGGTTGTTGTTTGTGAATAGACTGTACTTTTTTTTCTTTCATTGACACATATAAATACAATATCATACATCATAGTTATATGCAAAGTAATTTGCATACAATATCACATATTAGAAAATGACAGAAATCTGAAATGATAACAGAAGTCTGCAATGGCAAGCTTAACAAATTTTTGTATAACAGTAGGTTTTTCTTTCATACTATCTGTCCTCCATTTCAGTTCCTATTATAATAAATTCTAATAATCAGACTTTTTTGTTCTATTTTCACTTATCATGTGAACAATTATCAATCGGACCCTCAGTTTAACCCATTGCTGCCTGAAAGCGCCCAGGTGATATAAGTCATCTGCTACAATATATTTATTTACTTTAACCTTTCTTTAACTCATTCCATATCAGTCCCTGATTTTTCTGTATACTTACCTAGATTTAAGACGACAATTGAATATTTAAATTCTTCGTGAAAAGAGCTTTCATTCAAGTACCAACATGCCTATAATCTTAAGTCAGTGGTTCTGGCACTGCCATGCTGCAGCTGCCGCAAGGGTAGCTGCAGCATGACTTGCCAGGCAGTGTCAGAACCACTGACCAAGGCCTGTGACCAAAGTATGGAATGAGTTAATAAAAAAACCTTCTGAATATGAATAGCAGACGAGACCTTCAGCACAGCTTGCCATGTCAACAACTTTACTTTGGGCAGTTAACACCCAATCTGCAACCCAGACAGTTCTCAATTCAGTCTATTTTACTCAGGAAAGGTTTGAGTGACCTATGCAAAATTTATAACGTAAATTTGCAGCATTATTTATGACATAACTGTGAAAATAATTCAGTACAATTGGACAACTCCAAAACATGTGACCTATGACCTATGGCTCACCTGACGACTCTTTTGGTGCCTCTGTGCTCTCGGCAGAGACGTTAATGGTCTTCAGGAGTTGACTGTGCATAGCAGGTATGTTAGGTTTTCCATTGCAATTTTTCTGTCCTGCTGGGCAGGAGCCCTGCACGTCTGGTGCCCCAGCTTTGTGAGTAGCAGAAGCTGCACCAGCTACAGTGGCGCCACCTGTTACCACTGAGGCAGCTGCCTTCACCACATCTGCAATAGAAGAAAAGACAGACAGAGGTAAGGTGTCTATGGACGCTCAAGTGAAAAAACTAATTGGCTGTCCATGCATTCATGTATTGCATTGAACAAAGTTTCCTCAGCTTTAAGCAAAACATTAGTTTTTTATGCACATAAGAAAGATGATTAACCTCTTCTACATCAAAAAGGCCTCAATGTTATTGGTGCTTGCTGTTGTTTTGATACACAGTCATGGCACGTTCAGTATACCATTCATATGTCGGTATCATAAGTTTTGAGCTGCATGTAAGCAGTAATCTAAAGGTAGGAAAAGATTTCAGATGAAAACATGAAGAAAAAGAACTGAAACTCCTAAACTGGTTGTCTTTGCACACAAAATGTACCCACGAAGTACCACTTTAACCCCTCGGCCTTATAGGCCAATGGGTAATGTCGTTGTCAATGTCTGTCCATCCATCCTTCCTTCCATCTGTCCCTTGCCCTTGCTGATATGGTTACTTTTGAACAAACTGACACATCACAATGAAACTTACACTGTGGAAGCATCTCATGGTACTCTCAATTGACTTAAATATTTTCGACCTTGACCTATTTTCAAGGTCACCAGAAAGTCATTATGTTGGCAGTCGAGGGGTCTTAAAGGTCATTTGCCTATTAGTTTTTATACATTGGAAAAATTATTCATGTGCAGTGGCACCATGTTCAAGAAACATGTCAATGCATAGTTGTAGCATATTCCACCACCACAGGGCAGCAGTGAACACAGCTTACCTTCGTGTACCACAGGCTGCAGAGACGAGACTTCAATGAGGAAGTCATCTTGGAAAAAGATGAATCCAATGATGGAGAAGAGATAAATGAGGATAACAGCCAGGACAGCTGTTAAAAGGATGGAGCGGCCATTTTTGGTCACCGAACGTATCACATTGAGCAACGTCTCTTCTCTGTACACAATGTCTAGTAACTGCAACATTAAAAGTTGTACTTTGAGTTAATTTTAACATATCATGGCTAGGCTGGATATAACCGTGATCACAGAACAAAAAAAAATCCACAGATACAGTCTCAATACAGATCTTAGCTCGAGATTTAACAGCTGTGACTGAACAGTTGAAATGAGCCCACTTTTCTGTTGTGTAAGCTCTGATAGCATATCATTAAAAGAAGGTGAATATGTACTGTGAAGTTCACCTACCTCACACAAAGGAAATGCCTTTAAACTATGCCAGTATGACACAAGCTTACAAGATTTACCACGCATAAATGACCTGACCTTTTTGTAAGGTGTAAATTTTGCGCCATAGTAAAATGCCAGGCTCTCACTGGCTGGGTTCCTATCTGGAGTTAAAATCCTGCTAGGCATTATACAAAATTTTAATTGTCATAGTTTCATGGCTTTCCGGTTTTATGACACAAAATGAATGAATGTATTTCAGCAGGCGGGCTGTATGGATGCAGCTACACTGGGGTAATGGGGGATGACGTAATACTCCCTTTACAATGATCATAATGGATAAAACAGTATCCATAGTTTGTACTTGACTGTAAATTTGGGGTTCTGTTACCCCTATCATTGACCCTGTTGACACTTCATCAAGGCCTTTTCTTGGTCCACTTTGGGCACACTGTGGCCAGAGTTTACCAAAGCAAGCTACAGTTGACTAATGGAGTATCATTCATGATGACAAAAAAATATGCACATGAATTTACAACCTTGGACATTTTCTGGCACCTTTTTAATGGGAAAAAGTTGCATGCCAATACACTAGCATCTGGTCTCACAGGGTTAATCTTGTGCTTGCTTCTGTAACTCACCAGCAGACTGTAGAAAAACTCATGGACACAGAGCCCAAGCATACTGATCAGCATGTAGCACATGTGATAAACAAACTCCAAGTCCACCATGATGGCCTTCAGTGGCTTGGTGAAGGTGCCTCGGTTCCCCATCAAACTGATCAGAAACACTACGCCATTCAGCACCTGGCAACAGACAATGAAACAACCATCACATAACCTGTCAAATTTTCACACGATTTGAAGTACACACATGATACATATGGCAACCCAAATGTAAATTGACCCAATATTTGCATCTGTAATACTCTGTATATCATTTATCTATCAGGAGGTCTGTGATGAAATTATATCATCTTCTTGTCCAGCATTACTTGTCCCTGTATATACTCAATATTGCATGTAATTATAACATCAGACCACTGATGAATGCTAAAAAATTTGCCTGTATCTGACCCAAGTTGCCCAAGATAAGACTTCATTTCTCTTATCTCTGAATATTTACTACTATTTTAGAGCAAAGCATTTTTTGTTTCTGAATGTAATGAACTAAAGAAAATGTAAACATTGTATCCGACTTTCTCATGAAATAAATCGAAGCACTCTGCTAATGTGTCCCTGACTAATAACTGTCATTAATTTTTGGCAATTTGCAACTGAGGCACATTTTAACATGTACAGGGCTCCCTGTTCATAAAGACCCTCATTACAAGGTGACCTGTAGTATAACATGGTGGGCCCCTTGGCTCCCATGGAAGCACTTCTCCTAGTATCTGTGTGTTAAATGTCCCCTCCCTATAAGGCATTTTGCTGTACATAACAGTCTACTCCATGGACCCCATCACCAGCATTATAATGAGGGAACACTATCTATGACAGTCTACTCCATGGACCCCATCATCACTGTTATAATGAGGGAGCACTATATCCATAACAGTCTACTCCATGGACCCCATCATAAGTGTTATAATGAGGGGGCACTTCATCCATAACCGTCTACTCCATGGACCCCATCCTCAGTGTTATAATGAGGGAGCACTGTCTCTATAACAGTCTACTCCATGGACCCCATCATCAGTGTTATGAGGGAGCACTGTCTCTATAACCGTCTACTCCATGGACCCCATCCTCAGTGCTATAATGAGGGAGCACTGTCTCTATAACCGTCTACTCCATGGACCCCATCCTCAGTGTTATAATGAGGGAGCACTGTATCCTATAACACAGTCTACTCCATGGACCCCATCCTCGGTGTTATAATGAGGGAGCACGGTCTCTATAACCATCTACTCCATGGACCCCATCCTCAGTATTATAATGAGGGAGCACTGTATCCTATAACAGTCTACTCCATGGACCCCATCCTCGGTGTTATAATGAGGGAGCACTGTCTCTATAACCGTCTACCCCATAGACCCCACCATCAGTGTTATAACGAGGGAGCATTGTATTCTATATCACAGTCTACTCCATAGACCCCACCATCAGTATTATAATGAGGGAGCACTGTCTCTATAACTGTCTACTCCATGGACCCCATCATCAGTGCTATAATGAGGGAGCACTGTATCTATATCCGTCTACTCCATGGACCCCATCCTCAGTGTTATAATGAGGGAGCACTGTCTCTATGACAGTCTACTCCATGGACCCCATCCTCAGTGTTATGAGGGAGCACTGTCTCTATATCCGTCTACTCCATGGACCCCATCCTCGGTGTTATAATGAGGGAGCACTGTCTCTATAACCGTCTACCCCATAGACCCCACCATCAGTGTTATAACGAGGGAGCATTGTATTCTATATCACAGTCTACTCCATAGACCCCACCATCAGTGTTATAATGAGGGAGCACTGTCTCTATAACAGTCTACTCCATGGACCCCATCATCAGTGCTATAATGAGGGGGCACTGTATCTATATCCGTCTACTCCATGGACCCCATCCTCAGTGTTATAATGAGGGAGCACTGTCTCTATGACAGTCTACTCCATGGATCCCATCCTCAGTGTTATGAGGGAGCACTGTCTCTATATCCGTCTACTCCATGGACCCCATCCTCAGTGTTATAATGAGGGAACAGTGTACAGTTACACTTGTCAGGAAAGACCAGCTTACATTGAGTGTTCCTATCAACTTGAGTGTGGGCTCCAGACCCATGGAAAAGATCAGTCGAAGAATTGTTGATAAGATGAGGGTCCGTATGCCTGACGGTCGTGGCAGAGTGATGACAATGGCAAGAGACACCAACATGGCTGTCCACACAAGGCCCGATAGTCTTGGGTCCAGTTCTGAAATCATTACAATGTAACATGTCAATATGGCTACAACAACTGCTCCCTGCAACTATGTACTGCTGACATTTTTTTTTCTCTCACGGCTAGAAATTATGGCTAAGGTTATCCATGACAATTGTTTGTACTTTAGTCGCCAACAGTGTGGATTAGTGAAACTTGAGTAAAAAAAATTGTTCACACAGCCCTGACACGTCAGCCAGTCACCTGGCCAAGATGCACATTGAAATGATTGTGATTCACTAATGTCATGAGAGAAAAAAAAGTATGCAGGTGAAAGGTGGGTTGCCTATTATGTGTGTGGACTAACTTTTTAGTTGTCTCATGTGGACTGGTTGTTTCATATCCTTTCCACTCTACCATAAATGTATTTATTTTCATGTATTTATATTTTCACAGGTTTGCATTTCAACTTTGAACGGAAATCTTATTTTATGATTTTTGACATAGTTCTCTTAAACCCATGTTAAAATGCTATTTCAAATATATTGTGTTATCATTTCATAGTTTTGTGCCATCAGTGAAATTAACAAGAAGAAGGTCAGTCGTATTGCATGGCAATATGTAGTGATACCCCTACCACAGGTCAATGGCATCTGTAGTTCTTGGGTGAAGGAACAAAAGTCATGGTGGCCTAATTTTGGTATGTGACATAACTACCCACACACCATGATTGGTATCTGTAAGTATTAGCACATAAGACAAATGGCCTGCACAAGCATTTCCTATATGGGTCAAAGGTCAAGGTGGCCAATTTTTGTTACATGACACACCCATATCCTACGAAGTATCCATACACCAAGTTTGGCACCTGAACATGTAAGTATTACAATGTAACAAATAATGTATGGCTATACAAGCATTTTCTATGTGGGGTCAAGGGTCAAGGGTCAAGGTGGCCAAATTTTGTTATGTGACACCCCTATCCACAAAATTTCAATACACCAAGTATTGTATTTGCAAGTATAAACGAGCGGCAAATATGCTTTGGACAAGCGTTTTCTATGACAGGGTCAAAGGTCAAGGTCACAGTGACCTAATTTTGGCACATGATACACCTCTGCATGACATGCACAAGCATTTCTATGACACGGTTACAGGTCAAGGTCACAGTGACCTAATTTTGGTGTATGATACACCTCTGCATGGGATGCACAAGCATTTCTATGACAGGGTCAAAGGTCAAGGTCACAATGACTCAATTTCCGCGCATAATACACCTCTGCATGGGATGCACAAGCATTTCTATGACAGGGTTAAAGGTCCATTGGCATAATTTTGGTATGAGGCACTCACCTATCCCAAGAAGTATCCACCCACCAAATTTGGCATCTAGAAGTATTACAGTATAGGAAATATGTCAAGCACAAATATTTTCCATGTGAGGTTAAATTGAAGGGTCAAAGGTGAAGGTGGCCTAATTTGACCAGTGCACTCTTTCTGTGGAGTTGTACTGAAGTCTAAGTCATGCAACTCTTTTACACGCACATCGCTGGAAGGTTCTGGTGGCTGGTCTTTGTGATGTCCTGCACCAGCTGTCCCTGGCGCCATCACAACTTGCAAAATCTGCCCCCTTGTGACCAGGTGTACCGGTACCTGGTAAAACCTAGTGTCATGACAAATCTGACTGCAATTTTCACTTTACTGCACCTAGCCTTATCGTAATGTATCAGCCACCCAGTTACACCCAATATCCCATGTCTAAAGCTGTTTATAATGAACTTGGAAGAAATAAATTATGTGTCGAATGCAGGGTACAAAGTTGTACTTTTTATCAAATGGGGATAACTACTGAACAATGTTCCTGCAATTTCTCTTATTTTATCAAAATATACAGCAATTGCAACATATCCCAAAGTGCATTAGTTAAATTTCCTTGCAGTAATATGCCATGGACTGCAAGGTATCATGTTAATAATATTCATTTGCACCCAAGCCATGCATATGTTGAAGAAAACTCTGGTATGTAGTCAACTTTAGCACAAATCTAAATAAATGTAAATGTGTATGAACAAATCAAAATAAAATGAAGCACAACATAACGGTTGCAATATAGAGAATCCACTTGCTCAAAACTAATAATTCAAATGCATTACATGTTAAAATCTAACAATGTACGGAGAAACAACCATAACGTCCAAGGACCAATCATACTCTTTGAACATGCTTTAATGTTTTGTTCAGTTGTAATCTGTTTTGGATGTATTTTCACATTATTCATACTTTTCACCCAGGGACACTTTGAAAAAAGTTTTAAATGTAAAAATTGAGTCGAAAGATTCATCTTGAATATCATACTACTTTTACATAATTTATTATTCAAAGCCAAAAGCAAGTTCTTCATAAGTGTCACTCTTCTATTGTCATCTCACCAGAAGTCACAATCACACTTTCAAGTGTGAGGAAGCACTATGTGTGTGTGTATGTGTGTGCAGGGTGGGGGTGGAGGGCGCGGAAAGGGGGAGTATTCTGTGTATTCTTTGACCAAATGTTGAATTATCCTCAAATAGGTCCATAAGAAAGTGGCAAAGGCCGCATCACTGGTTTTGCCTTGCCTATTGAAAAGCTATGCTCCTGCTTCTCATGGCAGCTGTAGCATTCACTAACATTAGGCTTGCTAGTACAGTGAAAACTCATTATAATGACACCATCTGTTCCCTTAGAAATGTGTCAGATAACTGAATATGTCAGATAAATGAATCAAACAACAAAGAAAATGAACTTTTGCCATTCAAGACTTGTGTCATTATAATGAATATGTCGGATATCTGAGTGTCGTTATAGTGAGGTTTCACTGTAATTGGATAATTGGCAGCTCTCTAAATGAGGAACTTGAACTTGAACATCCCTTATTTTAACCCTTCCCTCTTAAACCAGCCATTAGCAGCTTGTGGTCAAATCATCTGCTTTCACGTTTTACTCTAATTTCAACAGCAATAAAAGACAATTTGAATGAGAATTGTAGATGAGCCCTATCAAGATACCATCCTCATATCAATAGCTTTTCTTGGCATGGGTTGGTCACTAAACACCCAGCCCATACCAAGGAAAGGTGTTGACCCAAGTCTCAATTCAAGGTGGAAAGGGTTAATTCCAGCAGAAACAATATGAACTGCAGTGAAGTGGGGCTATGTATGTGTATATGTAGTCAGGTAGGTGTGTATGTATGTGTATGTAGGTATGCATGTAGGTGTGTGTGTATGTATGTATGTCTGTCTGTTTCTTTGTACGTCCGTATGTACGTCTGTATGTATGTATGTATGTATGTATGTATGTATGTATGTATGTATGTATGTATGTATGCATGAACTCCATCAACAAGTTGTGCATATTACCATAACACCTTCAAAAGGTTTTTTCTTATGCTGGAGACAGTAGTGCCACTAACATGTTGGTTTCTAACAGTATTAACCCCTTAGAGTCTTTGTAGAAGAAACAAGTCTTTCATCTGTCTCACAGTGCAGCATAGTAACAATCTTTGTCTCACACTGCAGCACAGTAACAATCTTCTGGTGTGTGCTGTATTACCTGCTGATATCTTTTTGTGTGTCCCCTCTCATTAACTCATTCTACCCCAATGACGCTTTTTCCCGCTAATATCTAAATGTCATCTGCTACTTGTATTTTATTAATTTAGAGATTATTTTTTAAAATTTGGGATGAAAATTACATGGAAGATCATTCCAAATTGTATGCCCATGGTCAACAGCTTTTCTTGGCATGCTCTGGGTGCATTGCGCCCAGAGCATGCCAAGGAAAGCTGTTGACTCAATCTTCTATCAGGCTGGAATGAGTTTAACACTGGACTGACTTGCTGTCTTTACAGCACATGTATATGTTAAATGTGGAGTTTTTTATCAATTCCCCATGGCCTATCAGTCTGCTTAACAGGCTCGCACTGCTACTTCTCATGTATACTTTTATGTAGAGGATTATTTTCCTATGGACCTGTACTGTACAGTATTGTACTTTTTGAGTCTACAGTAAAAATATATACAGTGGTACCTGCTGTATGTGGCCACCCCTTCAGCCAAGAAAAAGTGGCCACATGCAGCAGGTGACCTGTCACTGCAGGTAGCTTTACAAAGAAACTGGTTCTTATGTCCAAGCCCAGTGGCCACAAAAAGCAATGTGGCTGCTCAAGGCAGTGGTTGCATACAGCAGGTACCACTGTAATACTATATCACCCCAAAATGCAACATCTAGACTCTCAAAAACTACATGTATAACTTCAAACTCCATTCTTTCTCACACTGTGTTGTCAATCAGGCCATGCTGCTAATTTAGTATGTATGTAGTACTGACATCCATCCAGCTAAAATGCAACACAATTCCTCTTTTGCCAAATCTGCAACGACTGTAGAAAGGTCATAGCATTTGGTACCTTGAACTGGGAAAATGTGTGATCAACACTGTACTAAAGGAGACTGCATGTTTTTCACTACATGAGAAAAATTCACAATTAATTAACCAGACACATGTAGATTTAGCATCTACAACCTAACAAATGAGAAGCAACCCCTCCCCCTCAAAAAACAAAAAAAACAAAAAAAAACAAAAAAAACAAAAACATGCATTGTTGACATGTCAGATAAATACTAGCACTCCAGTGTGTCAGCTGTTCTGCAACCAATCACAGGACCTAATGTGTCAGAGTAAATCAGTTTAAGACCAATCACATGACAAAATGTGCCTTTATCAAAGGTGTGCTACCAATCACATGACCTAATGCATCTGTGTGAAACAGTTTACAACCAATCAAATGAAAGAATGTGCCCCTATGAAATGTCTCCCACCAATCAGGTCAAACTGTGCTTATGTGAAAAAAGGACCTGCAACCACGAGCAGATCCAGACACTTGTGTGACGAGAGGGCAAAGCCCAAAGCATAGATTTGGGGAACATTTTGTTTGCATAAACATTGAAATGTGTTAAACATTGAAAATTCTGGTGTGTTTTTGAGATAGAACCAAGCAAAGATATATGCAGTAGCATGTCTCTCCAGTGTAACTTGATATTTTCTTAATTCCCCCATGGGATGATCATGGGAAAGGCAATTTGTCAGTTGCAACTATGCTGGAGAATAAACGGTGATGCCCCCTGGCAACTTTGATGTACATGTCCACTGTTGGTGGCGCATGCTCCAAGCTCGGGGGGGGGGGGGGGGGGGGACTGAAAACTCACAATTTCTTAATTTCTACATTGGAGCAAGCTTATAGGTTTTTTTCCCTTTTTTCTCACTCTGTGCATCCCGATATATAAGCCATTTTAAAGTTTTGTTTGTGCTTAAACAATATATTTACCGATGTAACTCTCAAGAAAGTCACTTTGGGATCTGGCCACAAAACTGGTAAAATGTCATAACAAAGTCAGTGTCGAAGGCAACATACATTTGTTTTATTTGCAAGAATTTACCATCACTCAAATGTGTATATAGTATTTGACACACGTATGTTGTTTTGATTTTGATTTGTCTGTGGGCTGACCATTTTACCAACAGCATAATATTTTGGTCAGTGATGAAAGGATGCTGTTAATCCTAGACCCACATGTACATGTACATTACTCTACAGATATAGTGTTTACTAATGCTCACACTGAAAATATGAACAGAAAGACTACTAAGAAAAGACCCCTTTTCAAGGGACAAAAACCCATCCATGCCAGTGCAGTGATATCTGGTGCTCGTCCACAAGACATTTGGCACACAACATTATGTTCACAAGTTCCATTAAGAATATTTTCAGGGAGTCACAAAACGGAAAATTCGGGGGAGAAGACTAAATTTTCACCATTTTTACATGAATATAAACAAGACTTGTGACCCTTAAGCATTTTCTCAGAGGGTATTTCAGGCTTTGAAAGGGTGATAACCCCAAATGGGGTTAACTGAAACATGTTAATCCTTCCCCCTGGGCCTGGCCTCAGACAGAATCAGCTGCTTTCCTTGGTGTAGATTTGGTGCTTTACCTCCTTTAAACTAGAGTACCGGTATTTAAGTTGTTAATTAACATTTGATGTGTCTTATTTTAAATCCCATCCCTCTAATTTCAATGTAAACAAATGGCTCTATGGCGAAATCCCGTAATAGATAGGTCTCCGACTAAGAAATAAAACGTTCACAACTATAATATCCTGATAGGTCTAACTCCCAGTTTCTCATTAAACATGTTTGCTGTGAACAAGAAACTCAACAAACATGTTACAGTAGATGACACTTGATATCCATCCATTTTTGGCCAGTTTGAGGGGGAGGGGCAAAGGGTTCATGCCATTGCTGAGTCTCACTTAGAGGAGTGTCCAACTTTTTCTGTGTGAGTACACTTCCATTGGAAATGTTATCAACATTACTTTCTGTTTTTTTTGTTTTGTTTTTTGTTTGTTTTTGTTTGCAGAAGGCAATGCCACATTTGCTTAAGACCACACCACACTAAAAGCAATGCCAAGCTTCCTGTCAAAGCAAGAAGAATGTCAGTGTACTTGTACAGACAGTCAATACTTAGTGTCTTTGCAGAAAACGCAAGAATCTCAACACACAACTTTATTTAGGGAATATTTCAGTCTTGAGGCTTGGAGTTTTTATTCCACAAGAACTCTTCATAGGCATGGTTTATTACCTTTTTAATTGGTGTACAATGTATTATGCATAAACAAAATGACCCCACTTTACACAAGAAATTTACACATTTTTATTGCAATATTGACTGCTATTAAAGGATTGTAACTGTTGTCATGGAGAGCATCCTGCTTACTGTTACCATGACGATTACCACGTCATCACATTTACAATGTAACAGGTACCTCCTTCCTTCCATTGTAGCTCAACAACCACAGTGCCTCACTTCTATTGTCACCATATTACTGTCAAGCCCAACGTTTATATAGCATGAGGCAGCCACAGCCTTGCCCCAGGCTTGGTCTGGGGCAACTGGGGACTGCATTGTAAGTGTACACCTGGGCAACATGATCTACCCCTCAAGTCATTCTGTGTTATCCATGGTTGCCAGGCAACACAGATGGGAGTTCCCAGCATACCTCAGTCTCAAACCATGTATGTGTCTGCCAAGTCATCTGTGTATACAGATGCTTCAACCCAATGGCTGATCCCATCACATGCATTGGCATCTGATCTGCAGGACACACATCTTTTACCCTCAGATTAACAACTCCCCACCCCACCCCAACAATCACGGCATAGTCATGTTTTTCTTTTGTCTTTTTTAATTTGGTTGCACCAGTCTCTTGAAGTGTCCCATTACCTGTTTCTCATCTGTCTGAGCAGAGTCTTGCTCCACTGGGACATGAGAGGAAAGCACTAACTACTATTGGGTGGGATAAAGAAATAAACAAATTCAAAATTATGTTTCATCAAAAGTGCTGTCAAAATACCCTTGTATGCAAAATAATTCCACATTACCCATAGGTCACACCCACCTCGCAAATGGTGGTACGCATCTAAAATAAAAAGAAGCATTCAAGGTGTGAAATATTTGACCAATTTACCAAAACATTTCACAAAATTTAGCACAGGTGAAAAAACAAACTTAAGATATGAACCACACTATACCCCCGATTAAAATGGCTAACTTTTGGCAAGTTTTTGTTTTCTTTTTCTTTGTTTTGTTTGTTTGTCACTTGTTTATTTATTTCATTTTGTTTTTGTTTTTCTTTAGATGATACTGGGATAAACAACCTCTCTTGCTTTTGTCGAAATTCTCATCAATGATGATGATTAGAATTGCATAAGGTTATAACTGCAAGGTATCCGGTGAAATGTTTGGCAAAGTTTGTACAGACACCAAAATCCAAGAAAATTTGTTTATACAAATGCCACAATCCAAGAACAAGAAGAAACAAACAAATACAAGAACTCTTGTATGCTGTCTGTGCCCATCTAAGACACAATGTAGGTGACCATAAACTTTCAAAACATATTGTACCACCACTTCAAAACCAGGTCTCCAAGCCACAAAATTTCAATTGTGCAATTTCTGTCTAACTTTTTTCTGCATTTGAAGATGAAAATCTATTTTTTTAATGATTTAAGGTTGCTTTATTTTATACTACACATATTTTGTCACTGACTTAAAATGAGAGTGTCCAGCAGGAAAACTTGTCACTGATTTAGAGAATACAGCACCCACATTATTCCAGATTGTCAAACGTGTCCAAATAAACATCCACTCAGTAACTCCATGGGGCTCTCCTGCTGAGACAGGGTGAGCATCAAGTCCACATTTAATGCTTTATCCAAAAGAAGCTAAATACATATTGTTTTGCTCCCTGAACTTAAAGCGTTTTTTTGTTTTTGTTTGTTTCTTTTTTTTCTGTTTTGGGTTCCTTTTACCTGCAGGTACCACTAATAAGAGATTTAAATGGGCCACAAATATATGTTTGTAGAAGAATTCCAATATAAAGTTGTTTTTTGTCAGTACAAATGCCCCTCTTTCAATAAGAATCTGCTTGCTTGTTCATCTTGACAAAAAAGTTTTGATATAATGCACAGTGAAACAGTTTCATTTCTGTAACCTTCCATTACATTGTATCTGTAGCAGTGCCCTTCATGCACCCTCAATATGTACATGTCATCATACCTATCAGCCAATGGAGAAAACACAAGAGTGAAAGGTTCTTGCACCCATCCAGCAGAGGGCACTTCAGGCATAGAGGTTACAGTTGTGTATTCTCATGATTTTCCAGAGTACATGTAATTTGCAATTTTAAAAACTGCAACATGAGAAAACACAACACTTTCGTGCAGCTTAATGTTCATAACTATAAATTTTACTGACCAAAATGTGTAAGGAATCATTTCATTTGACATTACTTTCACAATGGGAATAAACACCTCAAGCCCACAATTATTTTAGTATTGGGGAGTGCATTTGATTGAATCCATATATTAAAATTGTGACCTCTTTCATTGCGTGCACCAAGAAGTAATGCTGGCCACATTCAAGTGCATGATACAGTGTGCTGACCTCTAATCAGTCAGCATACGTTCTACTGACATAGCATTTCCCAGATGCCCCCCATTATTTTTATGTAGGCATAGAAAATGAGTGTCTTAGTTGAAAGTTCATGGCATCTTGTACTAGTCAAGGTAAAACATATACTGTACCTCCAGTGCTGCCACTAAATGGATAGAAGACTGCCACTAAAACATTGATAAGTACGGCAAAGTTGAACGATATCCCTGCCCACAGGAACATGTGACTGCTGAACCAAAACAGCAGCATGTTAGCTGAAAGTAGAGTGAAATCAGATAAATTTGTAGTTAAAGAACATATATACTCAGTCATACACATACTGCTGGATGCAGACAACAGATACAGTACAATTAACAGAATCCTCACTTCACTGTAAAACATAGCACCGGCATTTTACCATGAACATGTAGCTGAAAGACAATCCCACAAAAAGAGACAGACTGAGAAACATGATAGATCTAGTTGAATGTACACATCAATGGAACCATAGTAAGATGATGGTTTGCAATATTAATTAACTGAGAGTTTGAAGCTCATATTACCTGGCCTCAAGGGCATCATATATGTATCATTACACTGAAAATAAATGTGTTAACGTCCACAAGCATTTTTAGGCCCAGGTTAAACACATTTTATTGAGAACAAATATTTAATTGTCCATCAATGTTTGTTTCACCAGTGGGCAAAGCTGTCAAACCCGGTACCATTTCTTAGGAATAATTTTGGTTTGGCAATCAAATCTGGGTCCATTTTACATCATATCATGGTTATTTTCTCTCTTTCCCACAAAATTAAGTACAAAAAATCCAAACCCAGCCTTGTTTCCTGAGACAATATCAAACCTGGGATTGGATAAACTCATCAATATTCACACTTTTGTGGTTTGATGAAACAAGTCTGTGATAAGCAGCACAAAAATTGCCAAATATCAACTGTCTTGATCCTAGCTATGGTGTTGACAATTTGCACAGGTCTGTCAGTTAGAAGCACTGCTGCACCCTGGTGGGAACTAAAAACATATGTCACACATTATACCTGCTGCCCCCATGTGGTGACTATGTGTAACTGTCAGAGACGACAACTGCCCTCTGGAGGCAACAGTTTTCACGGCCTTTCTACATGCAAGGCCATATA
Source organism: Hermodice carunculata (assembly GCA_964020975.1). Lineage (NCBI taxonomy): Eukaryota > Metazoa > Annelida > Polychaeta > Eunicida > Amphinomidae > Hermodice > Hermodice carunculata. The sequence goes on along the minus strand of OZ026622.1, from coordinate 55,094,433 downwards.
CACCTTATGGTAGAAAATTTCAACATTCCCGCAGAGAAAATCCATGCATGCCATCAAGACGCATATAAGCAGCAAAAGAGGCCTTGAAACATATGTGATAAAGACGAGTAGCTAGGATGGGCCTACATAAATAGCATACCATGAGTCTCTCCAAAAGTAACAATTACACAGTGATCCAAAGGATCTAGGTCCCCCACCACAATATACAGAAGAAAGCTATACAATGTATACAGCATGTCTGGATGCACAAAAATTGATATGTTTTTAAAATAGGTCAAGGTCAAAAGCAATACATGGCACACATGCCCTGGGTATGATGCATTTCTGGTATATCTTTTGTTTCTATCTCTAAGGGTTCCAGAGATATGCTACCAGACACACGCAAATGGATATGTTCTTGGGCCCTGTTTTCAAGGTAAAAAACAATGCACAACGCACATGCCCGTGGTATGATGCATCTCTGGTATAAATTTCATTATTCTATCTCTTAGGGTTCTAGAGATATGCTCCTGGACAGACGGACGGACATGGCCCCTATCCCCACTAACTCTATGTCCCCCTGGGCCACCTTGGTGGCGGGAGACAACAACATGCAGACCAGCTAAAGTAGAAAACGCAGGCATAATGTTGACTCTTGCACAAAATGCCAACATCATGTAAAGTAATCATCATAATTTTCTCAAAAGTGTAAGATATATGAAAATATCTAGTGCTTGAACCCAAAATAGGAAAATGAATAATGGTGCAAATATAAAATGTGCTTATCACCAGACTTAGCAATTCTGGTCAACATTGTGCTTGCTTGAGTCAAAGATAAATCAAATACAGCCTTTATATCTGCCTTCATATCTCACCAAAAATGGTGTGTCAGAGAAAATGTGGCACCTAAGTAAGCATGTTGTCTTATGAATGACCATGCAGAAATAAACATGGCATTACTGTGTGCCACCAACTGGTTTAAAGAGCCATCTCCACAGATCAATCTGCCATGCAGCAGGATGGCCCATATAAGAGTGTTTTTAAGACTGTCAGCTAAACTATCACGAAGATGTACAGGACTTTCCCAAGACTTCTGTGTGTGTTTTGCTACACTTGCAGGCATAACACAATGACACTGCCCCCCCCCCCCCAATTCTTGTCACTGACAAATAAACTGAATTTGGTTGTAATTTCATTAAATCACTCCATACCTGTTCCAAAATTTCCGATACAATTGCCTGGATTTAAGAAACAAGTCACATGGTCCCATTATTTATACAAAATGCTTTCATTCAAATGCCTACATGCACATTTCTGGTCAAAATACAACTGGGTCAACAGCAGGTTGGGCACAATGCACCCAATCCATGCTAAGGAAAGCTACTGACCTACGGCATGCCATCATGAATGGTATGACATACAAATATCAGCAAGAATGTTTTTTGGCGATGAGAACTTTACGTAAAACTGTCAGTGCAGAGGACAAGTTACATCTGGACACTTTTGGGTAATTTGAACAGTAAAGGGTTAAAGTCAGTGGTTTTCACATTGCCCGGCGGGTTGACCACCCAGCATCTGCTGCTGGGGCAGTGCGGACTCGCCAGGTAATAAAGAGGCACGTATTTTAACTCTTTCAGTGCCAAATTTTGGACGAGTCAACAGCTTTTCTCGGCTTGCATTGGGTACAATGCACCAAGTGCACGCTGAGAAAAGCTGTAGACCTGGGATATTATCTCTGGAACTAGAGGCATGCTGGCACTTGAATGAAAGGTTTTTTTTAGGAGGAATGCAAATCTGAGATCCTAATGATAATCCAGACTAGTTTGAGATTAGTAGATTCACTTTAGACGTGATTGGCACTGAAAGAATTTAATGGTAAGGATTACACCATGTACTGGATTAGATTATATTATACCTCCCATGACAGTATAAGTATCTCAAAGTGGACAAGGAAACTATTGGATGTTTCCACATGTCAAAGTTGACCTACATGCAATCAATGCTCTAATGTGACATGATACAAAGTATAAACTTTAAGCAGGGTGTCACTAAGGCTCAGAACCCTCACAAATGTAAGGGTATACACTGGTACAGTCAGGAACTCGAGAATACCAACATACGATACAGCAGGTCAGTATGATGGGGTCAGGACACCTGTACAGATTGTCATGGTGTAATAAGCCTCTGATTGGATGAAAACACAAGTTGTACACACTAAGCAGCCAATGATTGACTGGGCTGCCATGTGAACAAGGTAGTTAACACAGGAAACAGCCAATGACTGGAAAAAATGTCCTATGTCCTGCCTCAAGTGAAAGATTTATACATGCTGAACATATGTATCAACTGATGACTGTGAGCTGGCTTATGTCAAAAGTTGACACATATCCAACACAGAAAGCCACCGGAAACTGATAAGGCTGCAATTTATTGAATTGTATCAACATCAGAAGCAAAGAAACAAAACAGAAAAGGATGACTGAGATATGCAAAGCAATAGAACAGATTCTTTATATAAATAGGCCCAATGGAAAACTGCCTGTTTGCCAGCTTAGCTGCCTCTCACGCTCAGTGTCTTCAGACTGCAAGGCTTGAATGCAACCACCAATCCTGAGCTTGAGAGTTTTGTGAACAGACAAGGCCTGCATAGAGGGTGGAATAACACTCACTAACTTTGCATCAAAAGCCTAATATGTCCATAAAATGGAGTCTCTAACAAAATACAAACAAAACCATTTAACAGTAAACAATCACGAAACAACCTTGTATGGCTGATCAAGAACAAAAGATACTGAACTCAGGGACATGATTACAGCAATAAACTTCAAGCTGATTTGCTTAAAAGAGTCACATGATACACCAAATGAAACTGATTGGCTACATGGAGTCACATTACATAAGCAATGAAAGTGATTGGCTAAATGGAGTCACATGACATCATAAGCAACAAACTGATTAGCTGAAATGCCACTTCATCGGATAAGGTGAGGCTTGTCAGCATAAAATGCTAAATTATCATGTGACAAGTGTTTCCACCAGAGCAACTGACTTCAGGTCAGCTGGTAATTTCAGTGACTTCAACAAGATACTGCTGGAGTAATCACTCAAACAATATTGAGAAGACTGCTACCCACTACAGCACAGATGCTCAACACACAAGCATATGGGAAAGAGTAACTTGAGTACGTTTTACACTGTTAAACTATGTAAACTTTACACAGTAATTTGTACAGATCTCTTACAAGTTGAGGTAAAGGTTTACATATTTTAACTAGCTGTCAAGGTTCACAAAGAATCTGTTATGCTGAGGTTTCACATTTCACCCACATTTAGCAAAAACTGTCTGGAAACTGGTTGGATTTAAACTGTTATCCAGTTTGCTCTTTTTGACTGATTTCAATATTCAAAGAAAACAACTTCAATGCGCGCCATACATCAGTCCTATTACTATTAGAATAGCATGGCCCAGGTCAACACTTTCTTTGGCACAGGCTGGACACTGCATCAGAGAAAGCTGTTGACTCACTCTGCATCCAAGGAAGAAAGAGCTAAAGACAGAAGAAAATGGACAGGAAAACCTAGACTTAACTCTTTATCTCCCTTGAAGTCAAAACCATCCGGAAGCCAGCCACTAGTCATAGCCTAATACAGCAGAAATATATCCCTGTAGTAAATAATTTGACACCATCTTGTTGAGAACTTTTTTCAGGCAGAGTACACATAGAGAAAGGCCACTCATGTTTTCAAAATCTACACGACAGGCGTATCTAAGACACAAGACATCAGGACATACAGTCAATGCAGAATACAACCAGCCAGTTGAGGAACAAAGATATACTCACCCAGGCCAGCTGTGTGGATGAACAGAACACTGTTACCATGGTTACTGGTCATATTTAACAGTCACATCACAGACAAGTAACACAGATCTACATCTTTATGACCCCTTTGCTCAGAAAAAATGGTCAAGAGGATAAACCAAAATATGATTCCTTATTTTGTGCAATGCTGGACTTGCACTGACCAAACTGAAAGTACAAAACACTACTGTTGTCACCAGGGTTGGTATCTTGGTCTTGTCACTTGAACAATAGGTCAAGGTCATCCTACTGGTGACAATGTGCCTCAATCTGAAAGCTAGTTTGTGTGCCATGGCGAGCATGTCCCACCTTTTACTCTTTTGTAAACATGCAGCTTAGTATATGTACATCATATTTTTCAAGTCACTTGTCCTCTGAAGATATCCTTTTTCATTACAAAAAACTACCCAGGAAACCATTGAATGCATCTACCTAATGCAAACTTGGGTCAGTAATCATCATGTTTCAAGCAGCTGTCATCACCATGCACACGGGTCTCACTCCATACAAAATCCTAAATGAAACCTGAACTGTCACAAAAGAAGAGCATCTTTTTAAAATTTTTGATGGTATACATGTACTGCAGACACTATGTACACTACTGGGATACTGTCCCCTTAATGACATGCCACTGGCACCTTATGACCACAGCTTGGTTCTCTCTGGTCCAGTTGTTTCAATAGGAAACAGGCAGCAAACAGGTACCCTACCTAGAACAGTCAGTCTGGATCAGATTAACTAGCACAAGCAAACAACATAGACTAGATCAAACAGAAATCTAACTCCTAAGTCACCTTTGAACTATTTTGGTAATATTTTGTTGGTAGTCAAATAAAAGGTCAATTTCCTAATATTTAAATCTGGAACCTGATAGTACTTTCAAAGAGCATGATGTCTGGCCTAATTAGCCACGCCAGGAGTATTTAAAAGGTCACCTCACAACTGTTTTATTTTGCATTTCTTTCATCCCAAAATACATCCTACATTGTTCCTGAAACAATTTGAGTTTCATATTGTGGCTATCTAGATTTCACACCACAAGCATCTAGCTAAAACCTACACCATTTGTTCAATTTATAATCATCTGAATGGCATATCTAATCAGTCATCTAAATTGCAAATTACATCATTGCAGATCACTATGATGCCCATGTGTCTAGATTACACATCACAACTACATGTCTCTGGCCTGCGTTGGTTGTCTTGAGAGCACATCGCACATCACAACTACATGTGTCCAGGAGGAGTGAAGAAAGGGCTGACCGGGTTCTGACCGCATCCGTTTGGCTGCGCAGCAGTGCATGTGAAAAAACACAGGTCCCAACACCAGGCAACAATTGGCCGAAACAAACAGGTACACTTTGATAACACATGTTGCAGCAGGTCTACGGCCACGCAAGGTAGCAGAAACCGGACAATGCAACAAGACCCCCCTTTCTTCACTCCCCGCCAGGGCCGCTTCACGTCCTGGCTTGTTCTAGCTTGTTCTAGCTTGACGCTATGACCGCCCCATCATTTATTTTTATAATATTCATTTTTTTATAACAAATTAACTAAGAAAGGGTCTTAAGCAAGACTAAGCTGTCTGGACTTGTGTGCTCTCTTAACAGCTACTTGCAATGTACATCAACTATTTACAGTATGTCCTGTTGCAGTACATACTTTTAAATGCACATCACACATCTAATTGCACAGTGCCATCTTAATGTCCACTTGGAATGTCATAGTTATTTCCATTGTGTGGTTCTCTTAATAGTTAATACTTGGAATATACATCATATACAGGTAACTATTTGCATTGTGTGCTGCCTTAATAGCTGTTTGGAATGAACATCGCCCATGTAGTGTCTGCCTGCACTGCGTAGCTACAGCTGTAGCAACATTGCACATCATTAACAGCTGTCAATATTGAAAACATCATTGTATTGATTGGCTGAAATAAACGAGTTCTGAGTTCTCACTTTTACTTTATGCCTTCAATGTGTTCTGCTCCATGGGCTCCCCGGGTGCTTACAAATTTAAAGTAAAACAAGTCTATTTTAGACCTGCATTTTGAATATTACAGGTACATAGTGGTCCCCCTCCATTCATCAGAGGCCACTGCACAGCGTGACATTTGCATTGTTCAGTGCATTTCCCCCTCCTGGGAGGCCACCTATCAACCACCTCTGGGTTGGCAATAACATGAAACCATTGTAACACTATAGAAAGATGCAGGATAGTCAGCCTCATTTTCACTTTTTCTGCACCCAGCAAGGTGAGGGTGCTTATTAGAGCATGGGCTCTCAGTGGGGGGGAATATGGTTTATCTGGTTGATCTCTTCAGAGAGTACCACATCAGATACCAAGACTGTACTTCAGCTTTAGCTGTTGTTGATGTGTTTGATGCCTGAAAGGTTAATCTGATATCATCTCAGGGTACCAGACAGTTGCTCCACATGCTGACATATAAACAACAAACAACTCTGTGTGATACAGTGACTCTGTTGCTGGTTAGGGTCCGCATCACAGGCCACATGATATGACAATAACCATACACACTGTTTTGACTCAGCAGACTGCGTACCCACCGACCATTTTATGAGCACAGAAAAACAACAAATTGAGTAAATGTTTGTAAAAGAAACCTTGCTGTTCTAGTCACGCTTTAAAATGAAAATAATATTTCAAATCGGATCATTTTCTAAACCCAATCTGATCAAGACATCCTGACTAGTCAGACCCATTCTATATCCACAGCTGTCGCGCAAAATCAACCAACAAAACCCAAAATAAATGTATACAAAACATTTATGACCTATCTTCCGAAAGGCCAGGCATTAGTCAATGGTGGTGTACTTCACCCACATGGCAGACCAATACCTAGATGATTACAGCTGCTTCAGGCTGCTAGACACTACCAGGAAGTTCATGTCACACACAAGTGTTGTTGCAAGGCAAATGTGTTCTAACAATAATTCAGTATGCTTTGCACATAATCTGGAAATGATTTGGGAATCATGGCGCCACTTATCGGATGAATCTGTCAAATGCAAGTGAAGAAAATGTGGAACTCTATACCAAGGTTAGTGAACAATGCACTAGATACAAGAGTCAAGCAACCCAGAACAGAAGCCCTTGACTTTAGTATGTTAGCAGTCTGCTGTTAAGCATCACACACATATATGCTTTGAACATAAATATACTTTTACCTGTTAGATTTTGTTTCTAACCTCCATTGTTAGCCATATCTTTCTCATAAGTCACAGTTACCAAGACATCTAACCAATCTTAATCCAGACATTTGGCTCATAAAATGAAAGTATGGTCTCACAGAGAGACAAAAAACATAATGCTTCCACCTAGCATTGGTGATGTATATATTTTTGGAGAAACTTTTGCTTCAAACAAAATGCTGTTTTCCCTTTTCACTTAAGCATCTTATTTTTTCCCTACTTCGACATAACTTCAGGCTTTAGAGAGGTTTAGAGACTTGTTCCTTCACAGCGTCTGAATCTGCCCTTCCATATAAGTTCAAAGATTCACCCCACATTTTCAATCCCTCTCCTCCTGCCTAAAAATTTGAGTCAATTCTTCTGTTTATACATTCTCCTGTGTATCTTTTATTTCCAATCAAAAAATTAATCTGGGCCAACAATCACAGTATGTACACAAACCTCGTAGTTTCTTCTGCCATTTCATCTCCGCAAACATATCTTCGTGTCTGTCAAAGAAGTCGGACACCTTGCTTCCCTGATCATCCCGTTCTGCTGTGGTGTATACTCGTACTTTGGTTTCTTGGGTCAGGTACTCACATATTTCTGGGATGGGAAATACAATCTGCTCCATGGTGCGGTCATGTCGTACAATCTGGTGGCACAGTGAAGAGATAAGAAATGGCTTTTTTAAGTGAAAGCTCCTTTTCTCACCTCCATCACATAATTTACGGAAATGTGTCCCATATTTATTTTGCTAAAGTGTAACTTTGTGCAGTACATTGTAACATAATTTTTAAATACATTTTTGATAACAAAAAAATCTTTGTAGAGAGATACGCAGGTACTTTATTTAAGATTGTCCATGCTGTTAGTATAAACTGGTCTTACACCGGAGGTGGTCTTAAAATTAAAGTAAACTTCAGAAAGAAATGTAAGAAAAGGTCCTAAGAGAACAGTCTTAGAGAGACATGACCATGACAATGTCGTGCATAATGTAGTCTGTGTTGTAGGTATTTCGGTATTTGTCTCATTCTACCATTTGCCTTTTTATATTTATTTATTTATTTATTGAGCTTCAATCAGCAGTACATGTAGATAAAAGGAAAATAAAACATCACAACACATTAAAACAAAAATACTGCCAACTTGGAAGAGTCAAACAGGTGATTACACTTATACAAGTGGACTCCTCATCTATGATTGGGGATAAAGATGAGTACAGCTACAACTGGATAATAATGGTGAAGAATATTAAGTTCTCCAAATCTCACATGGACTTTCTCCTCTGATACTGTGCAGAAATTCCCTTCAGAACATTTGCGTTATCTGTGCTGTCCAACTGGAGCATTGTAGCAAAATTTTGCTACAAAGCTCTTCAAAATTGCTTCATATTTTCTCAAAAATAAGTGTTTATTATGTAAAGAATTGGAAAAAATGCTACTTAAAGAAAAATTTGCTACAGAGATTTTCAGCTGGACAGCGCTGTTTATTTGAATGGCGGTTGTTCAGAAAAAATGCTGTTGCAGTACTTTAGGTGCAGGTAAAAGATTTGTGACCAGTAGATACAGAGACCAATAAGGCTCGATCCATATTTCGCCTTCCTGCAGAGACTGACCTCAATCTGTGCTGTGTGTTTAGCATAATATTCTAGAGCCAGCTCGCGGTGTGGGTCCTCACCACCAGGTTTCAGCAGCGATGCCATCTCCTTGTTGTGTTGTGCAAGCTGAAATATATAGTCAACGGGTCACAGAACAGGGTACAACTGATATACTGATTGTTTGACTGCATAAAATGATATAAATTTTCTTTGGCTACTCAAAAAGAGTCAAACAGACATTTTGTAGAGTGCTGCCAGGTCTATGTAAATTGTACATGTATTTACAGTTACCATCAAAACTCTCCTGATCAATACTGCATCACACACTTACTGTATACTTTACACTTCTTTAAACAAATCAAATTCCAAGAAAGACCTTTTTCATATAAAGTATATAGGTGTGCACCTGGTGAGCAAGAATGTAAATATTGTGGCCCACATCTTTGGGGTTGGCTGTCTCCTCCTCGTCATCATCACCACTGTCATCAGGTTCCTCCATGGTCTCCTCCTGGTGGTATGCCTGCTTGGCTACATCCACCTGTCATGTATACAATGTAACCACATATGACATTGTACTAGGCAAGGTGCACATACAACATAACCACATATGACATCATACCAGGCAAAGTGAAGATACAATGTAGCACGATATGATATCATCATACCAGGCAGAGTGTAGATATAATATAACCAGTTATGGTACCAGGTAAAGTATCCATACAATGTAACCTAATAAGACGCCATACTAGGCATAACAGAGATAAGATATAACCTGATACGACAGCACCAGGTAAATTGTAGATACAATGTAACCAACAATTATGACATCTTAATAGGCAAAGCACCCATACAATGTGTTAGGTAACCAGTTATGACATCATACTATATATATATCATACCAGGCAAAGTGTACCACGTCATATAATGTAACCAGTCGTGACATCATACCATGCTAAACGTAGGTACAGTGAATCCAGTTACAGCATTACATCAACTGATGATGTACGCATTGTCACACTCAAACACTGTCCCTCAAATATATAAAAACATTAGCAAAAAATACCTTTCAGCAGACCTTATATATCCATAAAAGATTCAGTATCAATCCTATGAATCTGATGTAGTCGGACAGCCTGTTATTCTCTCAAAAGTTATATTAGATTTTTTTTAATATAGATGTAACTGTAACATAAGACATCCAGAATTGGCAAACCAACTGTCTGCTGTGGCTAGCAAATAGACTCAGAGGTCACTGACATGCACCTGTACAGTGCACTTCATGAAGCTCTTAACAAGTTTCAATTTTATGGCAAAGGTGAATATTGTCTAAATCAGTCAGAATGAACACAGCGTTAAGCATGCGAAAGCAGTCTCTTCAATGCATGCGTCCATTGTCATAAATGTACCATTGTTTCTCCCTCTGCCTGCCCCTGACTGGCAATGTTCAAGTGGCCCAAACTCAAGTGGTGCTGTCATGTCTCTACATTTACCATAAATGTAATCTTTCTTTTCCCTACAACACAAATCCTACTGATAGGGCAGTGTCCCTCTAGTAAGCCCCCCCCCCCCCAGTCTACCCCCTCACTACACCCCTCCTTCTCATGCAACACATGCAATGTTTCTCTCATGTTGTTGTCTGTACTAGGGCCATTCCTGTGATGAGGTACGTCACTAGTGCAGTGCTGATGGCATTACAAGAAGTCTGACGGGAGCACGGTGTCACCTCTTTATATGCTAATTACAACAAATATGTCGCTAATCTGAATTCTTATAATGCTTCCAGGTGAAAATTCAGCAGAAAAAGACCTTTCAGTCAAGTACATTTACCATCATGTCAGCAGATCCTGAGGAAAAAGAAGTCCAGGTCAATAGATTTTTTTCAGCATACACTGGTTGCATTGCACCCAAAGCATGGTGAAGAAAGCCGTTGACAAAGCCTCAAACTTAGCACTGAAAGGGTTAAATATCTGGCTTATTCACTACGTCACTTAAGTTTTGAGGTACACAAGGTTTATTTTCTTTGTTATTTGATTCATTTATCAGACATATACACTTATCCGACACTTTCTGGTGGAACACAGTGTGTCAATATAACGAGGCTTCAGGTTACAGTGTTTCCTGTCTTGGAGTGCAGTGTTCCCTGTCTTGGAGTGCAGTGTCTCCTGTCTTGGAGTGCCATCCAGGACTAGAATGAAATGTGACTGGTACATAGCTGACCTTTTGTGACATCAAGTACATAAATACCAAAACTATGACATTTTTGTATACAAAATGTATCTTTATTTGTGGGTACAAGGGGGTCCAAAGAAAAAAGGACTCTCTATGCCACATACCACACACCAAATTGTTATATGGTAAACCATACAATATACACAATGACAAAGTTAACTCAAACTTCACTGGCTGAAGCATGTCACTCTCATATGTTAAGCTAGACTGGTTGCCATGGCAACATAAACACACAGATCAGACAGTACAACAAACAAATAAAATAGACACACACATTGAAGTCCTGCATGGTGAGGCTAGTGTAACCCAGGGAGTGTTTGTGTGAGGTCAAACTGAGCACTACACATGTATATACAGGGATTATCAAGTCTATCTACAGAAATCCTGAGACACCACTGCCGAAATAAAGTTTATTTAAATGTCTTCCATTGTAATTTACCTATCAGATTGAGTTCACATCTTTAAAAATATCTGCCAAAGATCATTAACCAGTTCCATGTGGTTGACAGAAATACATCACATGATTGTTACATATTGGTGTCAGTTTGAAAAGTTAGAACATTATTCAGTTCAGGATGCTTTTTTGGATGTATATGCACTGCTATATGTATAATGGTACTGTAAATCAGGAAAAAGTTTCTCAATTTATCAAACTGTTAACAAAACGAAAGCATGTCTCTGGGTATTTAAAGTATTTGTGAGTAATTTTTCAGGATAAAACTATCAGTGTCTCAGAATACAGTAGTGCCCTCTACTGTCTTTTAAATGTACTAGGGTGATACCCCACACCTTTGACTATTTATGTTACAAGGCACCTGATTGGTCTGTGACTGGGGAACCTCCTTGTGCCCCTCTACCAGACCCTGATCCCAAGCCTGGTTAAATGCACCTCGAACCTCTGCCACCTGCAAAGTACACCAGCAGCTGCACCAAAAGCAACAAACTTACACCAGACATGTTGCACCAGAAAACTACACCAAAACACCACGTGACAACACCAAAGCAGCAGCACAAATATCAAAGCAAAAGGAAAACAACAGTGAGCACCTCCACAATGTGACAGCACAGCACCGTCGAAAAGAACAGGAAAGCACAGTAAAACATAACGAGATTACAGTGCAGCAAGACACACCAGCAAAGTCTATTAACATGAGCCAAACACAAGACATTGAAAAAAGGAAAGACCATAACAGTAAAGCATGATAACAAAACAAAAACACAATCACACCAGAAAAAAACGGCACAACACAGAACAGAGCAGTAGAAAGAATGCACAACTTTGAGAAACACGAGGGCTGTATGAACAGCCTGTTCTCAGCTGACCTAGACATTTCACCCATACTACATGTAAGTCCCACTCTGGTCTGGGGGTATCAAGAAGTGTTCCTGTGTAAATTTGGAAGTGATAAGCTAAGCTGTTATCAAGATATCTCACCCATGTTCACAAACTGAGAGTATTTTCAGTTCAAGAAAAACTGATAATAGTCTTGACCAATCCTGCTAAGGTGTTCTGGAGACTAATTCAAAAATTGACAAAACACAGTAACACTCATTAAACATTAGAAAAACTGCAGTGTCATCTCTTGCACAAATTAAGGTCTAGGGGTCCCCAGATGCATCCAAATACAATCTGGAAGCAACTGGCTTGGCGGTTTTGGAGACAAAGTTTGACAATTTTCTGAAAAAAAAAAAAAAAAAAAAGAATAAGAGGGCTGTGTGAACAGCCCGTGCCTCAGCTGATCTTGACATTCATCACACTTGCAGCTCTATGAACTTGGGAAAGAATCAAGGACACCATGTTCTGATTAAGTCTGAACTTTATAGAAGAACACTTACATGTGCAACATCAAAGTTCAAGTAGTTCTCAAGTTATAATAAAGAGTAAAATTCATGTATGTTGCACTGTGACCCCACAAACGAGGTCAAGGTCATTCATGTACTGTCTCAGCATGACCTTCATACAGAATAATTAACATGTGTAGCTAACTCAAAACAGATCTCAAGTTATCAAGTAAACAGTAAATTTCGTGTCAGTTGTCCTGTGAATTAGCATTAGAATGCCCATTGACCTACATAGTAATCAATAGGAAAGCTGCATCGAACGATAAGTACCTGAATTGAAAATCCTTAAAAATCAGAAATCCAAAGCAGTGCCACCTAGTAAACAACTGTTTGACCCTTCCACAACAACATATCCATCATATTTCAGCTTAATCTGAGGGACTGTTCTGAGAACAAGTGAAAAATAGCAAAACCATACCAAAAATTCCTAAAAAAATTGCAGCGCCACCTGGTGAACAAATTGGGAACTAGGTGTCCCCGAGGGTGTCTATGTACGACATCAAAGCAACTGGGTACGCAGTTTCGGAGAAGAAGATTTTTTAAGATTTGTCCAAAAAAAAAAAACGTGAACAAAATTGGTAGAAACCCACCCAAGGTAAATTGCCACCAAGTTTGAAGTTAATCTGGATGACGGTTTTGGAGAAGAAGTAGAAAATGTGAATTAGCATTAGAATGCCCATTCACTTCCATAGTAATCAATAGGAAAGCTGCATTGACCGATAAGTACCCGAATTGAAAAAATCGTTAAAAATCAGGAATCCGCAGCATTCCCACATAGTGAACAACTTTGTTTGACCCTTCTACAAGGAACATATCCACCATATTTCAGCTTAATCTGAGTGACGGTTCTGGAGAAGAAGTCAAAAATAGCTATAACACACAAAAATTCATAAAAAATTAGGAAAAAATTACAGCGCCACCTGGTGAACAAATTAAGAACTAGGAGTCCCAGGGAGTGTTCCTGTGTAATATCAAAGCAATTGGGTGAGCGGTTTCGGAGAAGAATATTTTTTAAGATTTACCCAAAAAAGAACAAAAAAAATCATTAAAAATCCAAAAATCACTGGACCGCGACCATTTGAACAAACTTGGTAGAGACCCACCCAAGGCACATTTCCACCAAGTTTGAAGTGAATCTGGCTGACGGTTTTTGAGAAGAAGTCGAAAATGTGAATTGTGGACGACGGACGGACGACGGACCCTCAAAAAACCTCAGCTGACTGACAAGTCAGCTGAGGTAAAAATTAGAAAAAATTGCAGCCCCACCTGGTGAACAAATTAAGAACTAGGAGTCCCAGGGAGCGTTTCTATGTGATATCAAAGCAATAGGGTGAGCGGTTTTGGAGAAGAGGATTTTTTAAGATTTACCCAAAAAAGAACAAAAAAATTCATTAAAAATCCAAAAATCACTTAACCGTGACCATTTGAACAATCTTGGTAGAGACCCACCCAAGGCACATCACCACCAAGTTTGAAGTGGATCTGGCAGACGGTTTTTGAGAAGAAGTCGAAAATGTGAATTGTGGACGACGGACGGACGGACGACGGACGACGGACCCTCACATAACTTCAGCTGACTGACAAGTCAGCTGAGGTAAAAATTCCAAAAACCAGTGGACAACACATGGAGAACCATACTATAACCTCAGCTGACTGATAAGTCAGCTGAGGTATGATTTTTTTTTTTTTTAAAGCCCAGAGCCATGGCACCACAAACAGCACCAGAATAGCAACACAGAAGAGAACACAACAAGTACATGTTACACATTAGCCCTGAGGGATCTACTGTTGATGTATTGATATGTGACTGGTTCTCATTACAAATCAGCAGCAGTAAGCATATGACACTGTCAATGAAGTCTGCTGCTTCTTTTAATTAACTATTTCAGTGCCAAGCACAACTAAAGTCGATCTACTTAAGTCAAACTAGTCTGAATTATCATACGGATCCCAGATTCATATTCCTTGTACAAAGACCTTACATTCAAGCACCACGATGCCTATAGTTCCAGACAGAATATCCCAGGTCAACAGCTTTAATCGGCATGCATTGGGCACAATGCACCCAATGGGAGCCGAATTAAGCTGTTGACTCAATCCAAAATTTGGCACTGAAAGAGTTAAAATGCCGTAAGTCAACAGCTTTCTTTGGTGTTCTGTGTATGCACTGTGCCCACAGCAGGCCAAAGAAAGCAGTTGTCTCAGTCTCTAAACAGGCAGGAAGACAGCACCAAGTTAACTCTTTTCAGGTCAGAGTATGACCAAGTCAAAAGCTTTCCTTGCCACAGGTTGGGCGCTTGCACCCAACCAGTGCCAGGGAAAGCTACTGATCTAGAGCCTGAAATTGTGAAGGGTCTTACATACAAATCTCGGCAACATGTTTTCTAATAACCAAATATTTAAGTAAAAACATTAAGGCAGATGACAATTTCCATCAGGGCGTTTTTTGGGTGATTTGAGCAGGCAAGGATCTTCTTTTATTGCCAATTTGGCAAATGTCAATGTGCTCTGATAAACAGCTTTCGATTTAGTCAAAAACTGTGTACTGACAGAGTTAAGACAGAAATATATGAACACAACAGCATAGAATCAGCATAAAACACCCCCACCATGTAACATGAACAACAGCAAAGCACCAGAACATGATTGGCAAAGCAGGAGAATGCAGTATAAGACATGAGACTGCAGAAGCCAAGCACGCAGGCTTCTTCATTTACAATACGAACCAACCCATACTGATCAGCAAGTCCAACGACTGCATGTATGTGGTTCCTGTTACTTTCAGTGATTTGGAATGCTATTTCGACCAAAAATATTTATGAGATTTTGCCAGCAGTGAAAATTCCAAAAACTTTCCAACATCAAAGAGTTTTTCTTCATGTACCAGGACCAGTATGTGGAGTTTGAACTTAAGTAACCTGCATGTTGCCTGGCAAGTCATGCTTTAGTTTTTACACAGGCAGCTGAAGCATGACATCCCGGGTAATGCAGTCACTAGCCAAGCCTTGATAAAAGCAGCATAGATATCAGTTAGCTATTGGATACTATTACTGCATCAAGCATTTTGTGCATACGAATCAGCAACACAGAACTGTAGCAATCGTGCTAACACACTAAATACATTAAACATGTCTGGGAGTCACCAAATTTCCCATTTAAGCAGCTCAAATAAACTACAGACTGACCACAACACACACATTAAACACTGATCAGCAGGCAGACAGATAAATGAGCCACGACAAACATGGCCCATCACAAAGGCTCTGTCCATGCTCACCAATTGTTTTGGACTCATATTATAGAGGATTCGCTCGGCATTCTCGCTGTCATGTCGACTCTCCATAATGGCCAGCAGCAGCTTTGATGCGTTGTTCTGTGTCAACGTAAACATATACCACTCAATTATACATGCTTTTATTTGTATGTTTCACACACGAATATGAACACCAACACAAACATGACAAGTTACTTTTACAATATTACACTAGTTATCAGAACAAAGCTGACTGAAAAAAATCTGACTGTATAGTCATGAAGTCTAGAAAGATATTGCTTTGTTTTTCAGCTTTATTTGATACTCTTCATAATCTTGATCACCTATACTTAATTTGTTCTACTGGCAGACGTTCCAGCAAAGTTATGCAGCGTCTGATTTTGTTGTAAGGTCTAAAAATATGCTCTATATGTACTTAAGAAAACTTTTCATAATTTTGACCCAAAGGCATTTTATTTCACACCTTCGATTTAAAAGGTAGTGAGACAACTGCAATTTAAAAGCATTCATGCACTGAGGATTACAATGTATATGAACTTGCACTGTTCCACATATAATTTTAATGATGGGAGTAACGTTTTCACTTCTAAATTACTGATGATGAGTTTCATCAAATGGAGCATGTCATATGCACAAAGCACCACAGATAACATCCCCAAGGAATCCAATCATTTCAGGTGGAGACACCTAGGGGGCAAAACCTGCATCATTCATGGGTGAAAGTTTACTGGACCCAATTTTATTGAAGTTCACTGAAAAAGTCATTTTCCCTAAACTTTAAAATGGATAGGTCAGTCTGCATTTTACTGAATTCAGTCTCCACACTGAAAACTTTCATCCATGATCATTCAGTGGTTGAAAACATCGTATGAACAGATGAAGCAGGTGCTGCCACCATGCAGAATAGTGTATTGGACAATAATGCCCTATTCTCATCATTCAGCCCTACAGTTTGGGTGTCTGACCTTGAGTTCAAGGACCAGGTCCATTCTCTGTTTGCCAAGAGGGTTGATATCGTTGAGGATGAGTGCGATGATGATATCAATTCCGTTGCTCTCATGGCTGGCTATTGCATTCTGAAACACAATTGTACATCTAATGAGACAGAAGTAAATTAAAATATGTACACATTCAACAGGGGTAAGACTGGCCCTCAACAAAACAAGCTAAAATCTCTGAAATGTGAACATCAACACAAAATTAACAAGCCCATCTGGAACAAAATCCTCTGAATTAATAAACATTCTGAGACCAAAATTTTCCTTTCTTACAAGTGATTTAACTGACAGTACCTAGCCACCACAAGAAAGTATCGTATCTTTTTGGCAATGACAGTTTGAGTGACCAGTCTAGGTGATACTTTCATGTTGTTTACATAACAGAACCCTTGGGAACTATTGCACTCCCTTTCTATAATGCTGTACATATGGTCCACCAAGTAAGACTTTGTTATAGTGAATAGGACTTTGCTCTTAGAATATCTGACTTGATAGTGTTCAAACGGTACACTGGCTTACAGATTTAGGTTTGTTAAGTTTCTCTTTGTATTAAATAGAAGAAATGGGAAAAGCCCCTGAGGGGGAGCCACAGGACCAGCATGTTATATCAGAATCTGCCTGGTAATGAGGACTGTTATAACCAGGCAGCACTGTAGTACTTCTGACAGGGTTCACCGACGCATACCTGGTTTTCGTGGCATGGACCCTGGCAGTACTCCGTGAGACTCTCCAAGGTCTGGTTGATGAGCGCCACATTGTGTTCGTTGATGTAGAGTCCCAGCAGTCCCAGACCACCTGTCGTACTCCCACAGATACAGTCCAAGAACTGTAGCGTCTCACATACTAAATTGTAGTTGCTCTTGTTGGTCTGGTTACGCAAGTAGTTCTGAAAGGTACATGTATTTCTTTACAGTGTTTTGTCTACATTTCCATGCTTTTGTATTCCATACTTTTCAGTAACACTGTCATTACTTGTCTTAACATCTTGTAAAATTTATGAATACAATTTCCTAGTGCCTCTGGTTTCGTAATTTTGTGGCTTAACCGTAAGTGCATTAACCCTTTGCAAAGACCCAGCGATTGATTTGTCCTACCTGAAGATCCCGATTGTGGTTTTCACACAGCAGTTGAAGGAATCTCAGTATGGGTTGCATCACAGCAATCTCGGGCGACATTTTCTTCTCATCCTTCTCTTTGGACTTGTCCGCCAACATGTCATCCAAGGACACAGTCTGTGTGCGCGAGTCATCCTCGTCAGTGCGTGCTCGTCTCACATGCTGCAATGCTCGACTTGTGCTCACTGCAGCATCATCCAACTGATCTCTCAACTCATGGGAAATTATGGTCCCATTTGGTTTAGCTGCAGGAAAAAAAAGCAAAAAAAAAAAATGTGATTCATATAGACAATGCAAAGTGGAAGACACTTTTTATTGACTCTTTGTTACAATGTATTTCATTATTTACTTCACCTACATTGTTTGTTAAACTAAGTTTGTTGACCTATAGCCTCTTCCACATCTAATCACAACAGTCTACCTAATTTTCCAGCAGCTTCACTAGGCTTTCGTCTGTAAGTAGCTTAACTCTACGGTTGCTTCACATTGATATTTACTTCCACAATGAACCTCATCATAAAACATGCTAAACTGAATTCTAAATGGCATGGACACTTTTAAACCCCCACTGCAACCCCCATACATTATTTTAGTTGCCACTGAGACAATGATGGGGTCACATTTGCTTCTCCTCCTCTGTGAAAAAAGATCAGACCTTTCTTTTTGGTTTCTTCTTTTGTTGTGTCCTTGTGCTCATCCTGGCTTTTCCCACTCAGTCCGTCTCCGGTGTTGACCGTCACCGTAGCCTTGATCTCAGTCTGAGCTTCACGCATGCGTTCATAAAACACTTTGAACAGCTTTTCAGAGTTCTTGTCTGTTGTCAGACGCATGTAGATAGATTTCTGCAACATTCACAACAACAGTGTCACTGGAATGTGACAAAAATACATGGACGAATACAGGGAAGAGTTTCACCTTTATTTTCTGAAACTGGCTGGTGGTCAAATATTGTCCACTTCAATGTTTCAAACTAAATTCAACAGTAATGAAAATAATTGGAATGAAAACTGTAGATAAATCCCATGACGATAAAATGCTGATGGTCTACTGCTTTCCTTTGCATGTGTTGGGTGCAGCACCCAAATCATGCAAAGGTTAGCTGTTGACTCAGTCTGTATTCAGCAGACCTAGATCTCACAATAAGTTCAGAATTTTGCACTCAACTGCAGCATGAACTGCTCTGAGATGAGCTGAGAAAAGCTGAGCTGCACTGAGCTGAACGATGAACTCTCTATTGGATATGACTGACTTGGATGCTTGGGGAAAGCAGGCAGTCATGTTTCCACAGCCCCTAAATACCACTTCCTGCTGTCACCGCACAGCACTCAGCCACCTACAATAACCTGGATTCTGGTATACAAATGTTGCCCTGTTAATATTTACAATGTTTCACATTGTCACATACATATAAACAAGCATACAGGACTCCGCTCCACCTGGATGAAATACAACTTAAGCAATAAACATGTACTTGATTTACCCAATACAGGCAATAAATCGTTTAGATTTCAATTTTGTTACATTGTATCATTATTCAATTTGGTCACCTGACACCCTCTCTTGCTTATTCTGTCCAAGGACAGTTACCATGGTTACAGAGAGCAAGACAAGCTGGGTACCTGTATAGTGCTGTTGCCACCTTCCAATAGTGCTATGCCCAGCTCTACAGTCTCCAGGAAGATGCGACTCGAGTGGTTATTCATGATTAAATCTATGACCAGGTCTGAGGCTCCCTCCTTGTCCAGGTGACACTATAATAGAAACACAAGTAACAACCAAGTTTAAGACTCATGTAACAGACAGGTTATTATGAAATAGAGACACCAAGCTTCACAGTTTTGTGAGACAAAGTGAGAACAAGGACACTATTCATTCTCAGCCACGTTGAAACGTCTGTCATATATGTGCACTACACTGTGCAAATGGGAGATTTTACAGGCTTCCATTGCTTTGTTTGACCTCTTACTGACAGAAGAGTGTACATACTTGTACTGCAGCCAGTGTCATCTCCGCACGGCTCAGCATAACTGACCCTGGTCCACTGCCCCCTGCAGGCCTCACAGCGCCTGGGGCTCCATTACCGCCCTCTGGTAGCGCTCTCGGGTGTGACTTGCCATAGTAACGTGTCAGTAAGCTCTGCCGCAGTGCCTCCCCCTGGGTACAGACACAGGAACATGCACATAAGTACCAAATACATGTTAAAACTCTTTATATATACTAAGTGGACACTTGATTTTTTTTTTTTATCAGAGTACAAAAGAACCATAATAGAAAAGGTATGTTTATGAGATGAGACCAGAGAAGCTTAGTCTACTACTTTTATTGCAGAAACTGTTTTCTTTTTTCTGTATGTCATATTTTTCCATCATTAAGATATTCAATTAATGTTCCAGAAAAAAGTTTACATTTAAATGAGTTGGACAATGAAGCTCAGCACAGATACTTTTATGTCAGTCATCAAATTCATTTGGGAATACACAGCTCTGTATGATTCTATTTCACTGTAAAAATTTCATTGCTGGTATAGAAGATTTTGGTAAATTGAAAGGGAATTGGACACATTTATATAATTTTCCTTGTTACCATCAAACAGACCACACATTCTTCTGTACATCTGGATCATGATAGATGAAAATAGTATTCTAACATTTCTCATTTAAAGCACATTTATTGAGGAGTGATATGCCTGGTATAATGAAGTCAGTGTTTTACATCGTAAGCAAGTCATGCTCTTGCTGCCTTTGTGGTGGCTGGAGCATGTCTTGCTTGGCAATGTAAACTCTACAGACCATGGTCTCCAGCAAGTTAATATGCAGCAGTAAATTCAAACTTATAAACACCTGAGATGGACAGACTAAGTTTACATCCAGATGGACGTGTCAGACCTAATAATGACAAATCCCAAGCAGTGGATCTTCAACAAAAACACTGTTGTATATTGACATATTGCTGCTGAAATGATAACAACCTGTACATGTACAGGTTCTCCATGCATTGGCATGACAGACGGGCAGCCAGAAGAAATGTATACACATGTACAGCAAGCACTTAACCCTTTCCCCCATTAACCACCCAAAACAGGCCACGGGTCAAATGTTGTCTGCTTCAGTATTTTTGACTAATTTCAACAGTTATGAATAACAGTTTGGATGAAAATTGCAGATAAGATGTGTCAAGATAACATACATCAAGTCAACAGCTCTCCTTGTGCGAGTTGGGCACTTGGTACCCAACCTATGCCAAGGAAGGCTGCTGACTTCGTTCCAACTTAAGAGGAAAGGGTTAATGAAGCATGTAACCATTTATGACCAATTATGACAGACAGAATTCTGTAAAATAATTTATCACTAAAATAAGACAAACTTCTACACAAATCATAAATATGTGTCCATAAAATCATACTTGTTTGGATGCATTATAAAATTAAAGAGAAAACCTGTCAAAAAAAAGAGTTCTTTTCTGAAACAAAATAATCAACTACTGTGTAACATCAATTGCACAACACATAAACATGTGCCATACTATGAAGAGTGTCTAAGCAACTAAAGCCATAAAACAGTGGTGCAAAAAGAGTGAAAACAGATAGTTGCCATGGCAACACTTACACTCAAGGCACTAGCCCCTGGATCACCATGGCAACACATGAACAATTTACTACATCAGCTGTTCCCATAGCAATGACATAACCATAACAACATGCACAAACAACACAGAATGATCCCATGTCAGAGGTTGCCAAAGTACAATGTGTTGACTTACAATCTGGTCTTGTTTGGCCAGCAAATGTTTATCACCCAGATCTCAGTTTGAGACTCTATAATGTTTTTCCCTTTTGTTTTCTGAAATGAGCTTAATTGCAGACAATATGCTCATATTTTGCCTACTTTTTATAAGGTGTTGTAATAGATCATGTTTAGGGAATGATCATATTATCTATGTGGACTAAATATGCATGGTAACACCACACTTTTAACCAGGCTTCTTAACATCAGTATCTTCAACATATACATAAATTACATGCATGTATCAGCTACAGAATTTCTGAGAGACTTATAAAAAAGATTGCATATGACACCTGATGAAACAATGAAGTCAACTCATCCAATGTTAACGGCATGGGGTATATACATGTGAGTACATGGGGTGGACACACAGACACTCAGTGATATTTATTGTCCAAAGAATACAGTGCATATGCAGAGCACTCGACAGGTGCTTGGTTAGCCAGCAGACAATCACACCCAGATGTCAGCCTAATTCAGCCCCAATTTCCCACATGGATATGACATTTTGCCTAATACTTTCCCCCAAATTTGTGACAATCTTTGTTGTCAAATATTGCTCACTTTCCATCATTGTGAAGTGATTCAGATACACTAAGAGTAAGGTAACAACTGTTATGCCATCTCTCATATCAGCCTCATAGCCTGTGCCAAGATGTATTATACAATACCATAATACTGACATGCTTGTGGCAAGTGGCTAGTCACCTTTCACAGCATGTATTATACACCTAGAGCCAGGGCCTGCTCTCATCAAAAGCACAATGGATTGTCTAAAAGAATTAAAATGCAATCAGAGATTGCTAAATCTATGCCCCCCCCCCCCCGGCTCTGTGACCTTGGGATTTGGGTCAAGTTGATCCATCTTCAAACTTGTCTCAGACCTTGTGTGGGATTACGGCCATGTGCAATAAGAAAGGTCTATGTGGGCTCAGTTAAAACCTTTTCAACTTATCGGAAAACAATATTCACTAAAATAGCTCTGTGGCCTTGGGACTATGCCCCCCCCCCCCCCCCCCGGCTCTGTGACCTTGGGATTTGGGTCAAGTTGATCCATCTTCAAACTTGTCTCAGACCTTGTGTGGGATTACGGCCATGTGCAATAAGAAAGGTCTATGTGGGCTCAGTTAAAACCTTTTCAACTTATCGGAAAACAATATTCACTAAAATAGCTCTGTGGCCTTGGGATTAGGGTCAAGGTCATCCATCTTCGCACTTGTCTGAGACCTTATCCAGGACTATAGCCTAAGCACGTGAAAACCAAATTTACTAAAATGGCTCTCTGACCTTGAGATTTATTTCAAGATCATCCATCTTCAAACTCATCTGAGACCTTATTTAGGACTATAGGCCTGTGCAATATGAAAGCCCTATGCAAGAAGCTTTTCAAGTTATCGCATGAAAACCAAATTCATTAAAATGGCTCTCTGACCTTGGGAATTGCATCAAAGTCATCCATCTTTGAACTTGTCCCAGACCTTATGTAGGACTGTAATCACCTACAATTTGACAGGCCTATGTCAAAACTTTTCAAGTTATAATGCCAAAACCAAATTCACTAAAATGGCTCTGTGACCTTGGGGATTGGGTCAATGTCACCAAGGAGCCTATAGTATAGGCTCCTTGATGTCACCAATCTTGGAACTCGTCCATGACCTTATCGGGGCTGTTCACCTGGAGCATTGTAGCAAAATTTGGCTACAAAGCTCCTGAAAACTGCTACAGATTTTCCCAAAAATAAGTGTTTCGTATGTAAAGAAGAGTCAAAAATGCTACAAGGAAAGAAAATTTTGCTACAGATATTTTCAGCTGGACAGCACTGCTTGTGCTGGACTACAATAAATAAATCCATCACTTTGGCTCTGTTGACTTTTTCAATGCACTTCCCCAATGCTCAACCAACTCTTATTACCAGTGTTGCTGGGAGTAGTTTCTCATGGCACACTAAAACTAGCATTGTGCTAGTAGGGAACAGTCTCTCACAGCACACTTATAACCACTGATAACAAGTGTTGTTGGGAATACTCCAACAGCACACTTATAACCACTGATAACAAGTGTTGTTAGGAATACTCTCACAGCACACTTATAACCACTGACAATAAGTGTTGGGAATACTCTCACAGCACACTTATAACCAGTGTTGTAAGGAACAGTCTCTCACAGCACAATAACAACCAGTGTTTCTGGGAGCAGTCTCTCAGAGCACACTAATGTCTAGTCTTGTGAGGTCTTTCAGAGCACACTAATGACTAGTCTTGTGGGGCAGTCTCTCAACGCACACTAAGGATTAGTCTTGTGAGGAAGTCTCTCAAAGCACACTAATGACTAGGGTTGTGGGTAGCAGTCTCTCAAAACACCCTTAACAGCAATAAGAAATTTTTCATAGCACATAAATATTTCTTCTTTGAAAACAATCTCTCAAAGCACACTTATAACTGGTGCTGTAGGAAGCAGTCCCTCATTTGAAGCACACTTGCAGCTAGTTCAGCGATCTGTTGTAGCTCCCTAACTTGTAATTAGTGCTTTAGGAAGGGTTTTCTCTCAGGTACACTCATAACCATATAATATGTTGAGCCATCTTCCATAGCACACTTGTAACTGGTGCTCTAAGGAACAGTCTCTCAAAGCACACTTATAACTAGCATTGAGCCACATCATACAACACTTACACTGTACTTTGTAAGCAGCCTCAAATTATACTTCTAACAAGTGCTGAGCCAGTTTAACTTATACCACACTTATAACTATGTGCTCAGTGAGCTGTCAAAAAGAAAGACCCTCTTTCACGGCACAGTTTTATCTGGTGCTGAGTAATCTCTCATAGCGTGCTCATTACTACTGTTGAGGAGGAAGGCTCAACTTTAAGTTGGGTATCTTTAAATTCAGTCCAATACACTGCAATTAAACTGCTTTTCCTAATTACAAATACTACCATATTTATCTTTGTTCTCCTGCAAATCTATTTCATCAAAGCATTGCTACATTTTACTCTTTCATTTGTGACACTTTTTCCTCCAATTTTCATTAATGTGATCCATGTTTGGCATTTTCTTATATGCCTATTTCATGAAAGTCTGATAATTCCATTTCTTTTCCGATTACTTTTTATTCTGCCTGTTATCGTTTTAGTTACCCTGCAACTCTTGGAGTCAGCACATCCTGTTCTCTCACGTATACCACTCTTGTCTCTTGACAACATCCGAGTCAAATGCATGAAAGCATAACTGACAGCTTAGCCCCTTCCTGTATATTCTAAGTAGTCCAGTAAATCATGGTATGATCTTTTAATATATCCAAGCAAAAGCAAAAAAGACT
This sequence comes from Hermodice carunculata, assembly GCA_964020975.1. Classification (NCBI taxonomy): domain Eukaryota; kingdom Metazoa; phylum Annelida; class Polychaeta; order Eunicida; family Amphinomidae; genus Hermodice; species Hermodice carunculata. The sequence continues at coordinate 55,069,242 of OZ026622.1, read as the reverse complement.
AAGAACCAAGATTCCGTGTTGCTGACATTTTAGTTGGCAACTATGATGGCTTATTTGTGCTGTACCTGTCTTTAGAGCTTACATGAATTGAAACAGAGACCTCAGTGGGTTAGGGGCAAAGAGATACAAATGTCAACAGGGTGATCTTACTCGACATATGTGGCCACACGAACGCTCCTCCAATGGCAAGCTCCTCCCTGTGGAATGCTGCAACCCAGAAGCCAAAATAGTGGGCTTATACGACTACTGCGGTACCACGTCCTGATACTGCAGCCTTATTGCACGCAAAAACCACGTCTTACTCCTTCTTGGCCAGCTCTCATTAGGGTCATAGATATATTGCTTTCTCATAAATTACATTGGGCTTATCCTACACAAGTTGCAATTGTGTGCCTGGTGTTAGACTTGAGTGGGTGTGTACCATACACGCCTCGTTCCCTTACCGCCCTGTCACTTTATTGTGCACCTCTTTCCTCTGTTATGGGAGACACTTGATTCCCATGACCTCCTTGTTTCTTGCTCCAGTTATTTTCAGTGCATACTAAAACTAACAATTAATTAATCCTTAGATTTTTCCAAAAGCCAATGTTTCAATAAGCTTGAATTGTGTTACATGCAATCAGCCACCTGGTTATATGAAGTATTCTAACAGTATACTTTTACAAATTTTCCACTTGAACACAAAATAGCAGATTTTTTTCTTTTTTCTTTTTTGAATAATGTAGACTGCGTAAAGATACAATAAAATTACAGAAAAACCCCCAAACATTTCATTTTGAGACTGGTCCTTCCTGCATTTGCCTTCACAGGCATTTCTTTTTTGAGATTTCCTATTGATTGATTAAAAACTGCATTTCTGGCAGATTAATTTTTACCATAAATATATAAAAAAAAGTCTGATTTTAAGAAAGAAAAAAAAAGGCAAGTCAGTAAAATTGCTATCATAACCTGCTATATATTGTATGTAGTCAACACCTCAACCTTAATAAGTTGATTCCAGAGAGAATTAAACACATTTTGACTCCAGTGCCTGTGGTCCGTTTTTCAAAATAATCTAAAATCTGATGAGTTAAAAGAAAAATGCATGAAGAAGTTCCTTGGTTTAATATTCTCAATCTTATCCTTTTAGGATTATTCATCTCCCAGATTTGCATAGATGATGTCATACGCAAACCAAACTTTATAAAATGTGTTCTAAATTATTCAACAACATAAATTTAATGAAATGATTTATGACGGTAAAATCTGTGGATTCTGCATGACTGGCCCATTCTACGGACAGCTGAACTCGAGCAGGTCATGCACAGGTCTTGGTCCGTCAGCAAGAACAACATGTAGAATGCCATGGAAGTTATAGCCAGGGAAATGACGTTAGGTCAAATGTCACACCTGATTATACCAAATCATCAATATTTTCAAATATTTTTCATTATGATGGAATACAGTACCTGAAGAGGTGGTCATATCCAAAAATTCCTGCAGGTAAAGTCTCGCTCATGCTTACAACCAAATTGGTATAATTTTGGAACATTGCAGAAGCCAATAAAATGCTCTGGCAAATGTGTTACAGTTTTTATCCTAATTTGTGACATTTTACCCTTCCATCATATATTTTATATAACTCCAGAAATGCAGATACCTCCATCATTTACCTTTAATTAGAAATGCATTTTTTTTTCCATTGACAATATTTCATTGTACTTTGCATCCCCCAACACAAAATGTCCAGGATCAGGGCAGGGGGGTTGTTCCCTGTATCTGCCCCACTGAGGACCCTTACCCTACGGTGATCATCTAGTTCCTTTTTACTGAGGGTCTTCAAGTCCACCTATGGGTGGGTAGTTTGGGGTGGCATAAAATAAACAAGGCAGGTAGAGTTAGTGCAAGCAAAGCCCAACAGGAGGCAGCACCAGTGAGGTCCACCCTACATCCCTTTTATTGAATGCTACCAAATTCCAGAATACTGCTAATGTATAATGCTAGGTCACTGGGAAATGAAGCTGAAGATTAGTTTTTATTTTTCAAAAATTAAGTGTATTTCGATGAGGTACTTTTTATATGAGTGTTGAAATTATGTCTCCCAGTTTAACAACAAAAGTTTTAAACATTGTGTGTAAAATGTCTATCTTTTGCAAACCAAAGAAAAAAATAAAACCTGAAACTGTTCGATAGAAGTAAAATATTTCAACTTCTGCATTTCTGGTGCTTCCTCCAAATTTCACCCATATCAAGCACAATACACATTATCTTTCATTGATAAAAAAAATTATAAACTAGAGTTAAGTAATAACAGATATAACACAATCATCAAATCTTGAAGAGAGTCAATGTTACTTGTCATAAAACTTATAATTGGTTTTCCTTTTTAAATAGCATGTGCTTGAACACTTGTGCTTTTGTAAATTTAATTGCAAGTTTCGCCCCTACAACCATGTGCCATGGATTCAAGGTCAGGTCAAGGTCAAACCCTTCACCTTGCCATCACCAGCACAAGGTCAGGTCAAGGTCAAACCCTTCACCTTGCCATCACCAGCACAGCGGCTATGCACAATCACCAACAAGAGCAATCATTATGGAATTATTGACAGTAATATTTACATACAATTCACATTAGTTCAATGCTTCTTGAACAAAGGTGTCAAGCCACAATTTAAGATCAAAATCCCTTCATTATTCTTTTCATTGAGATGATCATACTAATATAGATAGGTTGCACACCTTTTCAGATGTTTGTACAGTGATATCAATGAACCTCCTGGTCTTAACACCTTGTTCACTTAAACCATTACCGCAGGTGCATTTACATGAGGACAGTGAGGTTATTTGCTACAAAGACTTGGACGTTATTAATTTGAGGTCCACCAAACTAAAGACATTCTGTACAACCAGTAAGTATATCAAGCATATACAAGCAGCCTTTTACAACCACACAGTGTGTTATAGGCCTAAATACAACTAAAAAGCTGTAAGTGGGACTTTGGAAATTTGATATTAAAATGAATCAAATTTTAAATTTAATAGTATCCAAATTACTTTCCAAGTCCCACTCTTTCCTTTGTTTTTGTCAAGCTTGTGATTATAGTGAATATGTCTACCTGAACTCTGTGGCTATAACACATTTCATTTACAAAAGCCTCAGTATTTGAAAACAAGAAATTGTATTTTGTTACAGAATGATACAATGTATGACAAATATAATTTATTTAAAACAATTTTTAAAAATGAATGCCAACTTCCAGTTCTCACCTTCTCGCCATAATCAATGTCTACAGTCATCATTTCTTTCAGCGTCTGCAACACTTTTATGCACAGTTTTTCTTCTTTCTCCTCCAGGAGGCGCTCTGTGTGCTTTATCAGTCTGAAAATACCAAAGTCCTATTAACTCTCTGCTAAGAACTCCATGCAAGAAATACTGAATTTCTAAATCTGAGCAAAAAAAAATTCAACTGTTAAGCTGGAGCTTCTGTGTCAAGTCATACACATGAAAAGATGCTTGTTAAGTACGTACAATTTGATAGGATATAAGTACACAGATCATCTAGACCAATGACGACATTCCCACATCTGAAGCCATTTCTCTTTGTCAATTAAAAATCCATTGGGATCAACTGTTGCAAGTTAACAAGTCCATATATTAACTTTTGATATTTTATGGCATTTTGATTTGGCAAACTGTGGTGTCAAAGGAAACACGACAAAAATATAAAGCAACTCTGGCCTCAGCCAGCATGGAAGACAAGCAATCATTTGATGTCAGTCAGCCAGCAGAAGAGCTGTGTAACAAGCAGCTTTTGACTGTTTTGGGCTCCTAATGCTTCCTCTTACCTTGATATAAATCCACCACTCTCACATTTCTTCCGAGCTTCGGTACCTTGTGGAAAGAGTAACTCAGGCCGATGTAAAACATCTACCAGAACAGACAACTCTGCTTGCACCAGGGGGCGCAACTGGTCCTCCAACAAGGACACAATGTCCTGAAATAAATTAAAAAAAAAAAAAATTAATGACCCTAAAAACTTATAAAATAGAAGTGAAGAATTGAAGGCTCTGTATCCGACCTTATGACAACATTTCCTGACCCACTTTGATGCTTGGAAGCAGTGAGTCAGATTGTGTAACAGTAGTACCTGCTGTATGTGACCACCCCTTCTGCCAAGAAAAAGTGGTCACATACAACAGGTGGTCTTTCACCACAGGTAAATTTACAGAGAAATTGACTCTTGTGGCCCCAGAAATGTGGCCACAAACAGCATGTGGTCTCTCACAGCAGTGGTCACATACAGCAGGTTTTGTTACTGGAATTCCCTTTTTGCTCCTTACTTTAATGTCCATTGATCTTGCAGATCAAAGGCCATGATTGCATTTATGTTTTCTCTCTGCATATTCCATCTCAGGTGATCATAAATGACTGTATCTGTACAACATGGCGGCATATCATACATTTTTGTACATTTAAATGTCACACAGTATGACTTTCTACAGTAAAAATACCATTCAGCACAACAGACATTCCAACCTCTGGAATTAGAGATTTCCTAATTTATAGTTTTAGGTTTTATACTATTTTGTAACAAAGAATAAAGACAGGACAGTTATACCAGTTCACTCTAAAAGCTTTCTTCTATTATAAATACCGTATTCATTCCAATAAGGGCACATGCTCTAATAAGGGCACTCCCCCATTTTTTGTCAGAAAAGAAACCTTGGTTTTCATACATATCAGTTCCTGACGAGCCCCGTTGGAGGCGAAACGCGTCGAACTGCTCCTCTAATAAATTAGAGCAAATCTTCACCGAAAAAGCAAATTCAGTTGGGGTTTTTTGAGCTGCCAGGCCCTAGTCTGGCATTTACATTTCATACATATAGGTCGATTTTAGTTCTCAATTCTAGTTCATTACCTGTTTTTAGGCATATTTCCCATTAAATTTTCCTGAGGGCACTGAGCACTTATTGGTATGAATACGGTATCTAAATTTTATAGTACATACATCTTGCCAGCTGATCCTAAAGTCTCACTGAATTCATCAGAAAGTTTAGCCAGTACACCTTTATAACAGTGGTTGTCATCTTGAAAGACAACTCCAAAGAGAAACTACTTGTTTTGAATGACCACCTTTTCTGGATACTTTGCTGAGTACTTTCCCTGCTATTTACACCTCCCACAAAAGCCCATATTACATCATATATATATATGTATACTTGCATGCTTGTAGAAGCAAACTGGCCTGAAAGACCATAATGTGGTCATCTGTCAGGATCCCTTAAGCTTCCCAACCTGTATGCCTCCTTTAAAACTTGGTAATCCCCTAAGATAACCGTTAACATTCTATAATACTTGGGTAGTCTCCTAAGGTAGCTCACTTGTAAGTCGCCTTTTACACTTGGGTCATGTTGTAAGAAAACCTACCTGTCAGCCTACTACACATTTAATACAAAGGCAACCTCCAAGACAGCAGTGGTCCCCTGAGATATCCCACCTGTAAGCCTTCTAAAACACCAGCCTCATTCCTTAAGACAGTGCGCTTCTAAGCCTTCTACAACACCAGCCTCATCCCTTAGGACAGTCCACCTGTAAGCCTTCTATAACACCAACCTCATTCCCTAGGACAGTCCACCTGTAAGCCTTCTATAACACCAACCTCATTCCCTAGGACAGTCCACCTGTAAGCCTTCTACAACACCAGCCTCATCCCTTAGGGTAGTCCACTTGTAAGCCTTCTATAACACCAGCCTCAACCCTAAGGACAGTCCACTTGTAAGCCTTCTATAACACCAGCCTCATCCCTAAGGACAGTCCACTTGTAAGCCTTCTATAATACCAGCCTCATCCCCTGGGACAGTCCACCTGTAAACCTTCTTCAAAACCAGCCTCATTCCCACAAACAGTCAACCTGTAAGCCTTCTACAACACCAGCCTCATCCCTTAGGGTAGTCCACTTGTAAACCTTCTGTAACACCAGCCTCATCCCCTAGGACAGTCCACTTGTAAGCCTTCTATAACACCTGCCTCATCCCCTGGGACAGTCCACCTGTAAGCCTTCTACAAAACCAGCCTCATTCCCTAGAACAGTCCACCTGTAAGCCTTCTATAACACCAGCCTCATCCCCTAGGACAGTCCACTTGTAAGCCTTCTATAACACCAGCCTCATCCCCTAGGGCAGTCCACCTGTAAGCTTTCCACAAAACCAGCCTCATCCCTTAGGGTAGTCCACTTGTAAGCCTTCTGTAACACAAGCCTCATCCCCTAGGACAGTCCACTTGTAAGCCTTCTATAACACCAGCCTCATCCCCTAGGACAGTCCACTTGTAAGCCTTCTATAACACCAGCCTCATTCCCTAGGACAGTCCACCTGTAAGCCTTCTACAAAAGCAGCCTCATCCCCTAGGACAGTCCACCTGTAAGCCTTCTACAAAAGCAGCCTCATCCCCTAGGACAATCCACTTGTAAGCCTTCTATAACACCAGCCTCATCTCCTAGGACAGTCCACCTGTAAGCCTTCTATAACACCAGCCTCATCCCCTAGGACAGTCCACCTGTAAGCTTTCCACAAAACCAGCCTCATCCCTTAGGGTAGTCCACTTGTAAGCCTTCTGTAACACAAGCCTCATCCCCTAGGACAGTCCACTTGTAAGCCTTCTATAACACCAGCCTCATCCCCTAGGACAGTCCACTTGTAAGCCTTCTATAACACCAGCCTCATTCCCTAGGACAGTCCACCTGTAAGCCTTCTACAAAAGCAGCCTCATCCCCTAGGACAGTCCACCTGTAAGCCTTCTACAAAAGCAGCCTCATCCCCTAGGACAATCCACTTGTAAGCCTTCTATAACACCAGCCTCATCTCCTAGGACAGTCCACCTGTAAGCCTTCTATAACACCAGCCTCATCCCCTAGGACAGTCCACCTGTAAGCCTTCTATAACACCTGCCTCATCCCTAAGGACAGTCCACCTGTAAGCCTTCTACAACACCAGCCTCATATCCTATGGCAATCTACCTTTAGAGATTCTATAACACCATCATAGTCCCCTAATACAGTGTACCTAGAAGTCTTCTATAAATCCAGTATAAGATAGCCCACCTGTAAGCATTCAATAAAACCAGTATAGTCCCTTAGATAGCCCACCTGCAAGCCCTTGTTAACACCAGTGTAGTCTCATAAGGCAGCCTATATGTACAACAACATTATACTACAAGGGCAACCTCCTAAGATATTCTGTCTGTAAACCTTCTACAGTGCACGAGTAGTCTCCAAAGACAGCCTACCTGTAAGCCCTCTATGATGCTACGGTAGTCCCGTGATATGGGCATCATGGAGTCTCTTCGGTTGCGGCCAGCACTAAGCCAGTGCCTTGTGTGTTTCATCACGATCTGAGACTTGGAGAACATATCATTAACCTGGCTGTCTAAGTCCACTGGGATTGCAATCCCACGATTTTTCGCTGCAAGATAAAAATCAAATATACATGTGCAACACATATATATTAAGAGCATTGACCAGGTACCTTCCCAACAGCTCCCCAGAATCAAGCATCATCTCACCCATTCAAACATGTACTGGTCCTCATTTCTAGCTTAAGTGCACAGGACACACAAGAATGTTTTAACTCTTTCAGTGCCAAATTTTGGACTGAGTCAACCGCTTTTCTCGGCACACATTGGGCACAATGCGCCCAATGCATGCTGAGGAAAGCTGTTGACCTGGGATATTTTTTCTCTGGAACTAGAGGCATGCTGTCACTTGAATGAAAGGTTTTTTTTTTACAAGGGATATGAATCTGAGATCCCAATGATAATTAAGACTAGTTTCACTTTAGTAGATCGACTTTAGACATGATTGGCACTGAAAGAGTTAATGAACATGACATCTGTGGTGCCCTGTCGGTCACTTTCCCCTGTAACCTGACAACCATTATAACAAAGCAGTTATCACTCGCACTGAAGATACTCACATCAGAACGAGACACACAGAGCTTTAGGTATATTTAAAGACCATCACAAATTCACCCATAAAAATCAGAATAACAACACAGCCTATAACAGGTCCTTTTTGTATTTTTATTCTTGCAAATACGGGGTGTATGGTGTGGTACATGCTTATTCTACGAGTGTTGTTTGCTTACCTATCTCAGAGAGTGTCTTGATACAATTCTCCACATGAAACTTTTGTTGTCCACTGAGCCAGGAACAGTGTGACACCCGAAATGCCCCCTGCAGCAGGCGCACAAACACTGGCTGTCGAGTCTGAAATATTGCGAATGAATGAAAACAGGCTGTAGTTTGAACTCTGTCAGTTCTGGGCAGAACACGGAGTCAATAGCTATTGCTAGTGCTTTGGGCATAATGCATGCAAGGCAGGCCTTGTGCAACCCAGCAATTTGAATCTGGAATCTGTACAATACTGTATAATTGTTTATATTTCAGAGCATAAAATTTCCCAAATTAGCCTCAAAAGAGATTTCACGAGTTTTATTTTCCAAAATTGCCACCACCAACAAAAACAAAAAAATATATTACGTTTCGCGTAAAATTTGAACATGTCCTGATCCTTTCTTTCTTTTTTTTTTTATTGAATGCTGTACAAAAAGACCTTTATTTTGACAAACAATGACAAAAACTTCGAATGATTCACTTGTGTGTGTATTGGTCCAGGCATGTTCTTGTGGGGGCCCAGTCTTTGAGCAAGTACCTGTGAAATCCATTGCAACAGATCTTTTATGCCATTTCCAGTTCACCTGGCTGACGCCCATTGTCAACATATGTTGAAGTTGGGTAACTGTGCATGCAGACACCCTTACAGGAAAAGGAGCTACAAGTTGTAACACTGACCTGTACTGTGGTGCTTTGATCGGAGAAAGGCGAGTTGAAGAATGTGGTGATGACATTCATGACGGTGACAGTGACATAGTTCTCCAGAACGTGGTCTGCGTGTCTGCGGTCATGCGTCGCATTACACACCTGCAACATGGTCAGGATTATAATAGAGTCCCAAACTGAAACAAGGCTGTCAGAATTCACCATGCCATGTAGAAACTGGTGAAACAAAAAAGTCATGAAACAACTCCTCATATCAAGTGTTTTGTCCCAAAGGTCTGTGCAGTGGTACCTGCAATCCAAGACCACCCGATTACCAGCACAGTGGTCTCATATCACAGGCGGTCTTAGATTATAGGTGAATTTATCAGACATACACCTGTGTCATGAAAAGGTGGCCTCCCAGAACATGTGGTCTCTCGTGAGAGGTGGTCCTTCCAGCAAATACCATTTAATGAGTTAGAAACTACAGAAATGTCAGTTCAGTGTTTTGTAAGCCGAGACCAGGGACTTTATTATACCTGCTGAAAGGTGGTCTTTCAGCCTGATATAATGAATGACAGTTCAAGAGGACACAAAAGATTGTTACAAGGATGGAAGCGACATCTGCATATCAACATACTGTCCTATTTCTGACAAATTTTAAGCCAATTTTGCAAAACCTACATTAAAAATTGTAAATTGTGATACACATATAATACAAATAAGACCATTTTCTATTTGACGCACAATATAAATTCAAGTGTACCTCCACTAATAGTGTATTTTTCTAACTTTAATCTTCAATTTGACAACTTACTGTGGCCATGTCAACCAGGAAGTTCTCGAAGAGGGTCCACATGTGGTTGCTGGTGTATATCTCCTTCATCTCAACCTCCGTGTCAATGTAGCAGTGGTTCAGAAAGTTGATGTATGCATTCTTTACCTGAAATACAGATAACACATCCCCGTAAGAGTGTTTTTTTTTGTCTCCTTTTTTTATTGTCAGACAATTCTATTTATAGTAAACTTAAATTGCCAGAGTTGTGGCAATCCTATGGAAAACATTGGAATCATTTATGGCAACGTGACTTCACACATTCCACATCCCCCGTTTAGGGCCTCCACTGTAATATCAATACAGTGACTAAACAAGGTTGAATGCACCCAGCACCCACTGAAAGCCAGAAGATTCAAACTTCTGTGAATCAAGTTTTATCGTGGAAACAAAACAAAAAAAACATTCATCTTCAGTCAGTCTGTGGCTATGCCATCACACTGTACATGTACTGTATAGCAATGGAGTTGTAACACCACGATACATAAACGGTGTTCCCGACACTTCCTGATGAGTTGCAGTGGCAAAGAAACTAGAGAGCGAATGATTTTTTTCCTTCTTGGGCACCAGCCATAACCGCCACTTGCCCCGTTCTGGTCATTCAACGTTGTGCAAAATGCTTGCAGTCACTCAGCCGCAGTATTATAGAATGAGTTGCCAAACTTTGTTAGGCAGTCTCCTAATTAATGTTTCACTCTTTAAGACAAGATGCACACCATACCTGGTGTCATCAAGATCTGACAGATATACATTTTAAAAGCCAGTGAATCATGTCATGCTCAGCAGTATTGCTGTGGCTGTGTTGTTAATACTGAATTTTTATTTTTCACTGTGCCAATCAACCTTGCAAAAGGTGGACCATGACTTAACATACATTACAAAGACAATATTGATTTTAGAAAAGTGATATTGTCGGCAACAAAATGTTTTGTACTCCCTTTGATGAGGAATATCACTCCACTTCTATTTTTACTTCTATTTCAGTGTTAGGACTTTGGTTTCTTTATTTAATTTATTATTTAACTTGGAAAGAGTAATTTTGTTGGAGCAACGCAGCAGATATGAGGAATATCATATATAAATATACAGTTAGTACCTGATGTACAGCTGGCCCCATTTAAAACTTGTCAGCCAAATGCATTTTTTGTGTTGCAAAGTGTTGTATTGGGGGTTTGTAAAGGTTGTAAAAGGTTTGCAAAAGGTTGACAAAGGGTTTGTAAAAGGTTAACGAAAGGTTGTGAGAGGGTTTCGAATGGTTGCAAACCATTTCAACATTATAATCAACAAGGTTGAGAAAGTATGTGAAATGGTTGTTAACCATTAGACAAAGGTTTTATAGTGTTTAAAAGGGTTTTAATGCATTAAGAGGAAATGGTTTGGAAAGTGTTACAAATGGGTTTGAAAAGGGTTTGCCTTTCACTCAAAAGGTTGGAAAAAGGTTGGAAAAGGTTGATGCATTTGGTGACTGTTAAGTTTAACGTGGGTTTAACTGTATGCGGTCACCCCTTCTGCCAAGTAAAAGTGACCTAATACAGCAGGTGACCGGTTGCTACAGGTATGCAAATATGGCCAACCCGGACCCACATTCGACTGGACTTCAAAAGGAGCACTAATCCGCTCAGCTGTCAGCGAGTTGCAACTTCTAAAGCATCATCACTGGCTAGCCTGGCACCAGGCTGGTTAAGTCCCAGTAATCTGGCTCACTGAACAACATACATCATGCTTCTATGAAAATGCTGGCCCAAAATTACAATGTTATGAAAATTACATAAAAAAATTTTGCTGCAACCATAGGCATAGAAATTGACAGCTGATCTGTAGAGTGTATTTTGCATTCAAATTCTGTAGAAACTATGGAGAAATCATAGAAGTAAACAGGTCTGATACACTAACACTTCTGGGGACAAATGTTGTAGTAACTCTATAGAGGGTGAGGCAAAGCAAAGTGGTAGTAAAATTTTAAGTCTTACCTCTGGCAGGCAATCAGGGTGTGTAGTTACTCGTACAATGTCATCTAGAGGCAGCAGTGAGTGACATTTGATCTCCGTGTAGACATTCTTGCCCTCAGTACAACAGGCCAGTAGTTGCACTAGGTTGATATGGTAGTTCAGCGGGCTGCTTGGGTCCATGCGGTGACGCTCCGACTGCATCAGGTCAATGAGGGTGGCAAAGGATGCCTTGTCGTTGTAGAAGAGCAACACCTCCTCACCTACATTCACCAGCTGTGGACGCCAGAATTAAAGAACGGAGCACGACAGTTGATATCAAGGCATACAGTACATGCACAGGGGATTTTTTAAAAAACTGAAATGACCTTTGAGTTTCACCTTCAATATTTGACATACATGACCAACATAAATGTATGTGTCAGAACCAGAACTTACCGTGTCTACCTTAATAAACCTATAATACGACCAGGCATCACACATGTATACATATACGATGGTGATCGTATCAAGGTAAACCTCCTCTACCTGGTCTTCTGGTCTGTTGTACATTTTCTTTTCCTCCATTTTATTTGATACTGTAATTATTTGTGGCACTGACTGCATTCAAATTTCAATGGGAAATTATAATTACAAACAAACACAAATTGATACAAATCGCTTTACTGAAAAGAAATGTCTTAATGTTTAAAGTTTCTGATGCACTGTGCGGTCGTCTTCTGAGCTCGTACTCTCCACGGAGACACACATATGGCAAAAACAAACAACATATCACAAACTTAAACATGTCATATGCTTCTTGTGTGTCTGTGTAAAATGGCAGGGTTCATTTATATTATATCCACCTATGGTATTTGTCTGTTTTGTATTGTCCTGGTAGATCAAGTTTTATCTGATTCATATAAACATGCTCTACATGCCAGTTAATATCCCACCACCGCCACCAAGCAAATTAGGCAATGTGAGCACGTTATTTCAGCATTATAATTAGAGCTACATGTGGATTAAAACATAAGCACCTACAACTTTTCTCAATGAATAAGAAAACATCCTAACAATTTGAAAATCAAGACAGTAACATATTTTGACCGTCTTGGCTGTGAGAACCATTTGTACAATTGAATATTTAACAATTTTGGTGCAAAAAAACCCCAAGGACTTTTAAAAAAACTGATGCTGCCATTTGCAATGTCAACTATCATTATGCATGTGAAACTCAAACACATAGTTGACAGTTAAGCTACCAAACTTGAGATGGGGGGCGGGGGGCGGCGGAGGGGATATACATATTTTGAATTTGATGGATATGATTTACAGTTCTTTAAACACCATGGACAGTGTAACTCTGTCCATAACAACTGTCAATCTAAATCCCTGTCCATAGTTAAAACATCCCATTTAATACCTGGGTACAACATGTCGCAATGACACATAGTAAAACATATTACTTAAGCACATTTTAAATTACATTGTCTCACGTGTTTCAATTCACACAGCACTGCAAATGAAGTTCAAGGGTTAAAACAACTAAAATCATTATTGAGCAGCTGACCACAAGTTGTTACCATCTGTAAGTTGTAACTTGAAGTATCTGTCTATGTCTACCTGCTTCCTGACCATGCAGTCACAGTACAGTCAAGTCAATTACTGGCCATGCATAAATCAAAAACTATAAACTATGCTTATAAAAAAAACCCTTTTTTTTGCTACACTAGCTTTTACAATCATAGAACTTAACACACTTGAATTCCAAGTTGCAGATGCTAATATACACTGTGCACCATCTTCGAAAGCCAAAGCGTGCCCTTCATTAACTCCACAGTAACATATGCACACTGTAATCACAAGTTTTCATATATTATCTTAAAAAAGCTACTTGACTGGTCCAAGATAGGTCGCCATGCAAGTGACCATGGGAATGGACCACTGCTTGATAACCATGCTGTTACTATATTACATACCTCTATTACTACATCGTAATTAATCGATTAGTTCAGGCGGGTAATATTCATGCAGGACTCTATTAAGTTTTATAACTAGTAACCAATATGCTCAGCAGTGACTATATGCTTTACAAGCCCACACATAGATCTAGCAGTGCTGTAAATCAAGGCTCTGATTGGTCCAAAGTAGACAAGCATATATGTATCCACGGTAACAGGTGTCTGAAGAAGTTTGAGACAGCAGTGGCTAACCTATGCTGCAAAAATGTATCCACGGTAACCAATGTAACATGAAGTTTGTAACCACAGTGGCTAACCTATCCTGCATATATATATTTAGTATTTATCATGAAGACTGTCAGCAGATGCCTACATTTCCTCCTTTATAACTTCCACGTCTGGCAACCTGTAGAGATCTTAACATCATATTCCAAAATATAGTCTTGCCGAAATTGTATTTTTGTTAAACTCATTTACATGTACCAAGGAGACAAGTTTGACACAGTCAAAGCCTTTAATCTCCTGGCTTTCAGTTTCCACATGAAGACAAACTTCACAGAAGCTCAAGCTGTATATGCTAAATTAAGAGCAGGTTTGACATCAAAGTTGTCATGGTCTCATATCTCACGTGGGTGTAATAAATCTGAATCACTTTTGCAGGGAAATATACTCTTTTAAACACTTATCCTTCTTCAGTCATTCTTATAAGTTAAGGGCAACATTCTACATCTGACATTATCATCTACGAATACACCCATACACTGCCACTTCGTACTGCTATGTGCATCGTGTAGTGTCACTTTTTTTATGCCTCTTCAGGATTAGAACACTTCAGCAGAAAAATAATTGATCCTCCAATGACAAGCTGCAGAGTAACAGTGGACTGAGCATTCCGAGGCCTGCAGTAACAGTGGACTGAGCATCCCGCGGCCTGCAGTAACAGTGGACTGAGCATCCTGAGGCCTGCAGTAACAGTGGACTGAGCATCCCGCGGCCTGCAGTAACAGTGGACTGAGCATCCCGAGGCCTGCAGTAACACTGGACTGAGCATCGTGAGGCCTGCAGTAACACTGGACTGAGCATCCCGAGTCCTGCAGTAACAGTGGACTGAGCATCCCGAGGCCTGCAATAACACTGGACTGAGCATCCTGAGGCCTGCAGTAACAGTGGACTGCGCATCCTGAGGCCTGCAGTGGCTCAGATACACATAGAACTTACAGGTATTTTGAGGAACATCCGTGATGAAAAAGCAGTCTGTGATGACAAATGTCCACATTTCAATTCCTATTTTTCCTCAGGTGACAATGCTATACGCCATTGCGTGTAATTGACACTTATCAGTACTTGCCACAGGCAAGACAGGTTTCCTGACGTAACACTAGTTTCACGTCTTGGGGTATGTATGTACGTACTCAGATCTGGCACAATCTGACATTTAACACACAAGGGAAGGTGATCACAAAGCTTCACATCTCTCTGGCAATAATTGGACACAACATTCCAAACGAATGTTTCACACCCCTACACACACACACACACACACACACACACACACACACACACACACACACACACACACACACACACACAAATGCCTTAAATGGTACCACAGTGTTTACCTTCTCTTTACATAATGATTGCATTACATAACATCTGCACATGATACTTCTTGTCCTGACAGGCAAAGATAATGTTTCAGTTACAAACCCGGGATGACCACAAACGAATAACATCCTCTTACATGACAAGTGCAACATATATTTCCACAGAGGCACACGTGATGTTTTTTTGTTTTTTTTTTGTTTTTTTTTTGGGGGGGGGGGGGCTTCATAGGCATCTTTTGCATCAGATGTACCTTAACTTTGACATTTGTACAAAAACTACTTCATACTGCTGCACATTTCCAAAGAAATTGACAGTTCCATTCACAGCACTGAAAACAATGAACACAATCTTGACACATCTCCAAAGACAAGGAGCACGATGTTGCACATCTCCAAAGACAATGAACACACTCTGTAACATCTCCACAGATGCTGAACACATTCAAGTCTCCAGCAAATCTTATATAACGATGGACCACTCTATGGTTGCTGGACATTTCCATCAACATGGGACTCTTAAAAACATGACAAGTACATGAAGTGCAGACCTGAACTGATGCTGTGCAGGTTGTATGGCAGGAAACAACATGAACAGGGCAGTTAAGTTGCATGTGTGTTACAACAGTTATCAGTGACTCCAATGACAAAAATCTTCATGTTAAAGACAACCTATTTTGACAGGATCCAAGTCAACAAGTTTTTGTTGTTGTTGAAGTTGTTTTAGTGCTCTTTTTTTTCAATTAATGTACCCAAAACAGCGAAATGGAGAAAAACTTGCTGGCCTCGATCTAGAGTGCATTGGAGTCTGCATCAGAAAGGCGGGCTTTCAATGTCGGTCATTGTTAGCAAACCAGTTTTGAAATCAGTCAACAGCAATAGGGAGAGGGATGCAACAATTGGGGAGTTCAAACCATATCTCCCATTGGTGCATCTATCCACAATTAGACAACTTCCATTACACTGAACCTCATTGGTGCAGCTTCAGACAAGTTATGACATCACCAGGAAATTAGAATCTGATTGGTCAGGAACTCACAACAAACAAACTTGGCCAAAGAAATGCTCCAACTACAACCAGCTGATGCAGAACTTCTGTACTAGAATTTTGTAAGTATGAGTTAGTACACATATAGTTTTGACAGAATTTAAAGAATTGGATACCAGAATTATGTAGGTCTTTAAAAAAAACGGGTGGGGGATTTGAACTGTACCAATTTATCTAAATAATAGTCAAAACTTACAGCATCATATACATGTTAGTTATCAATATTGTGTAATCAGGTCTTAACACTACAGCAGAAAAGAGAAGTTTCAAATTCCATTGAAGGCACCATACATGTATGTGGGCCTTTACACTACATTTAGGGTCTATACAGGAGGTGAAAAATGGTCAATTTTAAAAAAGTGTCCTCAAAACATAAGACTACATAGAGCCACTTTTCGATATTTTCTATTATATATGCCATGCTAAATTCTGCAGCTGAATCAGAGCATCCCCCTTGTGGCCAAGTTTGAGTACACCTCACACAATACAGTCTGCTCTACCAAGATAGTGAAGCTCCAGGCCAAAGGGAAGGCGGCCTCTTGTTCTACCCAGATCTATCTATGCCACGTAATGTCAGAGCCAACTTGACATACTAACCCCGGCCATCACCATGTCTTGCGCTTTGCGGTTGTATACCACTTTTTGCTGAAGAAAATAATATCTGTTTAAGCATAATGTATAGGTTGAAGCAAAAAAAAATTAACACTGTTAAGCATTATAATACAATGTTCTGCCACTAGGTGGCATTGCAGCGGCGTGCTTAATATTTGTGCTTAATGCATGCATCAATAGAAAAAGCATGTGCTAACTAGTGGTATCTGGTTATGATGAAACAGTTTTCACATTATGCAAAATGGACTCAATGGAACACACATTTATGAAATGTGGACCTATTTTAATTCTTGCATGAGTCTATTTCTTACTGTAATTAACAATAAACATCTGAATGTTATCACTGTTATGAATTCTTCATTTTCAACACATTGTAAGAACAAGTTCAAAACTAAAAGTACTAAATGATAGTGAAGCCCCAGCTAGGTAGCATGTCTGCTTCAACAGCCCAGTATGTTAGGATTTGAATTCCTGCACTTTCAATTTTGGTGAATAAACTGAAGTGACATTCCCTCCTCCCAGCTGTCCATTTACCCTAGGCCCATCAGAAGCAGTACCCTTATCCATTACTACCTCAACCCTTTCCCACTCAATTTGCTCTGAAGCACCTATATGTAAACAGCTGTCTGTCTCTATCATTTTACTTCAATTTCTCACCAACAGAAAACATGCTGGTAGGATGACAGCTGTAGATATGTAGTGCCAGCATGCCCCATGTCAACAGCTTTCCATGACATGGGTTGGGAGCAATGTGCCCAACCAGCACAAGGGATGGCGGTTGACTCAGTCCCACTCCATCAAGGAAAGGCTTAAGTTAGGACCGCTGTTGACTCAGTCCCACTATAACAAGGAAAGGCTTAACTTAGGACAGCTGTTGACTCAGTCCCACTCTATCAAGGAAAGGCTTAACTTAGGACAGCTGTTGACTCAGTCCCACTCTAACAAGGAAAGGCTTAACTTAGGACAGCTGTTGACTCAGTCCCACTCTAACAAGGAAAGGCTTAACTTAGGACAACTGTTGACTCAGCCCCACTCTAAGAAGGAAAGGCTTAACTTAGGACAGCTGTTGACTCAGCCCCACTCTAACAAGGAAAGGGTTAACTTAGGACAACTTTTGACTCAGTCCCACTCTAACAAGGAAAGGGTTACCTTAAGACAGCTGTTGACTCAGTCCCACTCTAACAAGGAAAGGCTGAACTTATTTCAATTTGCAATTTTTGTCGGCTCGACACTTTTCATGCGTGAACCGCTCTCCATTTTGACTGAAGCTGCAATGCCACCCTGTTAGCTTTAAACCAGACCCTATTTCTTCTTGAGGTTCAAGAATATGGAACAAGTGCTGCTGTTGCCTGGTTATCCTGACATTAAATTACAATATTTTATGACACCTGACATCACATTTTGTGTGAGAATGTTCATGTTTCTCTATTATGAATTGGAAGCATTTTTGTGAAAATGTGACATAAACATGTTAATGGCCACAGTGGGCCCAGACTAGCATACTTACAGCATCACATAAAATGATGTCATCACCAGAGAAATCATCACAAACATACAAATTGATGCCTTTTACATGAATGAACAACAGCAGCCAGTTAGGCAGTACAGACTCTTGGAAGTCTGTCACTTGTACCAAGTTGACTGTGTGTTACAGCTTTTAGTACACTACAGTGTGTAATTCTTGCAAGCTCCTACTACATAGAGTACACCCATCGGAATAACAATCAACACTTTGTATAAATGCGCATTAAGTGCTCCGCACAGGGTTCATACCACCTTGGAAACTCCAGGACTTTCCAAGCACTCTCCAGGGTAAAAATTTAAAAAATTTGTGGACTTCTGCGGATATGTTGTAGGTATTTAGGCTCTTAAGTTTTCAAGAGCTTTCAAGCACCACTATTGAATTTAAACAGCTTTCAAGGCCTTGAAAATATATTGTGAAATGCAAGGACTTTCAAAGGTTTTCAAGGCGCATATGAACCCTGTCCGCAAATGTTGGATTATCCATCTTTATAACTGTACAGGTGCTCACAAAAGATACAAATTTTCCCACATCTTTATATTTTGACTGTGTGCCATACCAATGATACAAGCAAAATATGTGGATATTTCTGTTTTGATAGTGCATTTGTTTTAATTTTGTTTCAGATTGAAAAGTTAACTGATTTCTGTGGCAGTAAGGATCCCTTGGCTTCAGTGTCATTAATTGCACACTAGTATTAGAATGAGCAGTCTCCAAAAGGATGTCTTGAATGCTAGAGGGCACCACTGGTCAAAAGAGATCATCTGACATCTTCAACTGTATCTGACTGGTTTGATTCCATGTGTTCCTTCTTAACCAGTAGAAACCTCTGGTGATTAAGATGTTTAAGGTTTAATCCATTGGCTTTGGTGTCATAAAATTGTGTACTGACCTTTCTGCTGGTCATAACCAGCTGGCTATGAACCAAAGAGCGGTTTTTGTATGAATAGGGAAACTTATCTCTGTGGTTATGACCCTTACTCTGGTCTCTATAGCGAATTAACCAGCTAGCTTTACAGTAAGCATCCTCACTCTGGTCTCTATAGGGAATTTACCAGCTAGCTTTATAGTAAACATCCTTACTCTGGTCTCTATAGGGAATTAACCAGCTGGCTTTACAGTAAGTATCCTTACTCTGGTCTCTATTGGGAATTGACCAGCTAACTTTATTGTAAGTATCCTTACTCTGGTCTCTATAGGGAATTAACCAGCAAGCTTTACAATAAGTATACTTACTCTGGTCTATATATGGAATTGACCAGCTCGCTTTACAGTAGTATCCTTACTGTGGCCTCTATAGGGAATTGACCAGCTCGCTTTATAGTATCCTTATTCTGGCCTCTAATGGGAATTGACCAGCTACCTTTATAGTTAGTATCCTTACTCCGGTCTCAATAGGGAATTTACCAGGTAGTTTTACAGTAAGTATCCTTACTCTGGTCTCTATAGGGAATTGACCAGCTCATTTTACAGTAAGTATCCTTACTCTAGTCTCGATAGGGAATTGACCAGCTACCTTCACAGTAAATATCCTCACTCTGGTCTCTATTGGGAATTGACCAGCCAGCTTTATATTAAGTATCCTTACTCTGGTCTCTATTGGGAATTGACCTGCCAGCTTTATATTACTCTAGTCTCGATAGGGAATTGACCAGCTAGCTTCACAGTAAGTATCCTCACTCTGGTCTCTATTGGGAATTGACCAGCCAGCTTTATATTAAGTATCCTTACTCTGGTATCGATAGGGAATTGACCAGCTAGCTGATGTTACATGGGCAATAACAGACTAAAGCCTCATTACTTGTATGTGACTGATAATCAACAAAGAGCAGGACATTACTTAAACCCTTAAAGTGCTAATCACAGCTATAGTTGTTTTCTCATAACTGTTAAAGATATAATGGTTAAAAGATTCAAACTCCTCATGAAGTTATCTTTCATTCAAATACCAGCAAGCCTAGTCTAAAGCACAAAGTAGTCTTAGTCAACAACTTTCCTTGGAACACTTTGCACGCAAAGTGTCCCAAGGAAAGCTGTTGACCCAAGTCTTAAATCAGCCCCTTTAAGGGTTAATATACAATACAAAATACAAACAGAATATCCTCTTGAGACTTAATTATACATGTTGATGGTCACAAAACAGC
Organism: Hermodice carunculata; assembly: GCA_964020975.1. NCBI lineage: Eukaryota > Metazoa > Annelida > Polychaeta > Eunicida > Amphinomidae > Hermodice > Hermodice carunculata. Next base: position 55,048,797 of record OZ026622.1, on the reverse strand, counting down.
AGAGACTGGTCACATGATCAGAACAACATGACCAAACACATGCACGTGTCAACAGTCAATGTACACATGTAACTCAACACATGCACGGTCTGAAAAGTGTTGACACTGACACACAGGTTGGACTCGGACTGTGTGAGTTTCATGCAGGTTAGGGTATCCCAGCATGCTGTGCAGAACACGATCCATCTGACGTAAAATTCTCCATTCATGCAAATTAAAAAATGCTACTTTGCAGCTCAAAAGATGAGCCTCAAGATAATGTATGTCTGTGTGTTTGTCTGTGTGACTGTGTGCATACATGTACAATTGGTGGCATTGGTTATTATGTACATAGCAATCAACCAGTGACCACAATAATCATTACTGCTGCCTCCAATGAAATGCTGCCACTGGAAAAAGAATAAAAATTCACCACAGCACAAAAAAAAAAAAAAAAAAAAAAAAAAATGCAATCTACCGATACTTTTTTGGTCAAATCAATGAAGATTTAGTGTTTCCACTGTAAAGATGAAAAAATCTGTTGAACACAAAAAGTGATTGTTAATTCAACAAATTTACATGAAGCTCATGAAACTAATTAAGCTCATTGGTATAAAATTTGTACCGGTACTGTTATGTCCGGTATATATGTTAATTGGTGTCTGAACCTACCATCTGCTCATCCATTAAAAGTTAATAGAACCACTTAAAATCAATGTGGTTATGGTAATTTGACTATTATCCGAAAAACAAACATGTACCAAAAACACATGCCACCCTGTCCATTTGGCTTCAAATGGTATTGGGCAACGAAAATGCAAAATTCAAAAGCAATATGTGCATTCATATGCAATGATCATCTATTGACCACTATCACTGATGCTCTAGGTTTCTGGGTAGTCAAGAGCTAAACTGTGATGATCCACAAGTCCATTGATGCAGACAGAAGGTCCCAACTCTCCTCTCCTAGCAAAAAAAATAAATGAAACAGAGGTTTTGTCCCCTTCCCACAGGTCTGTAGGTGAGTAATGTTCATGCTGCATACCCTGCTCTCACCTATGGTATGGGTTAGCGCCAAAGAAGACCAAGATTATAGCTTTGGGAATGCCTCATACATTCTGGACTCCAGAAAACTGCCACCCACCCATACATTTGCCTCCAAAGCAGACCCAAGCTGCGTATTTTGTCTACTCTGCAGGGTGTGTAGTAACACGGAATTTGATCTGCTTTGCAGGCAACCCACACATGGGCAAATTACACAGTCTGATGAGAAGAGCCTACAAGTTGACCCATAATGCCATACATACTTTAGTCACACTTTCAAACTGACAGAAGGGCTGTGTGAACAGCCTGTTCTCTGCTGACCTTGACATTCAACCCATAAGTTGCACTTTTTGAGCAAAGCTAATTTTCATAAAGTCCAGGTGCGCCTTATTCAGAGGCACAGAAGTTTCTTCCAGATTCATGATCGTTGGTTTTCAATCATCATCACTCGCAGTGAATGGGTACACTGTTGTTGGGTGATGATACAAGCTTTCATCAAAAGAGTCTTTAAATTAATGTATACTTAAAAGAAGCATATTTCATTGAAAGACAAGCATACCTACTTTCCTTACATGTACTGTACTGGACGCCCTAATGGTCTCACCCGCACAAAGGTCGCACCCCCAACTGTGGAGGGGGAATAAGACACTTCACGGGTATGTGCGGCACAATAGTCGCCCCCCAAAAACTTTTTTAAAAAAAATTGGTCTACCGGGTGTATCACCATGAAGAAGTATAACCAGGCTGCTCATGACAAGGAATGAACAAAAATTTGTGATTTAAAGCTGGTGACTAAAGTTAAATGAAAGTAAATAAACTTAAAAACATCCACCTGTGTTGCCTTTTTATTTTGTCTTGGTATGTGAAATCTCGCTCCTTACTTTCATATTGAAACTGTCGTTTTGTGTCAGATTCTCGCTATCAGCGGGTAAATGCTATCATACAGCTACTTAAAAACATTATGAGTTCTCAAACTTTGGTATTTGTTTTAAAATTTTGTCATTTAAATTTCTTAAATCTCGCTGCAAAAACATCATGGATGATCCACATGTGTTTCCATTAGGGTGCCGCCATGACTAATCTCGTTTAGGAAGACTCGCGAGATTGCATAAACAAGCTTCTGTAAATCGTCACAAGTATGTCATGTGACTAACACATGGCAAACATGCATGCTTGTCTTATGAACACTGATCGAGCATATTTCCCCAGTTTTTATGTCTGCATATTAAACTATGAACAAGAATACACAGATTATAGTAAGGGTAAGCCTATAGTTATACATTTTATTGCATTATTGAGACTTTTTGATGACGATCACAACTTTTAATCAATCAATCTTCCATGTATGTATACCGGCAATGTAAACAAACATGGCCGCCGGTCTTTTCCATCCTCAAGAAAAGTTCCTCCCAGGCTAAGTCCCCGGGAAATTTAGACTGTAGTCGGCATAATGGTCACGGGTATGGCTTTGAAAAAATTATTTTACCCCTCCAGCTGCGACGATTAGGGCGTCCAGTACGGTATGCTTCAAATACACATACACTTAAAAATATCATATTTTATCAAAAGGCAAGCATACCTATTTTCCTAATATGTATGCTCTTTGTGAACAAATCTGAAGTCATGGACTGTTACAACCATTAGCCAATCAGTCAAATACTCAAGTTCCTTAGATTTGGCTTCAGAAATTTACAATTTTTTTAAAAAGTATTTCAATCAATTATGAACGGGCTTGACAGAATTTTTGTTGATCATGCCTCTATTTCCAATTTTGGCTAGAGACTTTTTAAGTCTAGATCCATACCAGTGAATCCTTCTGGAAGGTACTGGACAAACAAAACTCTGCTGCACATGCTGGAGCTATAGACAAGCCACTGAAGTCTGTTATAGCTCCACAGCACCAGAAATCACAGTACAAGCCACAAATCTAAAACAGGTGTGGACTGTTGGCAAAACATATGAGCTTTGAACATGTTATCCCCATGCTGGTGACATACAATATGCATGAACTGCCAAAAGAAGACGACTATATGATACAAGCAGGGACAATTTGTCTGTGTAGTAGCAGATACTACAGGGCACTCTATGCAAGAACTGCAGCACCACATCCAGTGATTCATCACAATAGGATGTATTCATATAAATGCAGCCCTACTTTAAAACCTATTGAGCAAAAGAGGGAGCCACCTGCATCAGGGCAGATCCATGTATTAAGCATGGTCAACAAAATGAACAACACAAACACACAATAATCTTAAGAAAATGTATAAACATATATTTGAAACATAAAGGATGCCTAGATTGATTAGAAATGGGCTCTCTTTTGGTTGAAAAGGTGTTATTTATGGATGTTTATGTAGTATATAATACAAATCTGCCCTGATCATGGTGGAAGCATCAGTCAGTTGCCCCGGCAACATCGGAAACGAGCAGGATCGCAGTTAAATATGAATGTCTCCTATTTTGTTCTTGTCTACCAGGAAACCTAGTGAAAATCAGCTTGAGTGGTCCATAAGCTGGGCATTGTGCAATAAATGTACATAAGACTCAATGATGGATCTTAGTGAGACAGCATACTGGAGAAGTGACTTGTGGAATTTCTGATGATAGTACATGAATGATCACTGAATCTCTCGACTGTCATTGAGGGATTCATCATCTCACTGTTATCAGAACTCCCACTACCATTTCCCCTTTTTCTGGGTATTTGACATTACATGGCAACACTTCATGGAGTAAAAAGGTCCAATTGAAATGTCAACTCAAACAATCAACAACATACAAGTAAAAGTTAAATGACACATGGTATCTGTACAAAATATAGAGCTTGAACATTGACAAATGATGCATGTTAAAAAAGACCAAAAGAACAGACTGAAAGGAACAAGTGTTAATTGGAGAAATATTCAAAGGGGGGGTTGTTAGAACAGCCAAGAACTGGGGGTTGTAGATACCTCCAGAGAATCAGCATTTGCATCAGGCTGAAACGAAGACTTTGAGGTCCCGCAGAAAAGAAGGAATACAAAATGCCGTTATTTCATGACTGACTATTGGTTGCAATAAACAGTATTGAACAGGGAGACAAAAGTTTGGGTCTTCATCAAAACATGGTATTATGCACACTCGGTGAGCAAACACTGTGAACGATACAATCTAAAAATACAATCTGTCAATACATGTACTGTGTTCTTATGTACAAAAAACTTACATGTTATCTCAAAAACATTATTTAATTGAAAACCCTTATCCTGTATGGCAGATCTGACACTTTTTTTTCCTTATCCTTCATTTTTTTTTTTCCTTTTGGTCACCTGCTGGAGTTAATATTAAACAAAACACCGATGACCGTTCTTACGCTTTAAAAATTGTTTTGAAAACTTCTGAAAGCTTCTATATTTATGTCAAATGCAAACGAAATGAAAATTTGACACAATGATTGAGGCAGCCACAAGATAAGGGTTAAACTGTCAACATGGTGCACACATTGCAGTCCAAATACTGCACAGAAATAACAAAGTGACAGGGTTGCTTTACAAGGCCAATGTAGCCAGGATAATATTTACAATGTAGCCAGACTGTAAAGAAACCACACCATAATTACAATGTAACCGTCCGGCACACCTTAACAGAGCAGTTATACTGTAATTACCATGTAGCTCCACTACAATTACAATGTAGCCATTCTGAAATTGTAAGATAGCAAGATTCTTACTTCTGCCCTGGTCACCTAAAATTGTAGTCAAAACACCACATCAACTTGTAATACTTGAAACAACAGCTGACCATTGACAACAGTTTTCAAGCCACATATGTTGACTATGCCACTCTTTTTCTATTAACGGTAAATTAAAGAGTAAAATTTCAGTCCTTGTAAGCAAACTGTGATTTAGCATGTAAAATATATGTTCTGGCAATTAATATTCAATTTAAACAGGAAGAAATAATAAACATTCTTTATGTCTCAATAATGTCTAGGCTTGTTTTCTTCATCAAATAAATATATTTACTGTCAACATTGAATACAATTATGAAGGTAGAGAACTCTTGCCAGGGTTTCATTGCACAGTAATATAACTGATCCCTGCTATTTCAAGGTTGCATGTGGTCCGACACATATATAGCATAAACGAAAACATATTTGCTGCCCTGAGGACAATATGTCAACAAAACAAAGGATCTACCATAGTTATTACAAGTAACAGGAAATTCAAACCTTTTTTATGACTAATGCTACCTGGTGACTACAATTTTTTCAATCACCACATAATGTGAACTTTCTCATTCTGAAAATTTAGACCTGAACTATCGGGACTGAATACAAGTCCCAGCTTACAACAGTATAGGATTAAAATTAGACTGAATACAAGCCTCAGCTTGCTACTGTATTGGATTAAACTGAGACTGAATACAAGCCTAAGCTTGCTACTGTATTGGATTAAACTGAGACTGAATACAAGCCTCAGCTTGTTGCTACTGTATTGGATTAAATAGAGACTGAATACAAGCCTTAGCTTGTTGCTAGTGTATTGGATTAAACAGCAACTGAATACAAGCCTCAGCTTGCTACTGTATTGGATTAAACAGCAACTGAATACAAGCCTCAGCTTGCTACTGTATTGGATTAAACTGAAACTGAATACAAGCCTCAGCTTGCTCTGTATTTGATTAAACTGAGACTGCATGAATACAAGCCTCAGCTTGCTACTGTATTGGATTAAACAGCGACTGAATACAAGCCTCAGCTTGTTACTGTATTGGATTAAACAGCGACTGAATACAAGCCTCAGAAAGTTACTGTATTGGATTAAACAGCAACTGAATACAAGCCTCAGCTTGTTACTGTATTGGATTAAACAGCTACTGAATACAAGCCTCAGCTTGCTCTGTATTTGATTAAACTGAGACTGAATACAAGCCTCAGCTTGCTACTGTATTGGATTAAAATTAGACTGAATACAAGCCTCAGCTTGCTACTGTATTGGATTAAACTGAAACTGAATACAAGCCTCAGCTTGCTCTGTATTTGATTAAACTGAGACTGAATACAAGCCTCAGCTTGCTACTGTATTGGATTAAACAGCGACTGAATACAAGCCTCAGAAAGTTACTGTATTGGATTAAACAGCAACTGAATACAAGCCTCAGCTTGTTACTGTATTGGATTAAACAGCTACTGAATACAAGCCTCAGCTTGCTCTGTATTTGATTAAACTGAGACTGAATACAAGCCTCAGCTTGCTACTGTATTGGATTAAAATTAGACTGAATACAAGCCTCAGCTTGCTACTGTATTGGATTAAACTGAAACTGAATACAAGCCTCAGCTTGCTCTGTATTTGATTAAACTGAGACTGAATACAAGCCTCAGCTTGCTACTGTATTGGATTAAACAGCGACTGAATACAAGCCTCAGCTTGTTACTGTTAGTATTGGATTAAACAGCGACTGAATACAAGCCTCAGCTTGTTACTGTTAGTATTGGATTAAACAGCGACTGAATACAAGCCTCAGAAAGTTACTGTATTGGATTAAACAGCAACTGAATACAAGCCTCAGCTTGTTACTGTATTGGATTAAACAGCGACTGAATACAAGCCTCAGCTTGTTACTGTATTGGATTAAACAGCGACTGAATACAAGCTATAGCTTGCCACTGTATTTGATTGAAGTTACAGTCCAAAAGAGGTCATAAATCTGTGCCCTTTCACTTCTGTTTGAGAGCACAATGCCTTGTAATGCCTACATATATGACAACTTATGGTGCTGCCTTTCCATTTATTTGTAGCTAATTTACATAATCTTACCTCAATATTCTCAGATCCACTCTCACTTCAAGTCCTTTTTCCCCACAGTGTCGGAGGAATTAACTACAATAAGGTCCTCTGACTTTTATCCTGTACAACTTTGTTGCAATTTTATGTAACTTTTCTCCTTATAGGTGTGTAAATATGTAACAATTCTTTCATCTGTGCCTCCTGTCTCATTAATTCAATTTTGTAGTTTATACAAGGTATGTTTTGTCCTGAAAACTTCAACAAGGTTTTGCTTCACGACACATTAATGTGATGCAAAACCAGGTGACTGAATCTAAAACAACAGGCCTTGCAATTAACCAATGTTTCCTTCCAAAGAAGTAAAACGAAGCATTACCTCTGCCATGACAGTGTCCTGACACTTGCGGATGTACGTGCCCTCAGACTTCACAATGGTCTGCAGGAACTTGAGGTACTGCACATGGCGCCCATGGGTCTCTATACAGTGCACAAAGTGGTTTACCACACGCTCCGTGACTTCGTTACACAGCTGCATGTTGTCCTGGAAGATTGCACGCGTGGTCTCTGCCTCCCGCAACTACAAGGACATCGAAGGCACATCTGCATAACTATGGCCACATTCGATAACATGCAGACAACCCCCCCCCCCCTCCACCTGATAGATTCAAAACCAGTTTGTGATTCAAAAACCCCTGTATATTTCTTTTTTATTCCATATCTAGTACCCATCAGTATTAAACATGCACCCTGGAAATCTACTTGCAGCAATCTTGCAAAATTATCACCAAAAATTACGGCGGGAGCATTGATGGTCAATTATGCTCGATGCAAGACTTAACGCTCTCAGATTACATTCTCACAATATCATCTCCTGGCAATATGCAGTTTGGGAAAAACTTTAGATTATGTTATGTTCCACTTTTAATTCCTTGATGATAAATCAACTATTCCATTAAACCATGAAACAGAGCCAGAAGAATGTCTACTTGCCCCATGGTGATGCAAAAGTCCTAAGTCTACTTACCCCATGGTGATGCCAAAGTCCTAAGTCTACTGACCCCATGGTGATGGAAAGTCCTAAGTCGGTGATGCAAAGTTCTAAGTCTACTTGCCCCATGGTTATAAAAAGATCCAAAACAGTGTACCTCCCCAACAGTGATGGATTATTCTAAGAAAGTGCGAGACTCATGAAACTACAAGGAGTGCAATCAACTCAAGTCATGACTCATGGGGAAATAAGGCAGCCTACTTCCCCTCATCTCGTAAGGGTTAGAATCATGGGGTCAGTTTGCTTATCCCTGGACTGGTGTAGACAAGGAGACTGACCCTGCACAGAGGCAAGCTACTTTTTACAAACTTCCAACCTGCAGAACTCGGCAAATGAGAGATAATTATGAAAAAAACGCTCTGAGTGAGAGCCCCATTCACTTATTATGGGGAGCCCTGTCAATCAGGCAGCATGTTGTAAAATTTGATTGATTTTCACGATAAAAATGCTGGAGAACTCCTGACTAAGTCGGGAGGATTGGAGCCTCTGTTTTCACCCCCCAGAATGGAGTAAATGACCAAGCAAATAGGGCAGTATCAGATCAGGTACTTACCTCTAGAAAGGGGGCAGATACCTCAACTGATTGGGCAGGGAGGCAGGCAACTTTCCCTTAGAATGGGTTACATGACTAGACTAAGATGGCATGGGGGCGTGGGGGGGTGGGGGAAGGGGGAGGTGCAGGCTTCTTACCCCTGGCGTGAGGAAGAGATCCAGGCTCTTATGCAGTAGCATCTGGTTGGAGTTGTTGCCGAGACAAAAGCTCTGGAGGAACTCATGTGCCAGCTTCATCACTTCGTGCATGCGGATGTCATGGTTCTGTGTATTATACATAGTAAAGCAATTACAAGAAATGTCTACAAGGCTTTGGTATCTACAAGTAAAACAATTAAAAGAATCATCTTTAAGGCACTGGTATCTACAAGTAAAACAATTACAAGAAACATCTACAAGGCTTTGTTATCTACAAATAAAATAAATACAAGAAACAATCTACTTGACTTCGGTATCTAAAAATAAAACAAGAAACATCTACTTGACTTTGGTATCTACAAATAGAACAAGAAACATCTACATGACTTTGGTATCTACAAATAGAACATTTAGAGGCAACATCCATAAGATTTTGTTTTCTACAAAGAAAACCACGTGTAACAACATCCAGAAGACTTTACTATGTGTAAATAAACAATTTTCAGCAATATGACTGTTCTGTACAGGTAGATATTAAGACAACAGTTAAAATAAGAGTTCTGTGTTGCTTATCGACCACTGCCAACCATGCTGCTTCAACTGTCAGTTGACCCATTAACATTCTACAGTTTTCAGCAATATTTATCATGCTTATTGTTTTCACAAAAAGTACACAATTATATTGCCATGAAGTCACTTTCAATTCCTACTTTACCATTTAAGAAACTCTTTACTTAACATGATAACCTAAGTCGTATTTATAACCCATTAACTTATACAAATTGTCTTTCAGAATTCTTCTATGACCTTGACCTGTCACCTACCTTCTCATAGGGTATCTGCAGTAGTTCCAGCACCACTGCGTGTGCGCCCATGTTGCGCAGCAATCGCTGTTCATGTTTCTTGGGTTTCTTGCTGACAGACGAGTCTTGCACACAGAGCCTCGTCAGGCGAGTCAAGATCACTTTGATATTCTTGTAGTTTTGTGCATGATGGGCATCAATTGGTGGTCCAAGGTCAAGGTCAATGGCAGAACCTTCTCCCGTCAAACCCTACAACAAAGTTGTTGTCATTATATGTTTCTGTTTTCATGAGAGTTTGAAAAGAAATTTCGCTTTGTAAAGTGAAAAAATATATATAAAAAAGTACTTTGGCATTTATACCCATATTAGTAAAAATATGTGAATCAAACCCACATGTACAGTTGATGTACCTATAATATGTCCCTATTATAGATAGGGCAGGCAAAAACAGTTCTTATTACTTGTTAATCTATCTTCATATGTGATGAGTTGCAAGTCTCTGAACTGTGAAATTTAGTGCAATAATGTCTGGCTCCATTCCCCGGCGTGTCAGTTACGAGGGTGATTGCCGGTAAATGCATATTTGGATTCCTTACGCTAAGCAAAAAGCACATTTTTCAGAGAACGCACACATTTTATATTTTAATAATTGCAGACACCCTAGCTTTCTAGATTTTTCTTTAACTGATTTCATGTTTACTTATACAGAAAATGTTTGCCCAACTGACCCACTCCGAACTTTATCTGTGTGGAGTTTTCAGTTGCTATATTGAGAATAGGAACATTGTTTTTACAAGCTCGTCACCAGAATTAAAGTGACATGTCTTGCTCAGACCACCTGCGTTTGTCAAGAAAAGACAACTTTGTTGAGATTTTACCATGGCAGTACAGCTTAGAACTTGAAAGCTATGATTTGTAACAATAATTTTCCTATCTATGGTCAGTGACGTATTGTGCTGCATTTTTAAAAACTTCATGGCTTAGCCTATCGTTAACTGGACAGGTACATTGTGCACACTTTATAAATTTGAAGTCTCAAGCTTTTCTCTTTTTCTCCTTATTTCTGTTAAAATGATATTATTGACAGCCCTTTCCAAGGCAAGAAATGTCAACAATCACGATACAGACTTTCATGTTAAAACAACGTCCACTGTTTCCATACTACAGACTGATTTCTTTTATTTAAAGTCGCTGAAAGACAGCTTTCATGCAATCACCAGTACTTCCCGGTGAATGGGCTTGCATGGTATGGCAAGTTATGCTTTAGCTGACACAGGATGGAGGGGGCACGACAGGTACAACTATTGTTGACAGACTGGATACCCTGCCCCCCCCCCCCCCCCCACACACACACACACATCATGGGTCTCCAGATCTTGAAAATGAAGTCATGGTCACCAAAATGGACTCAGATCAAAGAATAATATAATGGTACAGTTGATGTATACTTTTCATGTGGCTTGTGAATCTGGAAAAATTTTGCCAGCAAGGATTCTGCTACAGACGGACAGACACACAAGCTGAACATAGTATACCCCTTGGGAGGGGGGGGGGGGCAGGGGGAGGGGAGAGGTTAATATGATAATAACTGACTACTCCATCTATCATCTCTATGGTCTACATTATGCTAATGCCAGATTCATTGTGGACTCACCAGTCCTGGATTAGCTGCACTTTTCTTCTTGTCTCCATCTTTTTTCTTCTTGTCCTTGCCCTCCTCTGCCTTACTCCCCTCCTTGTCCTTCTTGGCTTTCTTGTCATCCTGCATCAACGAGGCAAAGCGTGTACGCATGTACTCAGAGATCAATCATTCAACCAGTCAAAGTGTGTAAACATGCACTCCGAGATCAATCACTCAACCAGTCAAAGCGTATACACATGTACTCAGAGATCAATCACTCAATGAGTCAAAGTGTGTACAAATGTACTCATAGACCAATCATTCTTAATAAGAAAAATAACCAAACAAATATCTGAAAAAAGACCCTTCCCCCACTTTTATAAAGGTTCTATGTAAATCCCATAACATATCCTTACATATTAACCCCTTCAATGCCAACTGTGACAAAAGTCAAACTACTTAAGACTGCTCTCAATTATTATAAGGATGCTAGATTCTTGTTCCTTGTGATAAGACCTTTCTTTCATGTTCCAGTATACCTATAGTTCCTGAGAATCTATAGCCCAGGTCAACACCTTTCCTCAGCATGATTTTCATAGAAAGCTGTTTACTCAGTCCAAAGCTTGGCACTTGAATATAAATCTGCTATTGCTATGTTTTCACACTTCTTCCCAGTCAGAGTGCTATCAAGAGTAGTATTGTATCACTATATTTCTTTCCAACAATGCATGACCTTTGACCTTACCTTGCCTTCATCATCGGGAGACTCCGCCTTCTTTTTCTTTTTGCCCCCATCAGAAGACTTGCTTTTATACACCCACAGCTCAGACTTCTCCACCATCAATCTTAACTCATCCAGGTCGGACTTGATCTGTTTGTAGTTCTCTACATCACTTGCAGACACCAGCAGTTGTACCTAATAAAATTACACGTACTTTCAAAGTGGGCCCAACAAATAAGCCTTAAAGCTGAAGTACACAATGTTTATGTTGGTTAAGCTGTTTTAGATACCAGTTTTGTCAACCTGAGTTCCAGGAGTTGTTACTCCTCTTTAAACAGTACATGTTCAAAGTTACTCTACATTGTAAACATGAATCAGACATTGTGACATTTTATTGCTCAGCCATTCACCCCACTGTTAAATACACTGCCACTGCAAAGCACACATCTCCAACAGTCACCAATTCAAATAAACAAGAAAGCATCCCAAAACAGGCTTTTAAAGTTATCCTCCCAGACCTTCCATATCAAACAGTACATAAACATGATTAAGCCCTGAACATCTTCACCCTTGCTGACTGAAGTAGCAAACTGGGTGAATTATTTTTGCATAGTACGAACTCACCCCTACATAGACTTCACAATCTCTTCCCTGCCCCTAATGTTTAGTACAACATCTGTAACATACCACATGTACCCTTGCCCAAATTTAGAAGAAAAAAAAACCTCTTTTAAAATTCCCTTGTCAATTATACCCTTTTAATAACCAGGAATGGCCCTGCAGCTAGAATTCAATAATGATCCTGTTTTTAGTCCCTCCAGACATGCCTTAAAGCTCATCCTTTTAATATTATTTCATTTCCCGTAAGCTAACCTACAGGTTGCAACTGAATAAAATCTTATCTGTTATCACATGCTAAAAATCTATTAACATATTAAAGTAAATATTTCATGTCATGAGGGGACTCTGCTGGTATGGAAAGTGTAAATTAATAACTTAACGACAAAAAAGTATATGTACTGAAGAATTGGCGATCTTATTTCATAGTATCAAGGAGGTCAAACTCCTTGATAGTGTACTCTTTATGTGAAATAGATACAGAGTGTCTGCAGGTGACACAACAGGTAACTCTTCTGATATCTTTCTGTTATAGGTGGAGACACCTAGCAGATAAACATATCTGCTTCATTCACTGGTTGAAAATGTCATGTGACACAGGAAGCAGGTGGTGCCACTATACTCAGTAGTGTATCTGACATACTCCATCGTGTAATACTGTCTGTCTTACCTGCTGTCCTGTGATGTGAATATATATATATATATAAAACCAACCTGCTGTCCAGTGATGTGTATATATATATATATATAATTATATATATATATATATATATATATATTCATATACAGTGATACCTGCTGTATGTGGCCACGCCTTCTGCCAAGAAAAAGTGGTCACATACAGCAGGTGACCAGTCACCACAGGTAAATTTTACAAAGAAACTGACTCCTGTGTATGAGCCAAGTGACCACAAAAAGCAATGCGGCTGCTGAGGGCTGTGGTTGCATACAGCAGGTACCACTATATATATATATATATATATATATATATATATATATATATATATATATATATGTATAAACCAACCTGCTGTCCTGTGATCTATACATATAACACCAACCTGCTTGAAGGCCTGCAGCACCTCTTGTCTCTGGCTGAAGTGTCGAAACAGCAACTGTAGTGCCCCCGACACCAGGGCAGGGTAGTTGTGCATCACCAGGTTCAAGAGGACACGCAGAAACATACGACCTCCCTGGCCATCCAGGTCAAGCTCCACAGTCTCTGCACTACAAACAGGAGCACAATTTTGATTTCTGCTCTTCAGCTTTCTCTTGAGCACTGACTTCACATGGGCATGTTCTGGGCAACTGGCACATGGACATCAATCTACATGGCTCATCTCAGAGTGTTTTTCACAAAGTACATTGTTTTGCATAAACTACAGTTATTTCTTGCAGGTCTAAATGCCATCATGTTGGGGGGGGGGGGGGAGAGAGAGAGGATACCACTACATCAAAATTTGTATGCAGTGGACAGTATCAGAATATCAATGGATTTATCATTACACGCAGATGGGGTTCACCCAACACAGCAACCAGCATATTATGAGGAGTGTAAATGTGCTGGACTTCCTATTATTTTACTGCCCGGGTTTTCTATTTTATGTAGGAGCTGTTGCAATAAACTTTAAAACATCTAATTTTTTCAATCATGAATTTCACATTATTGAATCAAGGCTATTTTAAATTTACAAATCAGTGAGAAAACATGGTAAAATTAAAAAAATGGCCAAATGATTGATGTCTCGCAATCAGTGCACATTCCAAGTTACAACCAGTGTCATGCTGTATAAAGTATTAATATAATTATATATTTAACATCCTGTACTCAGTCCATGCCTTTCACTTCATACTGGTCACCACAGACCTTATAGTGACACTATGGGGTGGCCCCCGACTGCAGGATGACGCATTACCTTCATGCTTGTTATTTGATACCATTTCCAAATGTGTTATTTTATTCTTGTAGTACTAATGAATGAACAGTTTTCAGAAATACAATCAAGATCTCCAATCATGTTTAGTGTTTACATAGAATAACTGTAACTTCAGTACACTTAGATTAGTCATGTAGTCATAGAATAAACACTTGCACATGTTCAAATGACTGTTACACATATTTTAATGTAGTAGAACCTGCTTATGAGCCCACCTCTCCTAAAGGACCACCTGTGCTAAAGGACCAGTCTCAACATCCCCATTAGCATATTTTAGTTTAATTTTACCTGCCTTAAGGGACCACCTGTCACAAAGGACCACTTTTCACAGGTCCTGTGAGTGGTCCCTTAAGACAGTTCCACTATATAGTGATTCTATCTTAGGCCATTGTAGCCACTCATCCGGTAGCCATTGTCCATACCATGGTATAGGCCTGACTGCAGCTGGGTATGCACAATACCCAAACAGCAGGAACCCCAGTGAACTCTGCAGTACTACTGCATTGGGACTCTGCCATTTTCTGGACATTGTAGACAGTCAATGGAGCACATGATTCCTATCAATAAAACCAAACTACATGCACATGGTAACTGGTGTCCTCTTGAACTCAGGTAGTGATAGGACCAGGGAACAGACACAGCTCAAGTCATGTAGGTGATTGTTGACCAAGATATATTACTGGAACTACACCGTTATGCCCTTTGTATCATCAGATTATCTGATGATCCAAACCAAGATGCATTGTATCAACATCACATAACAGACCAGTTCATAGGACTCGAGTTTATTCGGTTCACTTGGGGAAGCATTCCCTGCTTTGTTTACATTTTGTGCTCGACCGCGCTGGCCGGATTACATGTGGAAAGATAAGCACCGAGGTGGCATTTTAGGTAAAAGATTTGCACTGTGCAGCACAATCTCTGCTGTAATCACCAGCGTTAGCCCTGGCATCCGTTGTAAACATATGATGCGTGGGCCGGACTCAGCTACTTGCTGATTGGACAATCAGGCCAAAAATGGAATGCATAATTAATTATGGTCTGGAAAAGTTTGGTACAACTCAGTATGAACAGGTTTATTCCCCTTGCTTATCCCAGTCTCTATGCAGTTTAATTTGAAAGATGATAATCTAGCTTGTTCATTCCCACGATATTCTTGTCAAGTCCATTGGTAGCATTTCCCACAATCTTCAAATTTAAATTTTCAAACACACATGTATTTTATCAATACATGTTAGCTTTCCACTACAACAAATGCTTTCTCAGAAAAAATTCTAAATTAGGTTTTTAACTTGGAATGCCCCGGGATGAGTTGAGACATTCACTTCTCCAGCCATCAGTGCATCCCACAGAGACCGTGGTGGACTCCCATTACCCAGCATGCTAGTCCAAAAAGCATATCCACCAATCAGATTCCTTTTCTAACTGGTCCTCATTGGTATTAACACAGCTTTTGATCACATAAATTTGGCAAGTCTAATCCAATTACTTTTCCAAAGTGCACACCTTGCAGGTGAGTCATTTTATATTTTAAATAACTTTGTGACTTGGCACTTGGGCGTGTAGCAATGGGTCCTGGTGTTATAATGTATGCAGGTCACATGACAGGGAAACCGCACATGTTACAGCAAGTAAACCAGGGTCTCTGTGGGGTAGGACCATGAATACAGCAACAAATGCACATTCTGCACCAGGCCTTTAGTAGCCCCACAATCTTAACACACACTCTCTTTGAATGTCTACTGCACCAAGGGTTTCTCCTCTTTTGACTGCATGATGAATATTAATATTTTGCATGGCAACTACTGTTTGGGTGCATCAATGTACATATAAACCCTAAACTAGGTCTGTGTGCACGTGCCATCAAAGAAAACAAACCAGCCCTAAAAATCTACAGTGACTGACTGTGCTGTACAAGGGTGTATGTACTGTCAAATCAACTTATTATCTTAACTTGCATTGCCATTGTAATGTGCACTTGGGTATCAGTAATGTGTGTATATAATTTTTTTTTTTTTTTGGAAAAGTTGAAAATTAGCCATGCCACATGCCTCATGTTGTGCAGAAAAGAAATGCATGATATGCATACTAACAGAACATGCAGGCTACATATACACAACAAAGGTATGAGAAATGAAAAAGTCTACATATAAAGGTAGCATAGGAATAGGAACTGGGTCAGCATTAAAAGTACAATCTCAGCTCATTATAATGGTAATTGTTCCCTTCAAAACAGATTTGATATACATTTGAATGTATACACATATATGTTTATACATGTATATATCATCTACACAATTTTTGTGCATCTAAATACATGATACACATGTACAGTATATTTGAGTATGTATAATATATACTTTGTATTTAAACGAAGTATCTGCTTGTACATTAAATGACACATCAAATGGACCTAAACTTGCCACATATAAAAGTAACATAATACAGGAAACATACACTTTGTGTTAATCTGTAACAATGTCAGATACTAGTACCATTATAATGAGTTTTCATCCTACCATATTTTGAGAATTGAAGTAAGTCACAATGTCCAACCATGGACCCAGTCCACCTCATATTAAAGGTTAGGGTTCCAACAGTGTGTCTCCTGTGTTACATACTGTCCAGACTATACCCCTGGGCAATATATACACAGCATGCCACACAGCACATCACACTGCCCTGACTTGCTGCTTGGGTATTATCACAACACATCATGTGTATTGCAACACAAGACACATCACCCGTGATGTGCTGCAGCTTTGACTAAGGATTATACCAGCATCTATATAGAAATATTCTCTATTTGAATACTGTACGAAGTACAATCTGGGCTTAACATAAAGCAATAACCTAGTCAGTACTGCTAGAAAGGAAGAATTGACTTTGTATTGGAAGAAAGGTATAAATGTTAGACCCAACACAGGACCATGTATAGACATTGTGATTTACTTCCATTTTACTCTGTAAGCATGGTTGGAGTTAATTCATGCAGTTTTAATACTATTTTTGGAAAATCATTTCAGGACTAATTTCCAACCCTTTTCCCTTGAATTAAAACAACTTTCCTTGAAATGAGTTGGGTGACAGGTGCCCAACCCATGCCAAGGAATGCTATTGACCTGGGGCAAGTTATCTTAATAGGTCTAACCTACATTTTTTATCCAAACTACTTTTCATTACTGTTGAAATTAATCCAAAACAATGAAATGGCCTGCATTGGACCAGTTTTGGCCAGTTCAACAGAGAAGGGTTAATGCTATTTTGAAGGGATCTGGTTGCCTTGCTCCCTCACTTAGTCTTTGCCAATTTTGATCCCACAACAAGACGCTTAAATTTCTATAAAATAATTCTCTGGAAATGACACCATATCAAAACAAAGGCTTTGGAAGAGCCAGCAAGGGCACTCTGGCTGACAAGTTCAATTTCAGTCCCATGCCCCATACAGGACAGGTCTTAAGATCACATCACTGCACAGACAAAGTAACAGTTGCCAAATGTAACATTGAGTATTACAGAATTTGGCCTTGTGTCAAGTTTGAAACAGTAAGCTGACTTTTACATATGAAGAACATTCAATACGGCTGAACCAGAACATTACATCCTAGGTTCACAAAAATTTAAGTGTATTCAATTGTCAGAATTAGCATGCACTATTTCCACTTTAGCCACAAGATTTGAAGGTAAATTACACCTCGAACAATGAATGCTTTGCAACAAAACAGTCCATTTATCACTGTCCAATGAGAAATCACCAAGATGCAGCAACCTGCTGATTGGCCAGTGAGTTGTTCCAGAATGTGACTCAAGAATTTGTTCCCACAATGCAAGGCAGGATTTACAAATAAAGGATTTAAAAGCAGTCAGTAGTTGTAATAAAATGTAATTGGTGCACATGGCTTGATACAAATTCTTGTTGGGAGTCTATGTGTTATCATCAGACCTTAACCCTTTCCCCCTTGATTTACGACTGAGTTAACAGCTTTCCTTGGCATGGGTTGGGTACTTAGCGCCCAGCCCATGCCAAGGAAAGCTGTTGACCTGGGGCATGTTACCTTGCTGGGTCTCATTTTCAATTCTCAGTCAAACTGTTTCTCATTATTGTTGAAATTAGCTGAAAGCACAGAAGCAGACAACATTTGACCAGAAGCCAGTTTTGGCCGGTTCAAGGGGGAAAGGGTTATCAGAACAGGCATTACTCGTTATGCAGCATCCCTCAACCATAGCATGGTCTTTATTACCAATGAGATATGCAGCCAATGTAGCAATGAACCAAAATATATCCGATATTTGAAAAAAAAAATTCATGCTTGCCTGCCTGACAGACCAACACACAGATACATGGCAGTCTGTCATTCAGGTGCTATTGAGGTAAGACATACTGTTACAAATATGCCATGGCACAAATAAACACTGCTCCATCCAATTCCTGCATTAACTGGGAAAAAACTCTTGCCTTAGTCAAGCACAGTGTCAAGATATGGCATCATTAACGGATGGAAGCTGGCTTATTGCAGTTCCCCCCATGAGGTATGCTTTGGTTTGCCATGCAGTGCAGTTGCTGAAGTAGGCGTACCTGGAGATACATATGGTTGGAATAACAGACTGAAGTGCCGAGGCTGTGGAAGCCCCAAGCTGTTCGCTCACTGTTGCTGAGGTGTGGCCATTTTCCACGACATGCGCGTCATGCAGCATCGAGTGGCTACAACACATATATTACTGTGCAAATAAACCCCCAATAAGTCCTCCCTTTACTGCCAAGAGTAGCACCACAGCCTCCCAGCTAATACAGACAAAATAAAAGGCGTGAATAAATAGATGAAGCACAAATCCAAAACCTGGTCAAACCAAACAAATGACAAAGCACAGAAAACAAGGGGTGTGACATGTGACGCGAAAGTGTAGAACATTATGGCCTCTCTGTAACCTTCACCAATGTCACCTAGTGGCAAATTTATACACCACAGAGCTCAGTTCATGACTTTATTCTAGTTGTCCTGTTATGTCACAAAAAGTGACATGGACACAGCTACATGTAATCTGCCAGGACTGTTTCCTGTTACACCATCAATAGGCAGATTTAACAGCAATAAACTGATTCTAGAAGAATTGATTATTTATCTATTTTCCCACAAAGTTAGCACTGATTTCACACGAAAGTAGAATTGGCCAATTTTGCATCACAAAATTAGAAGTTTCTCCCAGGGAACAGTTTTGCATGAATTAGGTTAAAATTAAGTCACCCACACACATCCCAATCTTGCAATGTACTGTAAATTGCTTTAATTTCACTGTATTCTTATTTTGGCTTATTTCGCTGGTGGCACAAAACTGTGAAAATAAAAACACAATGAAATAGTATTTTAACATTGTTTGAATGGGAATTATGTCCAAAACAGTGAAATTAAAACTACAGTGGAATGTCAAAAATACGAAAACCGTGAAAATTCATCCTCGCGAAAATAAAGCAATTTACAGTACATATAGTCCTAGCAGGTTTCCTCAATTCTTGAAGAGATAGGACACACACACAGACACACACACATGGCTTTGTGACCTCGAGAATGCAAATGCAATCCCAACCTAAGTCTTGCCAAAATATACCTCCCCACCAAGTTTCATGAAGTTTCCTCAAATTCTTGGAGACACAAACACAAGATACATAGAACTAGCTCAGGAGCCTTTAGACTTAGTTCAAGGTCATCTAAATGCCATCTCAAATTAGGTGTCACCATGATATATATTCCTACTACAAGATGGTGTCTCATTTACAGAAGAGTACAGAGAGTACATGGAGTGGGGTGGGGGTGGGGGGTAACTGATGCTGTACACTTGTACAATGTGATGATTCACAAATAATCTTTGGACCTTCCCCTGGAAGCTGGTAAAAGAAAGACTGAAAACACTGATGTTGAGAGCCCAATTAACATTTCAGATACATTTTTACTTGAAAACAAGAACCAAAAGTAAGCCAAGGCTTTCATAACTTCACTCCTCTCCTTGTCAACTGAACAAGGTGGTCACCATTCTTAAATGCCAGGAAGAACCCTTTCTGGGTGGGGGTGGAGGGAGGTTAACCCTTTCACTGCCACCTGCAACTTAAGTTGGACTACTGAAGACCAGCTGCTCCCAATAATATTACAATAAGGATGCTAGATTCATACTCCTAGTAAAAACTTTTCATTCATGCCTAATAGTTCCACAGAATACAATGGTCCAGGTCAACAGCTCTCTCTGAACACCTTTGGCACAATGCACCAAAAGGTTGTTGACAGAAGCTGTCGACCCTGTCAAAAATGGGGCAATGAAAGAGTTAATGAAAAAGTAGAGTGTGTACCCTATTGAAAATGACGAAAATACTGAACTATCCCTCGTATCTTCAAATTCTTGACGAGTTCGGGCATGAAAATGAAATGTAGGTATATTGCCCTGTGACCTTTAGAATTAGGTCAATGTAACCCCAAATGCAATCCCAAACTGCATCTCACCCAGACAGATATTTCCATCCCATTGCATCAAGCTCCATCTCACTCTTCCAAAGTCATGTCATGCAATTTCAAAAGTATTCAAGAAGCAGCAACAAAAGAAACAAGCACCGCAAAAAATGTCATTTCTGTTCCATGGCAGACATAATTAGGACAGAAAATATAATGTATAGTCTTTTCCTAGCCATTTGTAATGCCAGAATGTCATGGTACAGGCCCTTATGTATAGAAGAGCCACCTGGTGGAGGTCACAGGTACTTTTTTATTGTGGTACTGTAACTCACGGTCACAACTGTTATTACCAGCTTACCTAATGCTAGCAAACCTAATCCAATACACTGGATTGTGGTATTTACTAATATGTAAGCATTCTGTACACTGGGAAGGAGGAATTTTAAACAATTATAAATGGTACAAACACAACAGAAATGTTAATTTCCATCTATGTGACTTCAGAGCCTTGGACACACATTCAAGTGCAAGCAATTCCGAGGTCCAAACACAATTGCTTAAATAACAAAATGAAATTAAATATTTTGTATGATTTTAAATACAAAGCATTAATATATCTAAAGCTATTAAACAAAAAAAAATATGTTTTTTTACAATGATATTAATTAGAATCAATTAGAATGTTAACAATTACTGTGTAAAGTTTTATGCATTTTTCCTTTTAATACTACACCAGAATTTTGGGAGAAGCAAACTACTATGAAGTTGAGTAAAATACATCATATAAGGCACTCCTCAGTTCCTTTCAAAGTTTCATCAAATGCTTCCTTTTGCTTTTGGTGCACAACATGACCAAAATATTGACAAAACTGAGGACTGCTTGGGCAAGGGTTAATGTGCCTTATGCTACGTGGAAGCTAACTACTCAGCAACCGTTAGCTCTAAAGGGGTTAATTTCTGGTACTGGGATCAAACAAAGGAGGCTCTTACACAAACTGTTTGACACAGGTGTATGGATTTCACAGAGACAAATAAGATGGCAGGCAGACTGTGGCATGCTGGGACTTAAACCCATTTGACAGTGTGGCATCATTTAACAACGGCCAGACTTGGGTCAATATTATTTCATTGTACTCTCTGTGCCTGCCCACTCCCAAGTGTGTGTGTATGCTTTATGTTTTTCTTTTCTCTCTCTTGACATCCCAGATCTGTGTGACTCACCTGTGACTTGACCTCACACTGAAAGCCACCTACCTGCCTCCAAAAATATCTTCTGCTTGTGCTCCAATACTCTCAAGATCCAAACCTGCAAACCCAAGCAACCAACCAATCAGATCCATGGAAACAACTGACCAATAGAAACTTAGCACACTGTGCTTGTGAAAACTGTCATAAACATGAGTAAAATATAATCATGCAGCATTCACCAATACAACAGTCCATGTCATTTGTGTCAAACTGAACCACAAAGTTCAGCATACAAGCCAAAGAGTGATATCCTTATCCGTAAAAATCATTTGTTGACCAATGACAAAACATCAAAAAGGTGAGACACAACTAAAAAAAAGTCATGATGTTGTGGTATACAAAACACACCTTATTAATATTGACAGATATATCTTTTCTCCATAGGAAAAAACAGATTCTGTCACAGATACCGTCTCTTGTTCATCCCAAATCTTACTTTGTGTAAATGCTAACTCAAAGGAATGACCATTAAGGCAATTCTGTAGCATAACAGCAAAAATCTTGATCTTTACCAAAATTGAGCCAATAGGTTTCCTTGCTATGGACTGGGCACAATGTGCCAAATCTGTATAAAGGAAACCTCTTGACCTTGCACCTCCTGATGCTGACCTTGACCTTGCACCTCTTGCTCTGATAACTCTCATCTACAAGTTGCACTCAAATTTTCCGTTCACAAGAAACTTAATTAACTCTTTCAGTGCCAATCACGCCCTAGGTCTATCTACTCAAGTCAAACTAGTCTGAATTATCATTAGGATCCCAGATTCATATTCCTCGTAAAAAGACCTTTCATTCCAGTACCAGTATGTCTATAGTTCCAGAGAGAATATCCCAGATCAACAGCTTTTCTCGGCATGCAATGGGCACAGTGTGCCCAATGCATGCTGAGAAAAACTGTTGACTCAGTCCAAAATTTGGCACTGAAACAGTTAAAAACACCAAAGCAGACGACATTTAACATCCAGGTGCTTTTGGGAAGTTTGGCTGGGAAACAGTCAACAAGTTCACATGATGCTGACCTTGAGGTGTTCTGCGAGGTCACTCAAGAATAAGAGACTGACTTCAAAATGACTCTCATTAAAAGCACTCTACTGTTTGTCATTCTATGGAGTAAATGGTGTGCAGACAATCAGAGTTATCAAATTGAGCATGAAAATCAAATGGTATCCATAATTAAATAGCATGTGTGTTTAAGGATTCAATGGCATTAACAAATGTACACTCTGTTGATGTGATGCAAACACACAATTGAAGGAATATGATCAAATCTTAAGACCTAACAGTCTGTCCATGTGCAGATCCATGCTCCTGGCCAAAAGGTGAATCATCTTTATACCAGTCTGATGTGGCATTAACCTTCAGCCAAGAGTTTACAGTGAGCCCTGTCCTCAAAGACCACCCAGTTTTGAAACACAACTTTTGACAATACTTCACTGTTTTTTCATTTACGAAGACCTGCCACTGGCAATTCCCTGTTTTCAGAAGCTATAATTTGGTTATTGTTTTTGGGTGATCAGTAAAGACAGGTTCAACTGCACAAATACATCATAAATGTGCCATAACTGACGACAAAGTACGGTAACACTAAAACTCCCAACTGTCTACATATGCTGTAGTAAATACTAGCCAATCACACAGCTACGTTGTGCTTATAATGAAACAGCGCTGAAATAACGGAAGACAACTTACACTGGGGGTCGTCTTCTGCAATCACACCATTTCAACACTTACTTTTACTGGCTCATCTTACAGTAATCCTATCCACTTTTTCCACTTTTGCAATTATCACTGGTTTTGATGTAATATTTCAAATGTCCTTGCTTTTTTACAATGTCTTGTTGACTTAATTTAATAACTAAGTAACTTGTCTACATTTCTAAAAATCCCATGCAACAAGTACCAAGATGATGTACACAGCAACAATACAACGGACCAATCTCTGGAGCAAAGTCAAATTTTGTGAAAGTTTCCACGGAATCCCCACTCCTAAAGGCCTCGAACTTCAGTCAAGTTTCTGGGAGATTAAATGATTTTTTTGTCACTTACATATTTAAGGATACCTTAACCCTGCTGTCTCCAGACGTTGTGGTCCCTTTCTATTGTTAACTCATTCCTGACATGCTATTGTTACATCCATGTCTCACATTATAACTTACTTCTCTACATGAACAAGAACTGCTCGGATATAATAAAGAGATGATGTTCAGATCCACACAAATCTGAAAGACCTACTGATTACCTACTATGAGTTCTTAATGATTTACTGCATTTCATATTCCAAGGACAATGTAAAATGGCATGCTGGCAGAATGCAAAAGAAAAAGCCTATAGGATCTCATGTGCCATTTAACCAATAATAAATCTTGTCACATAAAAAGACAATGTCCAGACGTAACAGTTTGAACCTCTGTAAATTGATCAGCTGGGATTTTTCAAAGTATGAAATGAATTTTAAATTGATATACACATATATACAAAAAGGCAAAGTCTTTAAGATATTTTCTACACGTTCAGAAAACAGTTTCCTTTGCAAAATCAAACAAAAAAAGCAAATAAACTTTGCCTCTGGAACTGTGTTACATATCACTGGAATACTGTTTATCAAACACGTGCACTTTATTATCATTGAGGTTTCTTTCGAGTTTCATGTTTTATCATATTCTTCATATTTCATATTTTATCACAACTCATGATCACTGATAACACACACACAAAATGTTTTGTGCAGTCAAAAACAAAATCAGATACTGAAAAAAATCCAGCTTTGTAGAAATCAGTAGTAAGTTAAAAGAATGTGGGTACGACCACATGTAAACAAAGTTTTAAAAAAGCCCTGCCTTCACAAGCCATGCAAGCAACTACAAGTTCAAGTACATGCAATCTGAGATCCTTTAAAAATGTACTACAGATAATGTCGGCACACCCCAAAAACATCCAGACATTTAAGCTCCCAAACAAAAAAATAAACAAACATATAAAACCATGCCTAAATAAATTATCCAAACCAAATGGGGAAACAAAATGCGGCTATCACAAGCCCTGCAAGATAGGCCATTACTCATGCTTGTTCAGGGAACTAAAAGCTACAGAAAAGTAAAACAAGGTTGCAGGGCAGTGGGACTCTCTTATAGACACTTAGGCATAAATATTGGGCACCACCTTGTCCCGATTTGGCTGGATCAGTTTCATCGTGATCACGCTTGAACACACAGAGGATACAGCTGATGCGGTAGTCCAAACGAACATTTAGAATGAACTGCAAAAAACAAGTGTTAGCATTCAGTGTTAAGGGGTAGTGAGGTCACCTCATGCACTACTGTGGTCTGTTAGGCTATCCAACTCCATCTGCTCTGCTGGACTAGGCGGCCATGGTACCAGTTACCATGACAACTAGTGGCTAAAATGAAAGCTGGCATTGGTGTAAAGCTGTGGTGGGGATGTGGCAAAGTGGCAATGCTCAAGATTCTAATGCAAGGACAGTGATATGCAGATACTGGAATGATGGGTCAAAGGTCACAAGGCTCTGAGCTGTCCAGTCTCAACTTGTCCTTTCCCATTTTTGTTACATCAACGATAGAACCATGAACATATAATTGGGTTATACATCCATTGTAGAACAAATTGTCATCTTCTGTTTAGTCTCATATGTTAATTGTACATTATATAAAATTTACAATGGGATGTCCATAAGTATATCACCTTCGAAGATCACTGATCAAGGGACCAACGATTTCTTTTGACCAAACAGATATGGCAGGATGTGTCATATGATTCATCTTGACCAGTGGTGCCCTCTTTGATTCAAAGATTCTTCTCTAATATCCCATCATTGTATCAATACGCAATTTTGCTTCAAGCTAGGCCAAAAGTATTATCTCTTTTATTTTTGACAACAAAATGCCCCTGCTGTTGAAAATAACACTAAGTTCCATGTCCATATTTTTACGTGCGGAAAAAAAAAAAGAAATAGAAAAAGAATAATTCTGGATGACTATTTCATGGCACATGGGCTACTTGCTAGTCCAGCACCTATGATCCAGCCAGATTAACCCAAACAGCACCTCACTATCTTGACATGTTAGTCTGGACAGGTAGCATCAGTAACCTTGACATCTGACCCTTTTTCACCTTCACACCCTAACAAAAAGAACCCAGGCAGAAAATTTCTGCTGGAAATTTTTGGTCACAGCATGTGTCCAAAAAGAATCACAGAAACATTTTTAACTGAGTCCCAGGGAATCACCCAAATCACAAGCAACATATCAAGTTTCTCTGTAGGGGAGGGAAGTCTCTTTGGGCTGAAGGTCACCTTGGGTCAGGGTGGGGTTATGTAGCAGCGGGGTCATTCAAGGGGTGGTCAGCCATGTTATCAAACAAAGTGTGTTAGTTGGAGGTTTCATTACCATCAGCAGTTTTCTGTAAGTTGTTCTCGTCAAACTCTCGCTTGAAGATTGACAGAAGACACGAGATACGGTAGTCAAGGCGCACATTCAGGATGAACTGAAATGAAGGAAACAGTTGTAGCCATCAATATCAACTACCAATACCAGTGTGTTTCACTACCATGGCAAAAGAATGCAGTGCATTCAGATATCATGGCTATAGATGCCCGTGTATTGAGACACCAGAGCTATAGATACCAATGTGTTATAATAACATGACTATAGAAGCCAACATATTCAGCTACCATGACTATAGAAGCCAACATATTCAGCTACCATGGCTATAGAAGCCAACATATTCAGCTACCATGGCTATAGAAGCCAACATATTCAGCTACCATGACTATAGAAGCCAACATATTCAGCTACCATGGCTATAGAAGCCAACATATTCAGCTACCATGGCTATAGAAGCCAACATATTCAGCTACCATGACTATGGAAGCCAACATATTGAGCTACCATGGCTATAGAAGCCAACATATTCAGCGACCATGACTATAGAAGCCAACATATTCAGCTACCATGGCTATAGAAGCCAACATATTCAGCTACCATGGCTATAGAAGCCAACATATTCAGCGACCATGGCTATAGAAGCCAACATATTCAGCTACCATGGCTATAGAAGCCAACATATTCAGCTACCATGGCTATAGAAGCCAACATATTCAGCTACCATGACTATAGAAGCCAACATATTCAGCTACCATGGCTATAGAATCCAACATATTCAGCTACCATGACTATAAAAGCCAATATATTCAGCTACCACGGCTTTGGCTAAAGATGCCAGTTTATTCAGCTACCATGGCTATAGCTATAGTTGCCAGCATATTCAGCCACCATGGCTATAGCTGCCAGCATATTCAACTACCATGGCTATAGATACCAGCATATTCAACTCCCATGCTTGTACATGCCAGCACATTCAGCTACCATGGCTATAGTTACCAGCATATTCAGCTCCCATGGATACTGTTGCCAGCATATTCAGCAACCATGTTTATCGATGCCAGCATATTCAGCTACCAAGGCTATAGATACCATTATATTCAGCTATCATGGCTATAATTGCCAGCATATTCAGTTACCATGGCTACAGTTGCCAGCATATTTAGCTGCCATGGTTGCCAGCATATTCAGCTGCCATGGATATAGCTGTCAGTATATTCAGTTACCATGGCTATTATTGCCAGCATAATCAGCTACTATATGCCTCTTGGTGCCAGTATTCAGCTACCATGGCTATAGTTGATGTCATATTATTTGTTTTCTAGTTAATGATGTGTCAATTCACAAGATGATGTATCCTTAATTATGAGAGCGAATAGAACCCAAAATAACAGCGACTCATAGATCAAAGAACTTTGACCTGATTGGACCAACCAGGAGGCTGGACCTGTCTGGCTCTGATGATCAACTGTGAACTTGTACATTATGTGAATAAACAGTAGAAATATATGTATGTATATATATGTATATATATACATATATATATATATATATATATATACATATATATATATATATATACATATATATATATATATATATATATATATATATATATATATAATATATATATATATGGTGACATAGAATGTAAAAATAGGACTATACTGTATGTGTGATAAAGCATCTTCACATGACTACACTGGATATGTGTAACAGCATGTAAACATGACACCACAGTGCATGTGTTACATGGCTACACTGCACATGTGTCATATGACCACACTGGACATGTGTAACAGCATGTTTACATGACTACACTGTGCATGTGTTATATGGCTACACTGTACATGTGTCACATGACAACACTGGACATGTGTAACAGCATGTTTACATGACTACACTGGATATGTGCAACAGCATGTAAACATGACTACACTGTTTATGTCTAACAGCATGTTCACATGACAGCATTGTATATGTGTAACAACATGTTAACATGATTACACTGCATATGTGTAACAGTGCATAAACAGGACTACACCATATATCTGTAACAACACACAAACATGACTATAATGTAATACATGATATAGCATGTAAATATACGTGCCTTCATGTGTGAGAGCATGTAAACATGGGAATCTACTGTATATGTTACGAGTGCGAGTGAAAATGTTCTGCAGGCTGTACATTGTGAAGTGCAGTCTTTGTGGTTCACTGTGTACAGACATTCCAAATACATGGTGTACTTATATCTCATGACAGACTGTGACCATGATGGACTGCTGCTGTGAGATCAACATCCTGAGATCAGTGACAAGGCACACCACTGTCATGTGGAATCAATGTCGTAAGACAAATCACAAGATCAATGTCATGAGGTCAGCATCATGAGATCACTGTCATAAGATAAATCATAAGACCACTCTCATGAGATCAGCATCATGAGATCACTGTCATGAGACATATCATGAGACCACTCTCATGAGATCAGCATCATGAGATCAGTTATGACATATCACAAGACCACTGTCATGAGATCAGCATCATGAGATCACTGTTATGACACATATCATGAGACCACTCTCATGAGATCATTGTCATACAGCAAATCACAAGACCACTCTCATGAGATCAGTCATAATACAAACTGAGATCCCTCTCATGAGATCAGCATTACGAGCTCACTGTCATAACACAAATCATGAGACCACTCTCATGAGATCAGCATCATGAGACATTTGTCACAGGTTTATCACCATGACAGACCTTGCACTGTTACTGTCATTACCATCAGATGATCATAATGGTCATAGTAGTCACCACAATCATGGAATCATCACTAGAACACCATTATCACAGGATCACCACGAGATACCACCATCATGGTATCATCACCATGAGTTTATTATCAGTACCATGGCATAGTCATCATGAGACTACTACAACCAGAGACCACGCACCATCATGTAACACAGTTCCTTCCTGGTACCTGGAGATCTTTCAAAGTTGCATTCTGTGCAAGTGCACTTGTAACTACCTGTCTTATAAGACCACTGGGTACATTTGTATCTTTATGAGACAGACTCCATGGTGGTGTTTTAAGTGCTCAAAGGAATGAAAAATTCAATGTGATGTTTGAGTGAAATGTATCGGAAGAGTTGTGCAATGTTGACTTCATTCCAGATCACACAGCACTGTACAGCAGATTTCAATGTGAGAAACGTATTCTAATCATAAATAATTTTCAATCTAAAACATGGTGTTAATGTAAGCATATTTATTTTACCCCTTCCCCTTTTGGATTGAGACTGTGGTCACTCACGATTGAATAAATAGCTTTCCTCAGTGTGAACATGAAAGCTCTTGACCATGGGCACACTGTGGACATGGGCAGGTCTCTTAACTCTTTCAGTGCCAAATTTTGGACTGAGTCAACAGCTTTTCTCGGTGTGCATTGGGTGCAATGCCCCCAATGCGCACCGAGAAAAGCTGTTATTTGAACGAAGGATTTTTTATGAGGAATACCAACCTGGGATCCTTATGATAATTCAGGCAAGTTTGATTTAAGTAGATCAACTTTAGTCATGCTTGGCACTGACAGAGTTAAAAAAAGTTTCATTCACAGTATGTCTCTGTAACCATAGAATAGTCGCAATAACACTTCAAGAAATGTACAAAGATATCTAAATATATTTCTGTCAATACATGTGTATTGAAGGGGAAAGGGTTAAATGGTGACTAACCGTCCAAATACAAACTAAGCATTACTTACAACAAGTATTTCTGACTGTTGCCATTGGGAAAACGTGCAAATATGCAATATGTATCACAAAGTGTTCTATATGTGCTCTCAATATGCCACTTTCACCACATGTCCTTGCCTGCAAAGCAGATTAACGGGGAGCAGACAAAACACGCAGCTTGGGTCTGCTTTGAAGGCAAGACGTGTCCAGTATTGTCAATCAGCAGTCTTCACTTTATGGTCACATAAAGTTCCTCTTAGTTTATTTCTTATAGCTGCAGAAATCTTTCAAATGAAGGAACTGACTTTTAAACCTTTTTCCCCTTGAGTTCAGAGTAGTCAAGTACTTTACTTTGCCTGGGTTAGGCACTCAACCTATACCAAGGAAAGCTGTTGACTGGACTATATTATCTTGACACATCTCATCTACAATTTTCAACTAAATCACATTTCCTTCCTGTTGAAATTAGTCAAAAACATTAAAACAGACAACACTTGACCACCAGCTGATTACGGTCGGTCCAACAGGGAAATGTGGCTGACTTACCCTCACAATAAAATAACACAAACATGTTGTTCTTTGTTAAGTATCACACAGACAAGACAATGACTGATTACTTGCAGTAATATATCTGTTCAAAGTCCCCAGGCCCACACACTGGCCCAGATTTCCATATTTTTTCTCACCTTTTTTTTTCAACATTAACTTCAAGACTTGTTTAAGGATAGAACTGGCCACAATCTTTTAAACATTCTTTTTTAGTCACATTAATACTTGTCTCAAGGACAGTGATATATTTGACTATCTTTCACAGAATCTTAGCACAGATTTATACTAGTGACTATATGACATTAAAACTTTGCGTACTTTACGGATGTAATGGAAGCTTGGTGCCAAGCACTGGCAGCTTGATAAATGACCCAGTCATCCTTGTGAGAAAACCCCTGTGGGTATAAATAGCACACTATGGCAGCTTCTCTGTCAATTTTGCTACAAATCATTGCAGAATGTATCAAATAAGTTGGCAAGTATCAACTCCTTCCCCTTTCCAGTGTAAATGACAAGACAAGGGTCACACCAGCATTACCTGCAGAATCTCAATAATTTTGAGTTTGGTGTCCATGACCATCACGTCCTCGACCTCCTTCATACGCCCTTGAGTTGCCTGGTTGACCACGTCCTTGACGCTCAGAGTTTTCTTGGGCTGTGGAGTACCACGCTGTGCCTCCACTCCAGAGCTGCCCAGAACCATGTTACTCATCATGGCACCCATGCCCCCAATGTTCCTCAGTACCCCTGTTTTGGCTGAAACATTATACACAGGTAGAAAAGTCAGCAAACGGCAAAATCTTGTGGGCAATGTCAAGTTTTTGGAGAGTGCACACTGACGTGGATTATTGGAGCTATATACCGTATTAAGCTCAAGTACCACCAAGCATAAAAGACAATAATTTATTAGTTTCTTCAAAGAGCTTTCATGTACACAATGATCGAGAATACTTAAGAAACAAATTCTGGGCTAAAACAAGTTTAATTTATCATGAAAATCCAAAAAGTATAGCAAAAAATGAAAGAATCCTGCAAAAATGAGGACGACTATATAGGCACGCCCTTGTCATCAAAATTAGAGCATAATCAGGTGACACACAAAAAGTAAACTTTACAGCAATTTATAGTGAAAACACAAGGCAATACAAGGTCCACTTTGCTAAATCTTATTGGAAGTAAATTTGGAAGGTGAAATCGAAACATTTCAAGGTCTGCCCTCCCATAATTCAATACTACTGGGGTGGAAGATTAAATGAATACTATCAAGTGCTAACAGTTATTCAAAATGTATATATTTTCCAACACTGACCAATTTCAAACTTGTCTATATCCTATACAAAGAACAATGTTACACTAAAACTTTTTACACAAATCAAGCACTGCATGAAAATTGTATAACACCCTGACTTATGATATGCAGCTTTCCCAGAGAGCGAGACATAGGCTGCATGTAGCAGACAGTGAAAGAATCTGACAGCCCTTTGGGTGTACACTGGTCTCTTTTTACCCTTTGAACCACCTTACCCCATGATCATGAAAAGCCACCCGTACACATCATTACATCAATATAGCTAGAGCCTAAAATGCACCACTGCCAACCTTGCAAATAGGCATGGTAGGTGTTTACAGATTGATAATAAAAAATCATTTGAGACGCCATGCCAAACATCAGCAGACTGATTTTACAAATACATAACAGTCAGCATGAACACAAAATGAGATATTTAACATGTATGAAGTCTTTATGGAATGCTGGGTAAAATATACAAGGGCTAACAGGTCATTGCATACACTCATGCATGACTGATCCATGCATACACGCCACTGAAACAAAGACAGGGAGGAAAAACACTCAACAACAGGCCTTGAACAATACTATATGACCAGTCAATTACGGTTCAGGGAATTTTAATATAGTCTTGTATTACATAAGAAACAGCTGCAAAGTCTACGAGAGAGGGCAATTCCTATCTATATCTCACCCCCCCCCCTTATCCTTTTTTAGGAATGGGGATTTGGTCGAGTGGATATGTGTGTTTCCCATTTCAGTTAGGCGACTGGTGCCAAAGGTTGCAGGTTCGAGTCCCGCTCGTTCCGAACATGAAATATATATATCTTTTTTTTCTTTTAAACACTTTTATGGACACAGATCAAATAATAATATTGTATGCTGGTGTTATATTGCCAGCTTAATTATTTTAATGTCAGTGAATCCTGACAGTGATTATTAGAAAACTACATTCAACATTCCACATGAGAAAGCAAATATCTAATCAAAGTTTGTTTGTTTGTTTTTTGTTTCTTTTTCCATTTTCCAGGCAAATTAGGCCACGCTTTTCATATATTTAGGTTTGCAAGACTTGTTTTTGTTTTTTTGTTTTCAAATGTACTAAAAGTAAATGGATGCAAAGACAAGTCAAATGTTTCCTTAACTATGGAGTAAGACCCTGACAGAGATCACATGACTACACTAGAGATTCCAGTGTGACAAAGATCACATGATCACACTTGAGATTCCAGTGTGGCAGAGATCACATGGTCACACAAGATTCCAGTGTCGCAGAGATCACATGACTACACTAGAGATTCCAGTGTGACAAAGATCACATGATCACACTTGAGATTCCAGTGTCGCAGAGATCACATGACTACACTAGAGATTCCAGTGGGACAAAGATCACATGATCACACTTGAGATTCCAGTGTGGCAGAGAGCACATGATTACATTTGAGATCCCAGTGTAACAGAGATCATGTGATTAAATTGGAGATTCAAGTGTGGCAGAGACGACATGATCACACCAGAGATGCCAGTGTGGCAGAGATCATATGATTACACTAAAGATTCAAGAGATGACATGATCACACTAGACATGCCAGTGTGGCAAAGATGACATGATTACACTTGAGGTTGCAGCTTGGCAGGCATCATGTTATCATGATCACAGATTCCAGTGCAGTAGAAATGACACAACTCCGTGAAACTGATTGGAACATGAGAACATACAATATATTTTCAAACTAGAATTGGCTCATATATGGCTGTGGGGTACATTATAAACTATCCAATGCCTACTTCGGTATAAACAAAGTGTATTATATATGTACAACAACAAAATGTTAATCCTATAGCTTTTCTTTGACACAAAGTCTTGTTTGTACAAAACAAAAAAAAAAAAAACAATACTCTGATATAATACATGCAATATGACTTCCCACTAATACTCCAGCTATCACAAGAACATGTTAAGTGTTGTTTGTATGGGTTACAACCATTCCTTTCTCACAAATATGACTATAACCCAATTTGACAATGGGGAAGTTCTGCAGGTCATCTCTTGTGCCTGTGACTCAAATGATCTCAAACTTTCAAGGTATGCAAATGGTGGAATATCCATGCATCAAATATACCTGCACACAAATCTATAAACAGCTTTCATTCTAGATAAAAAGGGGAAATAAACAGAGCAGGCATATGAAAAAAAAACACAGAAAGTACACATCTAAGCAACAAATAAATGAGAAAAAAAGTAGCATTGACCTGGTTCCTTGGTCTGGGTCTCTAGAAAATGGGAAGATGTGAAAAAGCAAATAAGAGGACAGCTGTAAATGAAGAGGCAAACAGCGCACTATTCAGCCAATAAGTAAGTACTTCCAGCCAGCGCCAACAGATGGAGTGAGCAGTTTCCAGCCAATAACCAAGTGTTTCTAGCTGCTGTCACCAGATGGCGCTGAGCAACAATTGCAAAATAACAGGAATCACATAACTGCAATAATTTTTAAAGGTTTGACTCTCATAAAGTAAGACGGAGTTACATATTTCTTTTTATGCTAAAGGACTGGATCACAAGGTTACTTCACATCAAAGTTAACTTTGCTAAAAATCCAAAGCTGAACAAATTCAAAAGAAACCATCTTCACACTGGACCAAAACATCTGTATCAAGGTAATTCAATGACATCACTAAATAAACTAGTTTAATTTCAATGTCAACTTTTTCTCTGTTAAAGATTTTACAGAAAAGAACTCCAGACACAAATTTATGATGTAATTCAATCAAAGCAAAACCAAAAGTGCTTTATTTCACATTTTTGATGCTGAATGCAAATGAGTGAATACATTTCCCTGGGACACTGGTGAAGATCATCAAACTGTTCAATTACATCATCTGAAAATTGTCAGCAACACAAAAATATAGTGAAACTCTGATTTTGATAGTCACACATGCAAGAAGGTAACGAGTCACTTCACACAAATGTGGAAATGTCTGCGTCAGTAGTTTTCCCACTGCCTAAGAGGTCATGCTCCAGCTGCCCTGTGGCAAAACTTGCCAGACAAAGTGACAGAAACAAAATAACCCACAAAAATTAGAAGGCAATCCGAGATTGCTGGATCCATGCCCCCCACCCCCCACCCCCGCCTCATTTATAACCTTGCTAATAAGGGATCCATGGGTCTCATTTTGGAATGACTGTAGTCAATAAATATAGGCTATAACCATGACCCAGATACTTCACCTACTTTTTTTACATGACACACTCTTGTGTCCAGATACACAGGTATGTAAAGTTTCATGATTCTAAGTCAAAGGAAAATTTCAGCCTGAGCATGAAGTGTAAAGTAGTTTTACATGAATGTATCACCGTGACCCAGACCTGACCTAGTGACCTACTTTTGTTTAATGACACATCTTCAGGTCAAGATATGTGTGTTATGAAGTTTTATGAAACTAAGTAAAATAGTAAAGGAATTACAGCCCTGTCATGATTTTACAAGAATATGTCACAGTGATCCAGATACTTGACCTAGTGACCTACTTTTGGCACATCACAGACATTTATGTCCAGATGCACCTGTGTGTAAAGTTTCATGATTTTAAGTTGAAGGACAAGTAAATTATAGCCTGAACATGAATAGCTAAGACCCAGATACTTGACCTAGTGGCCTACTTTTGTTTCGTAACACAACTTTAGGTCAAGATATGTGTGTGAAGTTTCATGAAACTAAGTTAAGCAGTAAAGGAATAATAGCCCGGACACGATTTTACAATGATATGTCACTGTGACCTAGTTACTTTAGCTAGTCACCTACTTTTTGGTCCATGACACACCCTTGCGTGTAGATGCATTTGTGGGTAATGTATCATTAATCTAAGTTAAATACGGAAGGAATTATAGCTCTAACATGATTATTCAGGAAGATTTCACCAGGACCCAGATACTTGACCTTGTGACCTACTTTTGGTACATGACACACCCCTATGTCCAAATGCACCTATGTGCAAAGTTTCATTAATCTAAGTTGAAGGGCAAGGGAATTATTGTAAACTGCTTTATTTTCGCGTGTATAAATTTTCACTGTTTTAGAATTTTTGACGTTTCACTGCAGTTTTAATTTCACTGTATTGGACAAAATTCCCATTAAAACAAACATTAATTTTTATTAAAACAATGTTAAAATACTATTTCAATGTGTTTTTATTTTCATGGATTTTGTGCCATCAGAGAAATAAGTGAAAATAAGAATACAGAGAAATTAAAACAATTTACAGTACAGGCCGGACACGAATAGCAGAGGACCAAATATTTGACCTACTGACCTACTTTTGTTTCATGACACATCTTTTGGTTAAGATATATTTGCGTGAAGTTTAATGAAACTAAGTTAAATTGTAACGGCATTATAGCCGGGGATACCATTTTACATGGATATGTCACTGTTGTGACCGATACTTGAAATAGCAACCTACTTTTGGTTCATGACACACCTTTATGTCTAGATGCATCTGTGTGTAAAGTTTTATTAGTCTAACTTGAAGGACAAGAGAATTACAGCCTGGACACGAAGGATTATGTAGTTTTACATGATTGTGTTATCGTGACCTAGATACTTGACCTTGTGACCTACTTTAGTTTCATGACACACCTTTAGGTCAAGATATATGTGTGTGCAAAAAGTTTCATAAAACTTGGTTAAACAATTAAGGAATTATAGCCCGGACACGATTTTATAAGGATATGTCACTGTGACCCAGATACTTGACCTAGTGACCTAACTTTAGTACATGACACACCCAGTCCAGTTGCACCTACATGTATGTGTAAAGTTTCATTAATCTAAGTTAAAGGAAAAGCAAATTATAGCCCAGACACAAAATGCAGATGAACGGACAGACAGAAAAAGTGATTTCTATATGCCCTCCTCTGTTAGGAGGGGAACATAAACAAAAAACAAAAAACCTGACTTTTGACCAGGCCTGTGGGTCCAGTGCTTCCTCTTTTTATGGCCACTGACTACAAGATGTATTCTGATACACAGTGGATTCTGATGTAATATGGGGAGTCCCTGGGCTCATGCTGAAAGACTGGTCCTTCTACTTCTCTTAAATATGCTCTCCTAATCAGCCAGTTTTGTTAAATACAATCTACGTTTTTATAGTGAGGAAGCAATGTAAGATGAAGAACTCAAATGTGCAACAATCATATACATGACATCAATATGTCGCCCAATCTAATCTTTGGCCTCAGT
The DNA here is from genome assembly GCA_964020975.1 of Hermodice carunculata. Taxonomy (NCBI): domain Eukaryota; kingdom Metazoa; phylum Annelida; class Polychaeta; order Eunicida; family Amphinomidae; genus Hermodice; species Hermodice carunculata. Next base: position 55,011,654 of record OZ026622.1, on the reverse strand, counting down.
ATGAAAACATCAACATGCGACAGAATAGTAGCCACAAATGAGACCTGGCCTTCCTGGAGAAAGAAAGGGTAAAATTTCTGCATGAAACTGGTGGCACCACCATAGTAATGCTTTTGTTCAAAGGAGTGTTAACTGTACATGTCTCAACATCACATTAATGTGAAAACAGTGACAGAAATGCCAGACTTGTGATATAAAACATAGCGTGCAACACCCTCCTATATGATATATTATATTAACACTCCTACAACCAAGTTCACAATGATTCTTGTACACATGAATTCAACAAGGTTGTGTATGCCAGACAGATTGGATCAACGGGGACTCTAAAATGCATCTGCGAATTTGCTGCTCTATGTTCTAATGTGTTGTGTTTTTGTGCAATAATATTTTCTAAATCTGTAACAGTTTGCCTAGCTCTGTTCAAAGATGTCAGATATCAGGAATATACTTTAGAAAAAAATGTCTGGTGTCACATCATTATATATTTCTTGCTCACACAGACGTTTCTGATACGTGTACATGGCTGGATCACACAGACACTTTAATCGTCGCAACCTAATGCTAGTATATACACAGAAAACTTACACAGACATCTTAGTCATCCTAACCTAACACTAGTAAATATAGATATCTTTGTATTTAAACAGAAAAACGGCACAATTGGTTTTAAATTTGGTCATTCTGTAATGAAAATCAACCACATAACTTATTAAAGACAGGGTTCATTATTAAGCATAGGCGAAAGGGTTAATTAGTCTATTTTTGTCCAACTCCCATTGTGACAAACTGGACACTCAGTGACAAGGCCATCCTTTCTGTGATGGTAAAGCAGCTTTACAAGGGGCGGGGCTTCTCCTGTCAGGGACAGTCCAATGGGAATGCCATCCCTTCTGTGATGGTAAAATAGTTTGACAAGGAGCGGAGCTTCTCCTGTCAGGGACAGTCCAATGGGACTGCCACCTTTGCTGTGAGGGTAAGGAGCCTATCATGATGGAAACCTTATAACCATTGTGCCTAATTAAGCAAGGCACAATTTTAACACTCATAAAGACAACAAACCACACTCACACATGTGTAGACCACACTGGTTTCAACCAAACCACACTCACTCACGTGTAGACCACACTGGTTTCAACCAGTCTTAGTCCCACACTCCCTTGGAAAAAGTTCAATTATTAAGTCATTTTATTGGTAACACATATTCACATTGTTGGTTAGGTTTTTAAAAATGGAAAAAAGAAACAAAACAAAAGATGCAGAAAAGAGAGTGTTGACTGATAGACTATATAGAACACAGTCAGCTCATCTGTCCAAACAGTATGAAGTGTCACTGGTTAAGCCTAGGTCTGTTTAATGATTACTGCTGTCATTCACAGAAAGGAGATTACGCTCTATGTACACATGTACATTAATATTATGTTACTTAACAAATTTGAACAGGGTTGTCATCAATTGCCCCCACACTTACACAAACTTCTTTGCAATAAACAAGCAACACTTTCATTTACCAAAAAAAAAAAAAAAAAACCCAAAAAAAAACGAAACCTTTCATTTAGCTTGGAACTGATCAAATTCAGAAAATCTGAACAGAATTTGAATACCTGACATATGCACAATTTTTAATTTTGGGTTCACTTTCACAAAAGGAGAAAACTTGACTTTAACATGTTGATGATACTTCTTAGGATAATTTCCATTTGTTCGAGAGCTTTCCTTTGCTCACTTCAGGCAATAGTTTGGAGACAATCCTGTTGTCTTTAGGTTCAGTTTAGTCTTCAACATGTCCAGAGTACACAGTTAGGAACTTTAAAAGAAAATCACTTACAAGTTTTGGATTTGCGTAACTTCAATAGCTTACGAGCTTTCTGTAATTTCATAAAAGCTGAGAAGAAAAATTGATATAATCATAGCTATTCCACACAATATCAACACATACAATGCCCTCCTTTTTGTCAAAAGGTAGTGGCGTTGTAATGGTACAACACTGACATCTGATGCAATCATATACAACTAAACGATATTGTTGTTGATATAACTGTACCAAAGTACATGTTTTAAGAATGTGTCCAACTAAATGTTGCTGGGAATGTGCATCTAACATAATGTGTGTGATATCCTGACAAACATTAATTTTTAAACAACAGCCCTGTTACACATACTTCAGTGCTGACAAATGTAACAATCTGGCAAAAGGCATTGTATGGCATTTTATGTTACAATGTATAAAAAACATGCTACAGTATGAAATTAAAATGCCAAATGTTACATGCTACAACTTTGCATTAAGGTGCCAAATGTTCCATGCGACAATATGGCAATAAAATGCCAAATGTTACATGCTATAATCAAGGAAATGAAATGCCACCATGTATAAAACACATGACAGTGTGGCCACAAAATGTTTCATGAATGCAATAATCTTCATACAAATCTCATGCCTCACATTTCACGAACAAGTCACAACAGCAGATTGCAACATCACCTACCCTCATTTTCTGTCACAAAGAAATAAACTTGATTCAAATATCTATATGTAAAGAACATCTTACAAAGATTGTATACATACTGCAACTGACAATCATAATGTCTCTTCCCTTGATCAATGCTATAAACTATGTGTTAGTATATTACAAGTCCAAATTTCATGGGTCCAAGCATCTCCCACTATGTTTCAATCTTGAATGAGAACCTGAATCCCCCTCCCACATCTCCACTCCATGAGGAGAATATCTGCATTTGTATTCTTAGGTCCTCTCATTGTATTAACCCTTTATCTTTTCACACAAATCTCATCTATCAAAATTTGTACCCGCAAGATTATATATATACCAGTAACTAAAAGATACATTTTATGGTATGTACTCAATTACCTACAAAAATCCTTTACACAGCTGAATTTCTGTAATATTCACAAAATTCTTTTTTTCTTTTTTTTCTTGCAAAGAAATCTATCAGATAAATATCATGAAATTTTGAACCAAATTCTGATTTTGCAGTCTTACATAATGTGGCTCAACACATCTTTGATGCCAAAATATCCAGTCCACCTGAGATGACACTCTGTGGCAGTTATCTGGTCACAACTTTGAAAGATCAGGATGTTGTTCAGTACAAACTACTGGTTTTACCTGGTCATGCTATGACCTCAAGTTGCATACTCATAATGTCTCCATCGCACCCATGAGTACACAGTCTCAATTGATGTAACGATGATACTCATCAATATACTGTTACTGTCTCCATTCCAAAAACTTCAGTTAATGTTTCTAGGGTTGGCATAACTGGTTAATGTGGCATGGCCATCTGCCAGCCCCAGGATATACTCACCGCCCATGTCCAGTTTCTTGGCCATTATGTTGTCTGGTACACAGTCAAGGATGTTGAGCAGCGTCTTGGTCAGACGCAGCAGATCACTGAAGCTGTAGAATCCGAAGTAGATGAGGTGACGAGCAAGCTTGACAACCTGAGACAAATATCAGCAGAGCAAGGTTCACAACCTGTGACACAAATATCAGCAGATTGTACATACAGGGCTCAACAATTCGTTTCTGCTCCAGCCTGTTGGCAAGTTGCACTGGTATTTCACTTGCCCCATTCTAACTCGTCTGCTCATTCAGGGCTTTGTAATTTGTAAAATGTAAAACCTGGCAAGACCAGTGACGGGGAACCAAAACTAGGCCAGAAAGCCAGACCAGTTTCGTATCGAGTGATACTCATCAGTGGCAGTTAGGATCACCGTGTCCCACTGCTTTTACAGGCAGCAGTAACGTTGATAGTTGACGTTAGGTCAACGTCATGGTGGTCGTACGTCACGACGCAGACTGAGACTACCAGTCAACTGTTGGATTTAATGAGTTGGGATGACGTCTCGGAAAACGAGGGCATCACGAGAGTAAGAACTGAATGGTGGTTGCTATGCACAGAGTGAACTCTGCGTACAAGGCCTGTTTTTCAGCCTTAAAAGGAAATGGCTTTCCATATTTAGTGGGAATAAAGGACGTATCCAACTGATAGCGATTGGAGCTTTACAATGTTGCTAAGGTCAACTTTGAGGATTTATACTTGCTACAATCATAATTTCAGTTGTCCTGAGCCACAGGACATGTGCGTCCTGGTGCATGAAAGTTTTTTTACAATAGATGTTTATCAGTTGTGCTGTAGTATTTCCAAAAAATGCTGAATTTAACCAAGTGTCAGACAGGTCCATGTATAATTTGGTTCACATATTACCCTGAGACATGCTGCACATTAGTCAATAAAAATAAAACTGACAAAACATTAGTTCTGAAGTCCACATAAGGGAATATGATGGTATTGTCATGGAATCAGACAATGCACCTTAACCAGTTGTAAAGTCCAGATATTTTACTATTAAGGCTACTCAAACCAACACCAACATGTTCTCAATGTACCCCATTACACCAGTCTAGCCATCCAGTGGTAATGGGACACTTGAAAGCTACAATTATTTTGTGTATCACTTGAAAGCTATCATGATCTTGTTTGCATCAAGTTGTCAAATGCAGATTTCTGGAAGCACTGTACCCAATCAGCTTCTTTTGTTTCATTTAGAAGGGCATATTTCTGAGCACTGTAACTTCAATCATCAGTCTAGGATTGTTTTTGAACTTTCATTTCAAAGGGCAAATTCTATGAGCATTGTAACGTCAATTACCAGATCGTTTTATATTTCATTCTGAAGGGCAAATCATCAGGGCACTGTGGTATCAACTATGAGCATGTCTCATGCTTTATAACGATGATGGAATTATCTATTTACCTCAAATGTCAATTTGTTCTGTTCTTTATCTCCAAACGACCACGAGTGGCTGACCACATTACACAGGTAATCCTCCACAAAGCAGATGGTTTGGGAGAATCTCGGGCGCACCGACTCCTTCACCGGGTCCTTGGTTTTGTTGGTCTCATAGCTGTAAATATGATGTGTACAAACTTATACTGCAAAATGTACATATGAGTAGCTGATTGTGCACTGACTGTCAACTTTATAATTATGTAAGATTATCAGAGGTCATGAGTAAAGCTAAATATACATAACCTGATCAGCATTAATATGACTTTTACTATGACCTCACAAGTGCATCATGATCGCAGAAATGGTCAACAACCAAAGAGTCAAATTTGTGAAAACTTGAAGCCTCATCATAAATAAATAAATAAATAAAATTACAAACAATAAACAAAAACAACACGCATACAGGTGATTAAAATTTGAAAAATAACTGGCATAAGACTGAAATCAATCTTAAGGGATTCCAAGATGTATGAACACTTATAGGCAGACCACCAGTGGCCTGGGTCGTGTATGTGGCCAGTCCAGATGCATATCAAGCATTTCAGTCACCTATTACAGTTCTCATAATATCATTGGGAACAGTTAAAGCCTAAAGTCTACAGATTCTGAAATGACTGCAATTTTGGAAGGTCCTTTAAGAAAACATGGCAATAATATTCAGTGAATTACTGGGCCAGAGATAAAATCGGTATGAGTCACCATCATGTGACTGCCATGTCCAACCAGCTAGGCCTGCCGCTGTCTCAGGTACCAATATTACCCACAATCCACCAGGCACTACTGCCCCATAATGCACCAGGCACTAATGCCCCATAATCTACCTGGCAGGCTTGCCCCACAATGCACCAGGCACTTTTGCCTAATGACCAAGCTCTAATCATCCCTGCCCTATGATCCACTAGGCATTGTCTTATTGGTGACCCTGCCAATACTAAATGGACTGTCCCAGGATTCACACAGGAACTACCACCCTCTAATTCACCTGAAATTATCTGTCAATAAATCTGCAACTTACAATCTCACATCCAGGCTGTCAAAATTAATGTACAGCATTAATGCAACTCAGCCCCATGGCTGTAGAACTTTACAGCTCTTGCAAAATTTAAAAAACAAAATCAAATTCAGCTGGGGTTGCTTCGGCAAAAGACTAGTTGGGTATTCACAATACAAGCATGCAGTTAGTAGAGTGTGATCCGGAAATTTCAAGTCTTTTGCCAAATGCACAAATAAAAGTAAAATTACAGAATGTAATTTTTAGTATCGCAAAGTACAAAAAAAAAAAAAAAAATAGCTGCTTTGTAAACTGATGAGTTCCTGTTCTATTTTGGTCATAACTGTCTGCACTGTATTTACATGATATATGCAGCATGGCATTGGACTTAGTTTATGAGCACGTCAAACTGTGTCCTTCCTCTGACAGACCACTCCAACCAAAAACCACCGGCCCTTTAAGACCACTTTGGTCAGGTCTCCAGCCTCATCTTTTTTACTGGTTTTTGACATCCTCATGTTGTTACTTTTGGATGTGCTCTCACTGTTGTCCCAACAGGGAGGGACTGCTGTGCAGGCAACACATCAAAGCTGGTGCACTTTTCAGCCAATGGTTACACTACACTGACCTACATCACAGACCCTCCAGATGTTAACTCTTTCAGTGCCAACTGTGACCAAAGTCTTAGTACTCAAGACAAACTGCTCTCAATTATAATAAAGGTGCACGATTCATATTTCTTGGACCTTTCATTCAAGTATCAGCATGCCTATAGTTGTAAAAAATATAATGGTCCAGGTCAACAGCTTTCCTCAGCATGTTTTGGATGCACTGTGCCCAAAGCATGCCAACTAAAGCTGTTGACCTAGTCCAAAACTTGCCACTGAAAGAGTTAAAACCAATCTCCAAAGAAGCGACTTGTGAGAGATATCAACTGATGTCAAAGTAACTTTGTTCTGAATCACAAGAAAGTAAACAACTCAAGTCCATCCTGCTTTGAGGTGTTCAATTATACTACAGCCTTGGACACTTTTTATGTCTTCTTTCTCAACGAACAGCTCTGATTAGTTTATGTTTAATTCCACATCAAGAAAACTTATTATCATATTCAGATATGAGCAACAATACAAAAACGTACACACCAGAGAGCTTGGTTAGCGCCACCCACTGATACACATAACAGACAAAATTTGCTTTCACAGCTGTTTACATGGTTTACTGGCTAAATGATTTTCAGATTTTCCAGTTTTTCACATGGTAAAGATGTGCACACATCAACCCATACATGGTATAACGTATTCAAAAACACTTTTGTCCAAGTTCATGATTGAGAAGAATCCATTTTTTACTGTCAGAGTCTATGGCCAGTGATGGTATAAATCTAGCACTGGCCAAACAAAGTGTGTGCTTTCTATGAAAACATATTTTATTATAATGCCAGAAATGAAAACTTACAAGGAAAACACTTTATCTCCTTGCTGTTCTGTGTATTATAATGCTTCAATAATGCTTCGTCAAGTCAAAATTACAAAAAAATTGTAAGAAGGATTAACTGGTACACATATCTTTAAAAAATTAAAATGAAATATTAATATAAATAACAATCACTCATATTATTCTGTTACTGCATCCTGAATAATAATATAAAATTTATCTATTCATCCATAACAATGAGTGACACATACTGATGTTAACCCTTCACTCATCAAAACAAGACTACGTTAATAGCTTTCGTTGGAGCAGGTTGAGCCCAGTGTGCCCAATCCACGCCAAGGACAGCTACTGACCGGGTCACTCCCATCATGACAGATCTTACCCATAATTCTTGGCGAAAATGTTTTCTATTTGCATGAAAATTAAATGAAAAGTTCAAACCAGATGACAGGTCACATCTGGGTGCTTCTTGGTACTTGAGCAGGGAAGGGCTAAATGTGTAAACTATGTAAATCACAGGCACAAATTTTCCCTTAAATTGGAAACACGCTAAAGCTTGGGGATTGGCCAAAGCTACTGAATCCACTTGGGACTGCCTTACCTGTCTTGTAAACCCAAGAAATCTCTGAAAAAGTTGTCACACCTTTCGTCAACTTGTCTGAATTTTTACACATTGTACTATCAATGTTGTATTCTGTTATTGTGGTGCAGACTAGATGGTCTCAGTCTAAACAGCACTTACTCTGTTGCTGTAGCCTGATATGTCTGAGGAAATATCAACCTGAGTACTAGTGCTGCCTGCTGGGATCCTTTTTTTCTGTTTTCATGTACAGTGGTCCCCCTCTTATAAGGCCACCCCAAATGCAGCCAAAAAGTGGCCTTCTAAGAGGGGTGGCCTCTCTTGAGGGGGAGAATATAATGGAAATACCATACTTTCTGCACAAGAATGCTGGCCTTTCAAGAGGGATGGCCTCTGGTGAGAGGGGCCTTATAAGAGGGGGACCACTGTACAAAAATCAATTTTGATTGACAAACAAAGCCAAGTGTTTTAATTCCAAAATTTGCTTCTAGTTACATTTGTTTTCATTTTCAATGTTGACAAAATAACATAAATAAAGTCTGTGTACAAATCTAGACAGAAAAAGACACTGGACAAATGATGCCATGAGCGAATTGTCCTCGTGGTCCTGACCAATAGTACCAAATTTTCATGAACCAAAATAATATAAAATTCTGTCACCAGCTTAGACATAACTAGCTGGGATCAACAAAAGCACTGGACTCACTCTGCCAAGGTTTCAAATGTGTGCTGTGCCAAGATCATGAAAAAATATGCAGGGAATTAACTCGTTCCATGCTTAAATCGAACTACATGTACTTAGAAGAAATTGCTCTCAATAATAATAAGGATGCTGTCATTATTCATTGTGAATAGACCTTTCATTCAAGTACCAGCATATAATGATCTGGGTCAACAGCTTTCCTTGGCGCACTTGGGTGCATTGCACCCAAAGCATGCCATGCAAAGCTGTTGACTTACTCCACAACTTGGCACTGAAAGAGTTTAACCCTTTCCCCCTTGAATTGACAGTTGAGTCAACAACTTTCCTTGGCATGAGTTGGGCACCAAGTGCCCAACTCATGCCAAGGAAAGTTGTTGACCTGGGGCATGTGATCTTGATAGGGCTCATCTACAATTCTCAGTCAAAATTGTTTTTCATTACTGTTGAAATTAGTTAAAAACACTGAAGCAGACGACATTTGACCACCAGCCGGTTTTAGGGGGAAAGGGTTAAGCAGCAAGTTGGCATGGATTCAACACCTTGAGTATATTCACTCAACATGACGAGGCAGAATAAAGCATGTGGGGTTTCAACAACAGTACTGTAAATATATATACATGCAACGATAATGTAATACATTGAGGACCCACCAAACAATATGTGTACTTTCTGGGTCCAAAGATTAACCCTTTCAATGCCAAATTTTGGACTCGGTGAACAGCTTTTCTCGGCGTGCATTGGGTGCAATAAGCCCAATGCCCGCCGAGAAAAGCTGTTGACCTGGGATATTCTATCTGGAACTACAGGCATGCTGGCACTTGAATGAAAGGTCTTTTTACGAGGAATACGAATCTGAGATCCTAGTAACAATTCAGACTAGTTTCACTTTAGTAGATTGACTTTAGATGTAATTGGCAGTGAAAGAGTTATGGTAACACACAGACGCCATCTGGTGAGAAGAGACAAAGTTAAACCCAATCATAAAAGAAACAAAGTGTACAGCTGGTGTGCTGGGTTATGGTAAAGAATATGGACTTTAATAAAAGGACTTACACTCATCTAGTTTACAGGATAAAGTAAAGTAAAGATCCATGAACACATCTGATGTACAGAATATGGTAAAGTAAGGCCACACTGCATAAATTTGGTGTGCAAGATTAGGCAAAATAAAGTCCCGCTGCATACATCTATTGTGCAAGATCAGGCAAACTAAGGGCATATATCTGGTAAAGCATTGAGGGATTCAATCGACAAGCTGTGTGCCTCAACTGTGCAAAAACCTAAAAACAACAAAGCTTTCATCTCAACAAATTACACACATCTGGAGTGTAAGAAAGTGGCAAAACACTCAAGTGTTACCAGGTGTCTCTTGATTGTTGTACAGGTGCACAAATATCCTGAATAAAGCAACTTCTTCTTATCTCCTATCTATGGCCTTGGGCTGAGTGACCAACTCATAGGATCCAGGCAGTAGAAGGTCACAGTATAAGCTACATGTTCAAAACAGAGTAATGGACTGAAAAAATGTGTCTTTTGAAAAGGAAGCTTCATTCTGTCCAGTATTGTATACTTACTCATCAATAGAAATGTGGGTAGGGATCTCAGACCATAGTCGTGCATATTTGACAGGAGTAACAGTCTCCTGTGGGTCACGGTCCACGTGCATGTGTAGCATAAGTCTGCAGAAGGAAGCTCTCAGCTCGTATGGAAGCATTTCGTCTGACATGCATCTAGGGAAACACGAGTCGTAAAGTTTATCAAAATATGTCTGCCACAATTTCCCTCACAGTTAATCAGTACTGTATGCATCTTAAGCACAATAAAAAAGAAATTTCATCCACAAAAGCTAAAAAAATGTAGATCCTATGTGTAATAATTAATTCTATAAGCGTTTGTAAACAATGGGATATTTGAGGGGTCCTTTCTTTGAAAAAACTGGGGGTGCACTTATTAGGGAGTGTGCACTTATTAAGATGAATATGGTACACAAGCTTTTGACTCATTTTCAGACTCACCACGTATGCTCACCTATGCAGTGAACTTTAACTAATTCACACCCCAACACACAGGCACAAGGGGCTTTACAAGCTTTTGAAGTAATATTAAATAACTGATCCTTTTTAAAATTCACCGAAGCATTCCAGTATTGACCATTTTGTTTCTAGTGATCTACAGCAAGTATTCCTGGCCTTAGCCTACCTAGCTTTAAGATTAAGGAAACATACACAAACCAAAACATATTCTTGGGTTGAACGTACATGTATTACAGTGGTACCTGTCTTGAGAAACCCCTCCAATGAGAGACCGCATATCTTTTTAAGACCACTCTCACATAACACTGTGCTATCTTTCCATGTTATTATACCTCTAATGAAAGACCACCTGTTCTGAGAGACCACATTTTGCGTGCCCTAGGTGGTGGTCTCTCAGGACAAGACCACTGTTTACAATATGCCTCAATTATTCTGTCTCCACATAACAACTATCAGTCTCCATATAGGTTTGTCAATGTCATTTTTTTAAGCACGTTGCATGCTAATATGGGACACGAGTTAATAAACATAATCAACTTATGCACAAAAACTGTCAGGACAGGTCCTACTCTCTAATCCCACCCTAAAATGTGTTGAAGCCACTTACTTGAGGATGAGGTCGATGTCTAACTGTGGGGCCAAGCTGTTGATGGCTAGGTATTGCCTGTCTAGACATGTATGGGAAAAAAGATCCAGCTGGTGTCTGCAACAGAAATGTAACCTGGTCTTATCTGTGACATAGTTGTGGCCCCTTTCTACAAATACTGTTTCACATAAATGGCCAAATAGTCAAAATTTGAATATACATTGACAAAACAACAAACTGCATTTCTTTTCTACTTTCAAAAATACTGTCACCAAATTTAATAATCTTGATGTTTTACTGCCATTTGGACTGAGCAATACAGTAAAGAATTTGGACTTGGAATCTTTTCAACAACTCAGGTGAGCACAAGCTTTATGTTGATTAGCACAGACAGAGTTACATCCAGTGACTGTATAATGTATTTACCATAACACAGGTTTTATTGACATGGTAGTCTACTCCAACTTTGTATACTGTACAAAAATGTATCAGAGTTCGAATACTAGCCTGTTGCCATGGTTACCTGTAATAATGTATCAGATTTCAAATGCTAGCCTGTTGCTATGGTTACCTGTAATAATGTATCAGATTTCAAATGCTAGCCTGTTGCCATAGTTATCTGTAATAATATATCAGATTTCAAATGCTAGCCTGTTGCCATGGTTACCTATAATATTCCAGCACTTCTGTGTCTTCCTTGATCTTCTCGTTAGCTCCCATGGCCAGTTCCCGGATGCCCTTGCTCTTCAAGCCATGGTCCCAGAAGAGGACGACTTCCTCCTCCTCCTCGATGGTGATGATGGGTTCTCCCTGGTTGGGGTCGTCTGCTTCTCCCTGCTCTTGTTCCATCTCCATCTCCACCTCCACCTGAGTCTTGACTAGCCTGGTTACACAGCACCAATACACTCACTTCCATACCCACTGAACACACACTCAACTACATCAACATTTATGAAATTCAATCTATACAATTTATCTCACTTGATGTCTTGAGGGTACAGCAAAGACTTACCTTGAAGGACGGTCAAGACTGATCTATGGCTTCTAAAACTGGATTTTGCCTCTCAGGACAGGACATTTATCACAAGTGCTTTTTCAAGCTCAAAGCATTCTCTGGGTTACTAGGCGCCTCATCTAATCACCATATTTGATTATATTTTATTAGCTACTACTAAACCAAAACCTTTGTCCCACTTTGAGATATTATAATGGCATTAGGTCATATTGCTCAGTACACAGTATATCTTCCTTCCCATAATCCTTTTCTCCCTTGTATTAAGGCTGATTCAACAGCTTAACTCAGGCCAAGTTGGGTGCTTAGTGCTCCACTTGCCACACAACAAGCTGCTGACCCGACGCTTACTACTCTGACAGGGTTCATGTAGAATTCTCAAACACATTCTTTTTTCACTTGTACTAAAATCATTGAAACAGTTGCATAAAACTTCCACCCAACCCTGGCGGAAAAGGGTCAACGACTTGACAATCATACTGAACATGAAACACCAAACTGTTGATGCAGCTGCTAAGCATGATGGGTAGTCACGAGCTTGCTGTGATAAGTGGCATTTATTTAGGCTTGTTCATATTACTTTGCTAGAATCATGACTATGGTGGAATCCACAGTCATTCTTTGTCCTTTATCTTCTTTTCTTTTTTTTATATATCACATTTTTTCATCTTGTTTATATCAACTCAGAAGTTTCATTATAGCTTTCCTCGATTGCATTTTCTGACTTTTCAAACAGTATTTTATGCCAGAATTTTTAGGAAAAAGTGCATGCATACAGTTTTTTTAATTTTTGCCATACATTAAACAAAAAGCTCCTGGACAGTTAAAGGTACACTCTGCATCTTGAATTGTATATATTCAGTATTTCACAAAAGTTTTGAAAAAGGTAAACTCTATTCCACTAAATCTAAGCACTCTCCCTGGATCTGCCCCAAATCATTTATATTCTTGAACGTCTCCAACTCTCAGTTTGCATGAACCATACTTTAACCCTTAAAGCGCTGATTTACAATTGACTCAACAGCTTTCTTCCGGGCACTTTGCATACACTGTGTGCAAAGTGTCCTGAAGAAACCTGTTGACTAAGACTACTTTTTGCTTTAGACAAGGCTTGCTGGTATTTGAATGAAAGGTATCTTCATGAGGAATATGAATCTTTTAACCATTACGTATAAGAATATAGCTGTAATTAGCACTTTAAGTCTTTAAGTGACTGAACTTCAGCAGGTGATAAAAAGCAGAGTGTCAAGATGACTGTCATTGTTGATCCAGTTACGGTTATGAATTATTAGCTCAGTCTGTCAATGCGTGTTTAGAAACTGACATTTTCACAAGCATGCTAGCCTGGAAATAAGGGACAGCACTCCATATGAAATTTGAATCCAGATATTTTAGGACATCTTTAAATACCATTTGCCTGTTTAACCCTTTCCAATTGAATATATAGACTGAGTCAACAGCTTTCCTTGGCATGGGGCATGCTATTTTTTAGGGCTCACCTACATTTTTGTTCGAATCATTTTTATTGTACAAATTAGTCAAAAACGCCAAAGCTGATTTGATCGCCAGCCAGTTTCGAGCATTTTAAGGGAGAACAGGGTTAAACTGAAGGTCATGTGACAACTTGGCTAACCCAAAATTTTGAATGCAATCCACAGACCAAACCCTTTGATCTAAATATACGAACAAGTACAATGCTTAAGCAAACAGGCAGCATCTTTACCAGTACACTGTGCCCCCAAATCTTCCTTTTTCAGCTGTCATGTTATATTTTGGCTCATCATTTGATGCCATACTTTTCACAAGGTGGTGACCATACAAGGTACCAATCACACTAACGAGTGCATGCTTGTGAAAATGTTAAATATACCCCTATATTAAATGATTATTACAATATGGTAGGCCTGAATATGTCAACAGCACACACCTGTCCCTCTCCACTTTCCCATGTTTCCTAGAATTAACACATTTTCTTCTTAACACAACATATGTATTGGCTCCCTGTGTTTACCTGCCGTAGTTACTTGGCCACAATGGCATATGTCTACTCAAAACTTATGGGGTAGTAGCTCTGCTTTCAAATTAGTTAACATTAATGCAATTCTCATATCTAAGACGATCTCCAAATAACTTGTAAACAATTCACAGTGCAAAGGAAAAGAAGGAAGGAAATTAAAGTCATAGCTTCTTCAAATCATTAATAGTATTTAAATATTATTTCTAAGTGAGGCAGTATTGTAAGCTATGCCAACATGTTTACATGGAGTTTGTTGTATACTTCTCAGGCAATCATATATAAAGAGCTGTTTACTCAGAGCTGATCAACTCTGAACAGGTTTCCACTACAGACATAAAGTAAGGTGGCTCTTCCTGTGAGAGATCAGCCCAACGCCAGGTCCAAAAATGATTGCATAAACATTATAATAGAAAAAGCCCTAAGACACGATAAATGTGGTCTCTCAAAGGAAGGACCACAGTGATTAAGACTACCAAGATAACAATCAGGTGAGATGTACATGGAGAAACTGTAGTATATGATTTATAAATATCTGAGGCACAATATCTTACCTGGTTTCAATCAGAATGTCTGCATTCTTGTCGCTGAGCACAGACTTACATATAAGTTCCTGGGTCACTGGGATGGCCACGTTGTTAGACACACACAGGTCAGACAAGTAGTCCAGAAACCTGAAACAAATGAGCCAGTAGTGTGGTCACCTCTAGCACATAGACATCCCTCCATACAAACTGTAAGTAAAAGGGATTGATGCAGGTGACCTTTCATTGCTGATAAGTCAATAGGGTTGATGTAGGTGACCTTTTATTGCTGGTATCTTCAACCTGGAGAAAAAGAGATCAAGTAATGCATGGCAATACATGGCAGACACAGACAGCAATATTGAACAGAAGGACAGGGAAACAATGTTATTTGTGGTCTGGATAGATGATCACCCAAAGTGACAGGATGAAAGGTCAAGGTCACAATGCTAGTTTTGGTTTATGACAAACTTCCACCCCAAGTAGTACCCACACACAGAGGTTGGCATCTTTAAGTATAAGGGTATAGGAAATATGACCTACATAGGCATTTGCTATGATGGGGGTCAAAGGCAAGGGCATAGTGACCTAATTTTCAAGGTCAAAGGTCACGGTAACAGTGACGCAATTTAAATTTTGATGTGTAACACAACCATATCCTCTGAAGTGTCCAAACACCAATTTTTGTAGGAGTTACAGTATAGGAAATGTTGTCCAAAAAAGCTCTGTTAGAGGACAGACATATGAACAGAAGGATGGACTGATGGACAGACTGCAGGACCAATTGAAGGATAAAGTGCAAACCTCTAGTCTCCAGTGGGGGACTTCGATCATTAAGAATGATGTGCCATCAGTCAGTCACCAGCTTTTCTTGGGCCACTCTGAGCATACTGTGCTCACAGGGCCCAAGGGACAGCAGTTGACTCGGTATCCAGACAGTTAAGAAACCTTGTTCCCTGACAGCTGGTACCTTAAACACAAGCCAGGTAGCAGCACAGGGCACTAGCCATCTGTAGTTTACACCAGTGACAACAAACTACACGAACAAACAAATAACAGGTACAGCTGACAGGAGAGTGCCATGCCACAAAAGACAATGAAATATGTATGAAAAATGAAAAAATAAAAAAGAAAATATAATTATGTGTCACCCCATTTTTCATCAGATTCAGCTTACTGGGTAAAGTGCAGACTTTAAAGTCGACAATATTTTCATTCCAATATAGAAAAAAATAAATCCTGAAAAATAACTGGAAACTTTCATCCTGTATGATTAAGACCTTAACCGACTCTAGAAATTTCTTACCCCACAATATTTTACAGCCAGTTTAACAATTTTCATGCTCAGACTTACCTGGATTCTCTCTTTGCTCTGACCAGGGATACAAAGGTTTCAATCTCGGAGGCAGTGATATGTTTCTCTAAGAGTTTCCTATTGTTATGTAACAGTGCGGTGATGGTGTCTTCTGCTAATACATCATAACCAATCTGCTTCTGCATGAAAGGGAACTGCTTTGCTATGTATTCCTACAACAAACATTTATTTAACTTTTAAGCGTATATCACACCAAAAGTTGCTACATCTGAACAATCATTCACCATTCAAATATTTCACTGCATGACCACTATTCCCAGATGCAAACATCATGTACAGTTTCCAAAACTCGATTTTCTTAGAGAAATTGGAAAATTTATAAGTATCTACAATCTATAATTTGTATGCATGCATCATCCACAGATTCAAGCAGCAAAAAAAAAAAAAAAAAAAAAATCCAGATTAGACAATTTTATCCCGACAATTTCAATTCCTTTGCGCCTTATGAAAGGCAATGACCAAGAGGCCATTGGTGTTTGAAAGAGATCCATCCACCCAAGCTTACAATTCAAAGTTCAAATAGTCCTACAACCAGAATCCAAAGATTGTGTGCACAACATTCCAGTTCTTCATAAAAAGATTTTGTATACAAGTACCAGCCTGTGCTACAGAAAACATATATGGTCCAGGTCAACAGCTTTCTTCAGTGTGCCTTGGGTGCATCACACCTGCAGCACGGAGGGGAAAACTGTTGACTCTCTCTCTAATCTATTACTGAAAGGGTTAACATTTCCAGTATACCTAAAATAGTAACAGTTCCCAGATTTCGATTGAATCCCCTGTGTCTTCTTAGGTACTGTATGTCTATTTTATTTCACTTCATCATAACAACAAGTTGATTGTAACAGATTTGTTCCTTCATACAAAACCAGACATGGCCCCTGATGTCGCCTCTTGTATGTTAACTGAAGACAGAGTTCAACTGGTCCTGTGGCAATTACAGAGCATGGTACCAGCATTGCCCTTTTTTAACAGTCTTTTTTCTTCTAATATGAAAAGTCTTGTTCTCATTGTAGTTTTCTAACTTCCAATCCTTTAAATAAAATTATTATCATGAACAACTGGCATTAAAATGCACTTTTTACTGTTCAAACTTGGGTCGTTCTATCTGTTGTACACAAAATTACAATATCTGTATCAAGAGTAGAAATAGGAACATATATTTATAATCAATAAATCCCTGTTTGGTTAAAACATATATCTCCAGTAACCGATTTTAGCCAATCAGCATTCAGAACCAGAAGGTTCAAACACTGATGGGTCACTTTATGGCTGACCTGGTTTTTCCTATAGCTCTGTTGTGACAACTTGAGCATTCTGTAGCAAAGACGACAGATGTGTCTAAAAGGAGCATGCCTCTGGTCTGAAAGTTCTTCCATGCGAAGTAACGGCCCTTCCCCACTGTCTGAGAAAGGAGCCTGCAGAATCTTGAACACCTGTAACGATAAAAATGTCGTAGTCAGTTACAGCTCATGGTATAAGTCATTATGGCTGGACAATTTTAGGGCACAAACATAAAGAGAGATATGTCCAGCAGGTAAAATAAGAAATATGCCTCCATACACATTAACCCTTTCATTTATTTTCTTTTTGACATACTGTTAAAATGACAGAACACAAAATATTTAATATGTAGTCTTTACACCAACTGATATCAACCACCCTTCTGTTCAAATACTACAGTCTAATATCACATTACTTAATGTCAAAGAATCAAAATATTAGACTAAGTAATTACACATCAACCGTAACAGGAGTTAGTTTTGCTAGCTGATTCAGGTGTTATTGTTAAATTCAGCCTCTGTTGTCATGATCCTGAGTGGGTAAGTCTTTCCGTGCTAACTGCAACTTAAGTCAAAATATTTAAAGCAGATTCCTCTGAATTATAATAAAGAGTACTGGATTCATGTCCCTTGTAAAAAGATCTTTCAGTCACGTAGCACCATGCCTACAATTGAATACTATAAAAGTCAAGGTCAACAGCTTTCCTCTGCGCACTTTGGGTGCATTGTGTCCAAAGTGAGCTGGGAAAAGCTGCTGACTCAGTCGAAACTTGGCAGTGAAAGTGTTAACTCAAAGGGCCTCAATGCCAATGTATTGGTCTGCACCTTTTGTTATTAAATATTACCAGCCAGTGTCTGATATTGTCTATTTCATCTGCTTCTGTTTTGTCATTGAGAATAATATGCTGAGTCGACAGCTTTCCTCAGCACACCCTGGGCTTGTCACCCACAGTGTCCCAAGATTGCTGTTGGGTTAGTCTTCAGTGGGTTAATCACTAACATGCACACAAACATAATCAGCAACGTGCTGTCCTGGTGCATCCAAAAACAGTGCAATTTCCAATTAAGACTAACTTTTCAAGAGGCCATGTCTGTCTTAAGACCACAGATTTAGCAAACTTGTTTATCATTAAATTATAGCCCCTATTGCAACCACATTTTTCACTCCATTGGGTGGTCTTAATAGGGAGATTGCACTGTATTTGGTCTCAGGCACCAGGCGGAAGCCCAGGCGGCTGAGGACTGACCTGCTTGAGTATGTTCTGTTCTCGTAGCAGCTTCTGTCTCTCTCTGTCAGGTTTGGTCAGCATGACTTCCAGGGGGTCGCCACTGCCGCTGGACTCCATGTTACCCACAAAGAAAATTATGTCACCCAGTAACTGAGTAATGAACCTGAAAATATACCACCACATCAGCCGGCTGTCATGCAGGATATATGTATCATGTCTTCACAGTGCACATGATTATGAATTCTGCAATAAGAGATCTGTGTGTATATTCACCATGTATTCTTAAGTTTTTAACTAATAAAATATACCATTTTCCTAAACAACAAAATGTTGCAAGGTGAAAGGTATCAGAGTCGACTTCCCCACGGGGCCAAGCAAAACCACACTTTTGTTTGAATGAATTGCTCGACATTCAGCAAATATAAGAATTTAATTCTATCAGTCCTCCCCCCCTCCTCCTAAAAGGTGACCTTGCAATAAAAATATAAGTCCCTGTTGTATTTGACCACCCCAGGGTCAGGGCAGAAAGTGGTCACATAAAACAGGTGGTCTTTCAATGGAGCCTAAATAACATGGAAATGAAAGTACTGGGGACCTGACAAAAGTTGATTTCAAAGGCAGACAGTGTCTCAAAGGACAGACTACTGTACTCTAAATATCATGTCTGTTGGAGTTGTCTAATAAAGAAGCACAATAAGTAAATGGCTACATGTATATTTACCATTATCTGCCTCCAGCAAAACAAACTGATTGGCTAAAATATTTTTGAATCAAAGAAGGTACATGCATGAACATCTCCCAGTATACTATTCATTTTTGTCTCATACCATTCATTGGTAATTTAGCTTTGCTGAATTTGATTAAAAAAAAAAATTATATACACAAGACATTAAATATCGATGACAAGTACGATGTATCATCAAAGCATACCAAGCCAGTTGACCGTCATAATCATATTTGAGGGACAGGATTTAAAATTCAAGACAAAGGTATGATTAACCATGCGTTGACCACCACCATCTGAAAGAAATATAAACGCAGATGTAGATTAGCTGTGCTCATTGGCTGGTCATCACCATAGGAACCAGTTTTGACAAAGCTACTCTCCATCTCTACCAGACCTATGTGCCAGGACCCCTGGTGGCCTGGGTGTATACTACAAGCCAGTACAACTGCTCTGCTGTGTCTATCAAGAAAATGTTTCTTCTGCATAGTCAGGCATCACAACATTGAAATTATAGCTGGTTCAGATGCTATAAAATAGAAATGCATGTAAGTCACTTTTAAAAAGGTCTCCCTAATACCTGTCATATACAATCATGCAATGTCAGCATAGTTTGAAGTAGCCTCAGCCTTCGACAGATTTCAAGTCAAATTATAACTTAAGACAGCTTTGCATGCCATGTCACCGTGCTTCATTATGACGACCTTAGTTTGACCTTAAGCTCTTCATGGTCATTGTTCCAGACTCTACCAGTGACATCACTTTAACATCCATTCAGGCAATGGTTTCTAGCTACTGCACACTGCAAGGTATAACATTACTGTCAGTTCAGGCGCAGAGACAGCACAGACACTGAAAGCCTTTTAGGCCAATGATACTGGTCAATCAGCCACACATCAATTCCACTGGCATGAGACTCTCAAGGGACCTTAAAAAAAAGAATGGACCCCTCAGACCTGGTAAACTCCAGTTACTTCCATGTGTAGCTCAAAATAAAAGTTGGGGGGTCGGTGGGGTATATATCAGAAAAAGGGCCACATATGAGAGTTATCAAAATTCCTGGAATCAACCTGGGATCAGTTCACACACAGTTTTGTCCAAGTCTTCACTGCACTCTGACGCAGTCTTAGTGAACACAAAGACAAGGCCAGACCAGCAGCTAAACAAAGACTAGTGACAACTCAGACCACTTCTGCTCTGTTGTGACCTAATCAGGGTGTAAATGAAAACCCTGTGAGAACACCCTACATGTACATGTACTTTGTATAGCAAGGGGTAACTTTGCCCGTGAACACAGAGCACCATCTTCTTAAACTCAAATTGATCTGACGATAACCCAAAATATCAGTTCAATTTAAAACAGTTGGTGACCTGACCTTCACTGTCACATGATCTTGCTTCCATTGTCTTTTCTCTTGGAGACCAAAACAGTTCTTGCGGAACTCTGACAGATCTACAGGTTCTGTTGGGTTTCCCTCCACAACCTTTTATGTCCAAGTTCTACATTAGCCTTCTGGATCCTGAGAAAACAACTTTTCCTCACACGCTCTCAGCATAATGTTCCCCAAGTCAGCAGAGCCAAGCTGTTGATCTGTCATCCTATTCTGAATGACAAAAACAAGCAGACATTTACAACATCTGACGCTTTCTGGCAATTGTACAGGGTAAAAGTCACATGCTGATACAAGAGCATCAGGTTCCTTAGGGTTAATAAGATTGTCCCCACCCTGTGCAGAGAGCTTACTGATGGCCTCTGTTTGTTCTAACAGTCTTCACAACCACAGAGTACTCTAACATTCCTGTTCAACTCCACAATGTTCATAATCACAGAGTACTCTGACATTCCTGTACAACTCCATCTTACAGACCACTGGTTACCTCACTGACAGTGCCATGGTCTAAGTTTGTTCTTATCAGCTGGTATTTATTCCTGCTGTCTGTCATGAGCTAGTGACTGTCTGTATAACACAGCTTTGTCACACCTGGTTGCCCTGTTAAAGCCTTGGTAACTCTGGGGTGTGCTGGCAACCTTCATTGGCTCTGAGAGTCTTTATGGAGTAAGAACTGATAGCCAGGTATGTTAACATGTCCCATAGATCAATGTTGATCAACAACAGAACACTGGCCAATGTTAAATGCTGAGGCATTTACTAAAATACAACCTTCATGCGAGTCAAAATATTGTGTCATTGTCTGGCTCCATGTCCTCCAAAGCATTGGGAGACCACACAAGTATGAGTATTTCACCTTACTGAGTTATCGTCATTTCCCTTTAAACAGATCCCCACAGATCATGCCCCAGATACAGCCTTAGTGATCATGGCCACAATTAGACGGAGCCATACAGCAACACGATGTGTGCTGATAACTACATGCTCTTTCAGTGTGTATCCAGCACCTCTGTCCAGCTACAATATGCTGCAAGTAATAGCACTGTAAAGTGAAGCCCCAACTGTCACCCAACACACAGTAAACCTCCACCGATGCATGCCAAGTCAGGGTCTTCCATAATATTTCAATCTGCTGCAACATGCAATATTTTTATTTCATTGCAAAAATGTAGTAATCCTGCTTGCTTTTAGCATTGCAAGAGTTTTGCCTGTAAACTGTACTGCCTTCAGCTTCATATTCTGCTTCTGTACCATAACACAAATATCAACATAAAGCCAACTTCTATACATTTCTTTTCCATAACCATCTGCTGGAGTGAAAAATACTTAGAAATCTCATTGAAGTGAAAAAAATTACAAAGACTGGCAAGTTTTTGGTATCACGTGAGAATAAAGTTTTGAATAAATGACCCAGTCTGTGTTTCAAACTCAGTTGTAGGACAATAAAACAGACAGCTGGACTCTTGTACTGCATTTGAAGTGCCAAAGTCTCAGATGCCTCGAGACAGAATCCAAAAATGAAACAAAATTTATATGCACAAGAGGCCCATGGGCCTAAGGCTCTGCTGGCATATATAATCTGATGACCATTACCAAAAGATCCTTTCCTCTCTGCATAACCTTGACAAGTCTGTCAAGGTCATATTACGCAATATGAAACTTCCACACAATATACACATTCCTTGTCCCTTTGGTATCCTGCTCCTTATTCTTTGAATTAAGTGTCCATTGCTTAAGTGCCTTATGACTTGACAGTGACCTTGAGAAAATAGGTCAAAGTCATCCATATTCTGCAAAATCAAACAGCCATTCATGATTAATACTTGTGATATACATGTAGTTTGTTTTGTTATGGCCCTTTTTCTTTCTCAACATGTTGAATTTAATGTCTTCACTACAGTGCATAACGCCCTTGACAAATAGGTCAAGGTCATTCACAATTTTACAAAATTTGACAAACGCATAATTGGTGTCGATTTGGCAGTCAATATCTCAATTCATTATCACCAATTAATTTAATGTGGTTTAATACCTATTATATAGTAACACCACCACCAGTGATGCCACCATGAATCCATGTAACATAGAGTCTTGTCTGTATAATGTTCCTGTAATGGTGCATGGATATATGTTCACAAGTTCAGATGTAATGACCATCACACAATAAATTCTTTTACTGCAACGCATTCTGCCCATGACCTTGCAAAGTAAGTCAAGGTCATCCATATTATGCAATATCAAACTTCTACATATGATAAACATTTGTGGCTTATTTGGTATTGTTACCTCATTCCATCTGAACATGCTGGATTTAGTGTCCTTTTGTAAGTGCTCATTGACCTTCAAAATGGGTCAAAATCACCCAAAATTTCACATTTGACCACTGGCCTAACACACATTTAGTGTACGTTTTGAAGGCCTGTTTCAGTTTTTTGTTATAGTTATAAATATAATATGTTTTTGATACCCATGATGTTAGTTCCAACAGTCCCACAGGTGGCGCCACCATCATAGACTTTTGTCTGTATAATACAGTGGTCCCTGTCTTGAGAAACCACCCCTCAAGCAGGACAAAATGTGGTCTCTCAAAACAAGTGGGCTTTCATTAGAGGTATAATAACATGGAAAAGATAGCATGGTGTTCCGAGACAGCAGTCTGAAACAGGTAATGCAGTCTCTCAAGATAGGTACAATATACCGCTGTATTCCTCTTATGGTATATGGATGTATGTCCGCAAATTAAGATGTAATGACCATCACAAAAAATAATTACCTGAAATGTATTCCCACAGTGCCCTTCAGAATGTAGGCCTAAGTCACCCATTCAAATACAGGTGGCACCACTAGTATTATTCAGGTTTGACATACTAACCTCCAGAATATTTCTATCAAATTTCACTCAAAAGTTCCTACTTTTTGACCACTGTATTAGGTAATCCATTAGGTGGCACCACCAATAACAAAAACAGACTACATTTTCATTCATAGAATGTGTCCAAAATTTCAAGGAGCTCACTAAAAAATTGTAGATGCTTCTGTGTGGAAAAGCAATTATTTATGGACAGACGGAATGAAGGATACGAGTGATAACAGAAGCTCTGCTACCTTTGGTCAGCAGAGCTAAAAAGGCACTATTATTACATCTAATTAGCACTACTTTTACAATAAAATACCTAGCCTATGTTATTCCTACCATTTATGTATTTCGTGATTTCTAGAAATATATAAACTTGGGGTTACATGGAAGAAAAATAAAATGGTGAGAAATTCAAAAGAAATGATGTCTGGAGAAATTTCTCAAAATCATGCATATAAAATGTCTTAATTAACAAAAGGCTACAAAATGGTCTGGACTGATTATAAATCTATTCTTTTATGATGAAACAAAGGACAACCAAATAAAATATAAAGCCATGAGCTACAAAATATAAACAACAAAGTACTAGGTTGGTACATAGTCAAAACTAGACTCACGTTCCTGATTTGCTGAAGACCTGGGACCAGCTGTAGGCACAGGGAGGAAGAAAGGACGATAAGGCATACGACTACACAGTATTAGACACACAGTACCCACAAACCTCACTTGACGCTTTCACTGCCAAGTTTGACAAAAGTTGATGTCCTATGAATTAACATAACAATACCAAGATTCATATTCTTTGTAATTTGACCATCCATTCAGTTATAATGTACCAGCAGACCTATAGTTGCATTGAACACAAGAATGGTCCAGGTCAACAGCTTTCTTCAGTATGTTCTGGGTGCAGTATGCACCAACGAAAGTTGTTGACTTAGTGAAAACTTGGCACAGAAAGAATTACGCAACTCTCATCCTTTTCACATATAGAATTCTTTTTTGAACAGCCGTATGCTCAAATTTGTTAATGCTAAACCACTAAGATGCTGAATGGTTTAGAACAATGACAGTTTGGGAAATTTTGACAACTAACTTCAAAGGGTGAAAAAAAAATAATTGTATGAATTTACTGATGCAGTTAATGCTGGTTTGTGACAGATTTACACTCACAGAGTACATTTTGTGGCAAGCCATGTATGTATTGTGTTTCTGTATGACCTAATTTTCCACTACATTAACTTATGGCTGTCTGTAGTTGTGTCTTTAAGACCAATCTGGGTTTAGCAAACAGTCTTTAATTCAAATGAGTTCAAGATCAATGGTTTATTTAGGCCACCATTAAAATTGCTCAAACTGCAGAATTTAGATAAAGCCTGTCCATGTGAGGGTTCCTGAGCTGTCACATACGCATGCATTAACCCAGGTTAATTGATCACATATACATGTTAACCCACGGTAATTAATTGATCATATACATCTATGTTAAAACAGGTTAACTAATCTTACACATTACCCATGGACAAGTACTAATGTAGATGTATGTTTGCCCAATCTAATTAATTATATACATGCATTTTAACCATGGTTACAGATCATATACAAGCATGTTAACCCAACTTAATTACCCTTATTTGTATTTTTGTAATATTCTGGTTACGTAAAGTGACTATATTCAGATATATAACTCAGTTTGTTTTCATTTGTTAACTGATTTCCATTTCAAGTGTTTGTACATGTGTATTAGCTCAGTATTAATGTGCAACCATAACAGCAATTATTGCTGGTGACTTCAAGTTAGGAAGACCAAAGTGACAGATGTAAGCAACCCAGTGTTTACCTCCATCAGATACTTAATTATCCCTCACCAAAAGAAATAAACCCATTGCAAGACCATAGAAAGCTTCAACGTGACTTTGCCGCAGACTGTCTTCAATCCTCACACTACTTGTACATGCAGAGCTTGACAATCAATTTTCCCATATAAATGTGCCATGACTTGATGCATTAATTTATTCATCTGAAAATTTTGAAAGTAAAATGGTTGTCAGCTTGCCACAATGGCTAAAACACACTAAGAGAAACTTGTAACAATGTGCAGGGTACAAAGAATGAGACCAAGTCACTTGTCACATGATCCACAGAGACACGAGAGGTATACACATATCCTTGACAGTTGCTCTTAGCAGCTACACACAGTGCCCCCTACAGCCCAAAATGAGAATCATCATTACCTTCTGGCAGCAGACAACATGCACAGACAACACAGGGTTGTGAGTATCAGAAATCACAAGAATTAAATTTGTTCAGCAGTGCAATCCACAATGCACATCCCTTCTACTTAAAACTTGAATGTATCACCAAACAGTCACCACACACTGTATCAGTACAGACAATCAATGTGACATACATGTATTCACGGTGATTTATGCTTTGTGAATGTGTTGATTTTGGGCACGAGGCTCAAACTGAAACTTTGCTAACACCCTGGCCCTCTTACAAGATGAAACAATGATTAATTATCAACTCTACATACCTTACCTCAATGTGACAATCAAAGCAGTTTGCAACATATCTTCCAGATATCAAAATTAACAAATATATTTTAGACATAAAATATGGATGCGAGTTGCTTTGTAAGTATTTTATACATGTACTTGTATTGGGTAAATTGCAATATTGTATCAAAGAGTTATACTTCTGAAATTATAGACAAAACCAACTTTTTCAAGTAAAAAAATCACAGAGAATGAAATCCCAGCAAAAAAAAAATTATGCAGTGGATTCTGTAAAATGACAGAAAATATCGATCATGGTGAATGTAAGTGGATCAAGGTGTGTGATAAATAGGGTGAGAATATACACATGCCTGTCATTATCAATAAAAAAAACGTGACAAGTGAATGAGGTGAGCATAAAAGTACATGTAACAGGTGATCCTGAACCAAGTTAACAATAATGCTATGACTGGTCAGCATGGTAAATACATGAGCAGTGCAGCAGTGAATTAATACTATGACAATTATGCTATGACTGGTCAGCATGGTAAATACAGGACCAGTGCAGGAGTCAATACTATGACAATTATGCTATGACTGGTCAGCACGGTAAATACACGACCAGTAAATATGTGAATACCATGACAATAGCTAGGTATAGATTAACATGTCATCATAAAGACATGTCCCCTCACTGAAGATGCATAACCATCGTGTGTAATGTCTACTCAGACTCTCGGTGATTACGCTTGTTTCAATGAGACTCGCCATATTCAGATACACTGTCAATAACCGTTTTACTTTGAGGGTCTAAAGCAGACATTCCTATTGGCTGACAGAGGTCCTCGATACCCATAGTGAATCTTACTCTGTCAGAAAGGGCCACAACTGCATGGCATATTTTATATGGTGACTGACCCCTACAAGCATACATGTAAATATTGAACACAGAGAAAGTAGGCTTGGATGTGTAAGAATGCATGTGTGACAAGTGAATAGTGCAAGAATGGAAATACACTTGATGGAAATAACAGGTCATTCCTACAAAGACAAATACATATTTTGGAACAAGACACAAGTAACTTATGCAAGATGATGATAGAGGTGGAATAACAAGGACTCAGGATGGCGGCTGTCGCTACCAGCTTCCTGCACACAAATGCGACATACAAAAACAGGTGGCAGAGTCTAGCGGAAAACACTTACATTAACTCTTTCAGTGCTAACAACAGACGTTCTGGTCATCAGACTTGACATTACCATTCCCAACTCAAATTTCACATAACAAGGAATTTCTTTCCAGTGCCACAATGCATGCATATGCTTCCCAAGCAGATCAGAATGATCCAGGTCAACAGTTTTCCTTGGTGTGCTTTGCAACAATATGCTCAAACTACATTACGGCAAGCTGTTGAGTCAGCCTCTGAGCACTGAAAGGGTTAATTGATGAAAGGCACTTCATTAATGAATACAACACAGAGGCATGGCCCCATGGTATCCTGAACAGAGAAGGTATGACCAAGGGTGACATAGACAGAAGGGCGGAAAAACAACCAAGTGGTGGAAAGTCCGAACATTGTGCCCAAACACCTAAACAGTGACTTGTCTTTGTAACAGGTAACGATTTGTCTCATGTATAATGCTTCATGTTTTTTTCTGTTTGGCCTCTCAACCCAATCAGGAAATCCTCCTCATTATCCAGCAGTATGCCACCCTCTGTCTGCTGGCTTAGGTGCTTTTTCATTTGCCTCTGTTTGATTTCCTGCATTTGTTTGCCTGCCACAACTAATCAATGCAAGAATGCTGAGTCACTATTTTTTTCACTTTTATTTATCTACTTTTTTTCCAAAATGTAATGTATGTATACATGAAAGAATCGATAAGTGTGCATAAAGTCTGGGATTTTACAAGGTGTTCTACCTCACAAACTTGTCTCACCAGTTGGATTTTACGTCATGCTAGTTTCTGTCTGTAACCTGGCCACGTTGGTCTCATAATCGATCAACAGACAATCTATGCGAAGCCAGTAACCTCATGTTTGAGCTTAGAAGTAGCATGTGGTTGAAGTAAAGCAACATTGCACTGACATAAAATATGAAAAATTCATACTGAATTTTACGTTTTTTTTAAATCATATTACCATTTCATAGTAGAAAAACTGCTTTCATTTAGAAACCAAGAAACAAAGGACAAAAAGAAATATTCCTGAGTACAGCTACACTGGAGTTCTAACTTCCCTAAAATCTGAACAACAAGATAAAGTCTTTCCAGTACAAAAATTCCTGTCCGACACTTGCCTGCTCAGCAAACCTGCATTCTGAATTTCCAGATACTCTGGCCCTGTGTAAGGCTTTCATCAAACCAAAGTCCTAATTATTAGGTCTGCCAAGCAGGCAAGTCTGCGATTGCCCCCTTTCCAATGCATACATCTAGCTTGCTACTATAGTGAAAAATTTATAGTTCACTTGCCCATTCCCCACTGACAGTGTTTGTGTTTTGCATTTTGACAGAACATTGCACTCTGTCTCCATTGGATTGCTATCTATGACCTTGTGGAGAGAGTCCCTCCACACAAGGTATCATAAATTATCATGAACCAGGTAACCAATGTGTTCACCTCAAATATGGACACTCCACATTTATGTATATTACGGTACATGAGCCTTCTTGCTGGGTAGCTCACTACTCACAGGATACACCACCAGGGGGACATGATATCTCCCTGACAACGGAATGTTTGTAAACATTACCACGTGCATTTTAAGCATGTGGACCACACTTGATCAGCACGTCAATCTGACGGTTGGTCCGCGGTACGTTAAAATCTTCCGTTTAACGTTCAGCCTATGACGTAACAATATGTCACCAAGGCCAGTATATATATCGAGGTGAAAACAAAACGCAGCAATCTTTGGTCAGTCTCTGATGAGCCCAGGTTGAGGCGAAACCGGTCAGGCAAAAACACCAAGGATTTCCGACTGTCAATTGTCAGACTCAAAGACTTGGACAGCACACACAAGCAGGACGGTCCACTGTCGTGGCACTTGTGTTGTATTCTTATATAGTGAAAACTGATCATTATGACACCATCTCTCCCCATAATGGTGTTTTATAACTGAATATGTCAAATAAATTACTCAAATAACAAAGGAAACAAACTTTTTGTCTATCAAAACTTGAGTCGTTAAGTTACTATGTTAGGATATGTGGAGTGCGACTATAATGAGGTTTCATGGTGCAATGCCTGTCTCACGGCAGAGGGTCCCGGTAAGGCCTGGTCCTTATTGACAGTCTCATGTGTAGCCATTTTGTGCTTGCCTTCTGGCTAGGACAACATCTGATTCATTAACAACCTTTCTATGTGATTCCAATAGGGAGATCCTCACTGGATATTGCCACAATTTTTTCATGAGTCCACAAGCACAGGCTTCTTGTAATTTTTTTTCTATGTCAGACTGTACGCATGTTCATTGGGTTGAATCATGGATCACATATGGGTCACCTGTTCACATGTGCTGTGACAGCATTTAAGTGCACTTTAATTTGAGAATGAAGGAGGAAATAGATCAAATAAGTTCTAGGCACTATTTTGTTAATTCTATCAGCACAAAGATACATGAAAGTGCCATGCCCCCTGCAAGCCCCTGTCATTGTGGTGTACAGTTGCCTTCATGATATACACATATGCACCCACCAACCAGTCAATGGTAGTGTATACCTGCCCTTTTTGGTATATTGCAAGACTCGTCCATTGCAGCTAACACCAGTTTGGTGTACACCAGTTATGAAGGGATGTACTTACCATGATCATACATGAGAGAGAGAGAGAGAGAGAGAGAGAGAGAGAGAGAGAGAGAGAGAGAGAGAGAGAGAGAGAGAGAGAGAGAGAGAGAGAGAGAGAGAGAGAGAGAGAGAGAGAGAGAGAGAGAGAGAGAGAGAGAGAGAGAGAGAGAGAGAGAGAGAGAGAGAGAGAGAGAGAGAGAGAGAGAGAGAGAGAGAGAGAGAGAGAGAGAGAGAGAGAGAGAGAGAGAGTTCACCAACCCTCTCTGTGCCACATCTACACACCACCAGTGCATACCTGCACCATATTTGCCAGAGGCCAAACAAAGCACCTTCACGTGGGTGACCTTAGTCCTTTATTTGAAGTCACCCACACAGCACTGAGTTTTGGTATGGTCCATTACTGGTCGCTCCCTGTACTCACCTGCGTTCATTCTGTGTGATGGCTCCCTTTTCCAGCTTGACTGCTATGTCCGCCAGCACTTTGCTGGCATCATTAGCAAAGTCAAGGTCACGTACTTCCTGTGGGGGAAACCGGGACAATGGCAAATGCTTCTTTGTCCTCCTTGATGCTGGCACAGCCAACCTGCACATATAGTTAACAGATACAGCACTCATCAGTTACTAGACCAAGTCTCTAAAATGCACTGTGTTTAAAAAGGCCTTCAATGGAATAACTAAAGATATAAATTAAAGAATCAACAAATTACTTTCATGTACCTCAAAGTTTATTATCGTGAGTCCATTATCTGCTTCTCCATGTTCAGCAAGTACCTTGCAGTTTTATTATACTGCCTACCTACCACCCACCTGTATCTATCACAGCAGACACATTGCAACCATACAAGTAGCCAGCAATGTCAGTCATACTTGACATGTCTTTACCTTATGCATAATAGGTTTATCCTCATCCTTGTCAATGGGCACCGAGGTGCTATGGACCCAGGTATTGGTACACAGGTGTCGCAGACGCACAAAAGAAGACCTGAAATAAATGATTCTCTGTGAATACACATGCACATGTACTTGTACTTCAAGAACAAGTGTGGTATATAGCTGATAAAACATAAGACAAAAACAGTTACCACTCAGAGATGTAACGTTGATGTATCTGCATAGAACTCCAGTCCACAATGTATTGAGTTAAACTGAGGACTCAGTACCTAGTAGGTAAGCAACACAAGCTTTGACTATTTTTGAGCTTAGCCTTGCAAAATGAGATACAAGACCCCTGGGCCTAATGCTCTGCTGCATATAATCTGATGACTATCATCAAACTTCACTTCCTGAGATGCATTCCCTCTGGGATGCTAGAAGTTTGTCAAGGTCATCGAAGGTCATCCATATGAAGCAACACCAAACCTCCATTTGAACAGACATTTGTGGTACATTTGGTGTTGTTCCCCTTATTTTTTATCAACACATCAAATTTAGTGTCCTTTTCTTAAGTGCTTAATGACCTTGAAAAATAGCTCAAGGTGACACATTTTACAAAATTTGATCAATGGCCTAATGCACATTTGGTGTAGGTTTTGCAGTTCCTTCTCAATTCATTATGTCACGGGTATCACAATAAAAGCATTTCCTGATATGCATTCAATCCATGGCATAGGAAAAGGAGGTCAAGATCACCCATATTATGCAATATCAAACTTCTATATTGTGATGACTTGATTAATTGACCTTTATAAGTAATAGTTAGATAATTTTTATTGATATAACACCCAGGTCAGTTCAGACCTACATGTCAGGAATACATAGTATTTTCTTTATTAAAATGTAGTATTTTCATTAGCTTTGTGTAAGGCTGTGTTACAGGGGTAATGCCAGGTAGTTCATCTGCCCTGTCTATGGTCTATTGGAGTCAATGCATGTTTTCAGGGGCAAACTGGCAGTTAAAATTTATATTTTTAAGTAAAACTTCTCTGAACCATTGATTGTAATGTTTTACATGGTATAGGCTCAATTTAAAGTAAAACCATAAACTGATATATTCATTAAGTAGGTTGCCGTTTTGTCTATGTCCTTGATAATGGTGAAATCCCTTATTTTCGCCCGCCGCATTTGGCTGTGTTCCAGCTGTGGTAGTTTGCTCTGAAAACGTATGAATATTAATGCAGATCTGCTAAATAATCTCACCATTGTATTCCTTGCACTCTATTTGTACTTGCTACTGTATTTTCATCCAATTTAGATATTTGTAACACCTTTTCTGAGGTAAAATGTAGTCTGAAGTGGTGGAATTTGTAAAGCCCTCCATTTTGAACTTTCTTGTACATGTCATGTGACTACTCTCACAACACTCATGTTTTCTGTGAAAAGTCTCTTTAAAGTATCAATTATACACAGATATGCTTTGAATTAGTGATAATATTGTATAATGAGCTTTATTTGATATGTTTAAATAGTATTGGAGACCAAAGAGACATATTATGGACAATCTATTTTGGGTACTGAGTTCTGCGTTCAACTTGCTGGTTGCTACGGAGCCGGTGACAATGTTTACACTGGTCTATAAATAGAGAAGCACGTTGCGTTGTGGGGGGCTTCCGTTAATCTTTTCGACCGTCCTGACTCCTTCAAAATTACTCCTCTTCTGATGCATTAGCACTATCCGGCCTTTTGAAGTACCCCAAATTATTTGAGGAAAAAGAAGAATCCGGGTTGAGACAGCACCCCATCAGGTACTTAGAAAATATTTTCTCTGATGCTATTACATAATTATCTGAAGTAATGACGCACTGAAGTGAAGCTATTCTGAGGCAACTGATGTGGAGCCTTCTGATGTCTGAAGTAGGAATCTGAAGTCATTCTGAAGCATTTGAAGTTTTCAAGTGATGTTTCCTCTGTTGTTAACACATTGATGCTTTAGTTTTATGTGTGTAAACTAAATGGTGTATTTCATGAGTATTTTTTTTTATGATAGCAGTCTGTGGCAACCACAGAGAATATTGTTGACTATTGTTACACTGTATTGAATGTGGTACAGATTATCTTTACTGTAAAAGGGGAAAACACAAGAGATGTTAAATGAATTCATGTGTGAATATTAATAAATTTATCAAACTGTATATTTAATTTCTTGTCTCTTTTCTGTGATTATTGAGGAAGCCATCCTAGACAATCTATAGGTTATTCTGTTGAGATTAACCAGATAAGGCCTTGACCGCTACAAAATTTTGGTGTCAGAAGTGGGATTTACAGTACAGTAAATCCAGTGATCGAATTCACATCCAAGATTTAAAAAAATAACAATAATAATATTCAGAGTGTATTGATATATAAAAAAAAATGTCTGAGAACCAGGTGAGTAATATGGTGGTCACAAGAAGCAGAAATCGTTCCTCAAAACTTGAAGTTGATCAAAGTGCTGACAAAAATGTGATTTATGAACGTCATCAGGACCATTCTGATGATATTGTTGATGTCCAATATGAGGAAATGAATGCACCAAATAAAGGACAAACAGTCAAAAGTCATGTCACAAATGATGCTAATGATGATACCAACAAAGTACAAAGACACAAGAGAAGCAATCACACTGTCCACATTAAAGAAAATTCTGGGCAAGAATTAGGGGGACAAGAGCTAATGTCAAACATGCAAAAGATGACAATAGGACAGGAAGTGGCTCAAGAAGTGGGGAAAGTGATGCAAGAAACAATGATGAATATGATGTGTATGATGAAAGATGTGATGCAGAATGTACACACAGAAAATTCCACTGATGATGTCACAGTGAATGCAAATACAAGTAAATCTGGTAGGAAAGTACCCAAGAAAAATCTGAGGCAGAATTGCAGCAAACAAACGCCCATACTCGAAACTTCTGATGAAGAAGATGATGCCACTGATGAGGATAAGGGTACTGATGATGATGATGATGATGATTTTGCCTTATCGACATCCAGCAATGAAATGATGGCCCACAAGAGCAAAAATACCAAACTACCTGTGTTCACTGGCAAGGAATCTTGGAGAGTGTGGTACACCAGGTTTGAAGATGTGTCGCGCAGGCAAGGTTGGACCAATGATGAAAAACTTGATGAATTAATTCCTAAATTACAAGGGTTAGCAGGGGAATTTGTTTTTGGTCAACTGTCCTATAAAGTGAGGTCAAATTTTAAACTTCTGATTAGAGAACTTGGAAACAGGTTTAATAAAGTGGAAACTACTAAAACATACAGAGCACAATTCAGCCATCGTAATCAAAAACCTGGGGAAACTGTTGAAGAATATTCTGCGGAGTTGAAGAGACTCTATGACAAGGCACACGCTGGCAGGGATGAAGCTACCAGATGTGAAGACCTGTTGAGGAAATTTCTGGATGGTTTGATTGATGAGAAGGCTAGTTTTCAGGTTGAATACATCAAAGAACCTGCTAACATCGATGAAGCAGTACATGAAGTGGTTCATTTCCAGGAAACTAGAAATTCAAACAAAACTGAGAGGAGACCAAAACATGTGGCAAGATTCAACAAGTGCAGAAATGACTATGTTGAGTCCAGTGAATCTGAGGAAAGTGAGGATATTGATGCGCACAATATTTGTGTAAGATTAAGCAAAGGGCCCAAGAAAAAGTTAAATAAAAATAGTAATGCCAATCCCATTCCAAATGAAAAGGGGCAAATTCATAACAGTGATGATGGTAATGGAACTTCAGCAAAAGCAACGGACACTGTGTCTCCAGACAAGACATATCTAAATGAGGTTCAGAAAATGAAGGAAGAAATGATGAAAGCTACTCGAGAATTGAAAGACAGACTGGTTAAACTTGAGGACACAAAATCTTACAATAAGCCATTTGGGGCAAAGAAATTCCAGCAAAGCCAACCAAATGAAAATAAATATCAAGGGTACAAGCAGCAAGGACAAAGATACACTCAAATGACTGATGGAGGACAAAACAGGACCAGGGCCATGGTAAGCGAAAACAGGAACAGTAATATGAGGTCTGGATCATGTTTTAGATGTGGGCAGCCTGGTCATTTCGCCAGAGAGTGTGTGAACCATGTAATGCCAGGACAAGTTCAGTTATCAACTCAAAATGGCACAGCACAAAACTCCTTCCAAGTGCCACAATACAGCACACAAAATGATGTTACTCCTGGACAGTATGGCGGGATGTTTCCTTCATACAAAAGTCAGGAAAACTAAGTGTGGTCGGTCCAATGGTCCATGGGGCGACCTTTGATACTAAGGGCCAGAATAAAGTTGATGAGAATTACAAACCCATTCAGAGTGTTGTTATGAGTACTTCAAAGGGTAAAACTGATGTAACAAAACCAACCAAGGTAGAACATGATGGTAATAATCATATAGAAATGAAGTCTGATGGTAAAACAAATGAAATGTATATCAATGAGGTAGATAGTGGTTTATTGAGACGAAATGTACCTCAATTTGATGGAGTTTATCTTGATGGCACATTGCAAGGTATTGATGTCACTTTCACAGTAGACACAGGAGCTACCAGCACAATAGTATCACCAATAGTGTTCGATAAAATCCCTATTGACAGAAGACCTGAGTTGTGTCAGATTTCAAGTAAAAGTAAACTTAACAATGCTGAAGGAAAACCTATGAATTACATAGGCAAAGCAACTTTCCAAATTGTTCTGGGTCCTCTTCAAATGAATAAACAGTTGATTGTGGCAGATATAACCGATGATGTACTTTTGGGATCTGATGTATTACAGAAAGACCCAAGTGGGCCTGCAGATATTTTGCTGAGTGAAAATAAGATGATTTTGAATGGGACAGTTATTCCTATACATCAAATAGGCCTACCTCAGCCGATTAGAAGGGTGACGGCCGCAGATCACTATGTGATTCCTGGGATGTGTGAAGCTGTAATTGATGTATTTGTTGAGGGCAACAATAAGGGAAACTATGATGCCAATAAAGATGTATGCTTGTTGATTGAGCCAAACCCAAAATTCACTGAAAAATGCTCTGTAGCAGTAGCACGTACAGTAGTAGATGTACTAAACTATACCACAGTTAAAGCACGTGTGATGAACCCATTTCCTGAGCCTGTGTCTATCAAACAAGATACAGTGATAGGTCAAGCTAGTCCAATTGAGGATTCTATGTACAAAATTGTTGATGAGGAAGATGAGGGTAAAATTGACTGCCTTGATGCCATGAGGAGAATCTCCATTGGTGGTGAGATTTCTTCTGAGGCATTCTGTCAAGTAACTACAAATGCAAAGATCACAGAAGTAGACCAGGGAAGTAAAGAAAACATTATCCCCGATCATTTAAAAGAATTGTATAAAGATTCAATTAAAACAAGACCACCTGATGAACATGACCTCATAGCTCACATGTTGATTGACAATCAAGATTGTTTTTCTCGCGATGATTATGACCTGGGCAAGACACACTTGGTGAAGCATACTATACCTACTGGAGATGCAGAGCCTATAAAACAAGCACCCAGAAGGACGCCCTTGGCTTTTGCAAATGAGGATAGAGAAGCAATACAGAAGCTGTTGAAGCAAGGTACTATTCGACCCTCAACATCTCCATGGAGTAGTCCGTTGGTTTTTGTACGGAAGAAGGATGGTAGCGTCAGACCTTGTGTAGATTATCGCAGGGTCAATGCAGTGACAAGGAAAGATGCTTTTCCTCTTCCACGAGTCCAAGATTGTTTAGATGCAGTGGCTGGGTCAACCATATTTTCCACAGTTGATATTACCTCTGCGTACAATCAGGTTCCTGTGCAGGAGGATGATATACCAAAGACTGCGTTTGTATCTCGCTATGGATTGTTTGAATACGTCACTATGCCTTTCGGCTTGTCAAATTCTTGCGCGACATTCCAACGTTTGATGGAATTAGCACTAAATGGTCTACAATGGACCTCATGTCTAATTTTTCTTGATGACGTGGTTTGCCATGGAAAGACGCCTTCAGAACACATGCAAAGATTGATAGAAATTCTACAAAGAATCAAACATAGTGGAATGAAACTGAAGCCAAAGAAGTGTAACTTATTCAAAGATCAAGTGACGTTTCTTGGTCATGTCATCTCTGGAGAAGGTGTTAAACCAGATCCAGACAATGTGTTAAAATTGCTGAAGTGGCCTGTACCCAAAACCCCAACAGATGTGAGAGCTTTCCTTGGTTTGGGAAGCTATTATAGGAGACACGTCAAAGAGTTTTCACAGAAAGTGAGACCATTAGTGCAGCTTACTCAGAAGAATCAAAGTTTCAAATGGACTGAAGAGTGTCAGAAGTCCTTTGATGAATTAAAACAAGTGTTGACTAGCCCTGAAGTGATGGCATATCCACAGGAACATGGTCAGATGATCCTAGATTGTGATGCAAGTGACTTTTGTATTGGGGCAGTGTTAAGCCAGGTCCAAAATGGTGTAGAAAGAGTGATCGCCTATGGTAGTAGAACTATGAGTAAAGCAGAAAGAAACTATTGCATTACAGACAAAGAGCTGTTGGCTGTCAAATATTTTGTTGAGTATTATAAACATTACCTTCTGGGCAGAAAGTTCAAAGTGCGAAGTGATCATCAAGCTCTAAAATGGTTGTTCAGCTTGAGAGACCCCAAGAATAGAATAGCCAGATGGATAGAAATTTTGTCAGCTTATGATTTTGAGATAGAATTTCGCAGAGGCAAAAGTCATGGAAATGCTGATGGGATGTCAAGATGTTTGAACCCAAGAGATTGTCATTGTGACACGGATGCAGGTGTAGAATCTCTTAGATGTTATCCTTGTAAGAAGTGCAAGAAAAGAGCTGATGATATGAAAAGTAGCATGGGTGAGATTTATGCTGAGGCATCTCAATCACAAGAAATTCGAAGATGTGGTCTGACCCTGGCAGAGGGTGGACTATGTTACTACATAAGAAATAAACTCCAGGTTCTGATGATTTGGTTAATAACTATGATTAACATGTTGAACATTGCATTATTTAGTGGAAGTGATGACGATGAAATAAATGGGACACAGGGTGTTCAAAGATGTGGTCTGACCCTGGCAGAGGGTGGACTGTGGTACTTTATGGGATGTAAACTTCAGAGTTGTATGAGGTGGATAACTATGATGATGAATATATTTGGGAAATTGTTGGTAAATAAACTTGACTTGAGGTCAAAGATGATGACTGGGATGACAAATGATGTGGAAGTCAGAGAAGAGAAGTCTGATGTTGAATGGGCTCCAGGACAGTCAGAGAGTTGTCGCTGGCAGGCATTCACAGATACTGTAAAATGGTTGAAGAATTGTTGCTTCAAGAAAATATTTATGGATACCGAATGGGCTCCAGGACAGTCACAGAGTTGTCGCTGGCAGGCATTCACTAATACTATAGGATGGTTGGAGCATTTTTGCTACAAATATATATTTATGATGACTGAGAAGAAGAAAAGTGATTTAAATACTCTTATAAAATTTGGAAAGTCAAGTACAGGAACTGGAAGTATGAACCCTGAAGTGCATGATGGTGATAATAAATTGGTACAGATATTTAATTTTGTAAAGCTATGGACAAGGTATGCTATCTTGTGTAAGATGAAACTTTTAGTGATGAAATTGATGAAGAAATTGAAGTCAAAGTATACCATGTTGAAGAGAAAATGGTATGACTGTCACAGATGTGCTAGAATGACGAGAGGAACAGGATGGGTAGGCTGGGCGCTACCTTATTCTTTGGCAATTTTGAGGAAACGTCAATTAGCTGATGTTGATATTGGTCCTGTATTAAAATGGAAAGAGAATGGATCAAGACCTTATGGAGATGTAGTTTGTTCTGCTAGTCCCACTGCACGTCATTACTGGAACAATTGGGACTGCCTTGAAGTTAAAGATGGAGTCTTGTTCCGCAAGTTTCATAGACGGGATGCGTCTGGCACACACCTACAGTTTCTTGTTCCAAGAGTTCTGAGGGATGAAATCATAAAGCAGATGCACAACTGCGTTTTGTCAGGTCACCTAGGTGCTAAAAAGACAAGAGAAAAACTGTTACAAAGATTCTATTGGTTTGGAGTCAGAGAGGATGTCAATAACTGGGTTCTTCAGTGTCACGAATGTGGCAGTACAAAACCCCCTACTAAGAAGCCCAGGGCACCTTTGGGATCAATGCCAGTGGGTGGTCCACTCGACAGGTTGTCTACAGATATTCTTGGTCCGTTACCTGAAACAGAAAGAGGAAACCGATATATTCTTGTAGTGAATGATCACTTCACAAAATGGGTAGAAGTGTTTGCCATTCCCAATTATACAGCGGCAACCTGTGCTAGGATTATTTTAAATGAAGTTATAGCCAGACTAGGTTGTTGTTTAAGTATATTGTCTGATCAGGGATCCAACTATGAAAGCCAAATATTCACAGAGTTGTGTCAACTGTTAGAAATAAGAAAGACGAGGGCAAGCCCAGCTAATCCACAATGTAATGGACAAACAGAGCGTTTTAATAAAACACTTCTGAGGATGATTAAAGCCTACCTGAAGGGACAGCAAAGGAACTGGGATCTGAACCTAGGATGTTTAGCTGCTGCATACAGGGCCACCCCTCATGAAAGCACTGGTTTAACCCCAAATCTTCTGATGCTTGGTCGTGAAGTCAGGCTTCCTGCAGAAGTGATGTTTGGATCTGGGACGACTCACATAGGTGAAGAAATAACCTCTTATGGTCAATATGTTACTGAGCTGAGAGATAAGATGTACCATGCTCATCAGATAGCTCGTGAACACTTGCAAAAGAGTGCTGTGCGCCATAAGGAATCTTATGATGTTAAGCAAAATTTTCAAAATTTTGAGGTTGGTGATCTAGTCTGGTACTTGAGTGATATCAGACAGTTGAAAATAACTCCAAAATTGAGAAACCCATATGATGGTCCATTCCTGGTTGTGAAGAAAATAACAAATCTGAACTATCTTATACAACTCGATGCTAAAGGTACTGAGAAGGTGGTCCATCACAACAAGTTGAAACCCTACTATGGAAGTGCCAAGCTGAAATGGGCTACAGCCTCACTGAAAAGAAACAATAACAGGCCTATGATTGATACTCAGAAATAAAATGATGTACTGACGATGTACAATTGAGTTGATGTATTGATGCATGTGCTTAAGTCAGCACCATATATGATGTCATATTGGTAAGTTAAAAAAAAAAAAAAAAAAAAAAAAAAATTGTTATTCTGTTAGTGATGAATTGGTTACTAATGTTAATGGTTCTACAAATGAGATGTAAGTGCTGATGTTTGATGTGCCACTTTATCTGTTGATGTGCACAAGAACAAAATGTTGACATTTAAGGGAATTGATGTACTGAAAATTACTGTTGATGTGTGATGTACTGATGCAATACTGATGCTGATGATACACTACTCTCACAGGACTGCTTCTGAGAGTAACTATATGATGTATTTAATGAGACATGCTTACTTATGAAACCTGATGTGTTGCCTTTCTACAGAGATGGCTGCCACAATGGTGGAACTAAGCAAGTCATTCTTGCAGAAGAGAGGGTCAGCGTACCAGTGTCAGTCCTGTGACTTTGCCACACACAAAGATTCCATGGTTGATCATCTACTTTCCAAACACCTGACAGAAGAATCAGATGTGCCGTACCGATGTTCCCTTTGTCATGTGAACTTTAGAAAGTCTAATAAGGCTGTGCAACATATCCAACAATACCACCCAGATGCAGATGAGTCAAAAGTGTTGGTGGGAACAAAGCAACCTCTTGTTATCACTCCTCGCATGGCAGTGATG
The DNA here is from genome assembly GCA_964020975.1 of Hermodice carunculata. Classification (NCBI taxonomy): domain Eukaryota; kingdom Metazoa; phylum Annelida; class Polychaeta; order Eunicida; family Amphinomidae; genus Hermodice; species Hermodice carunculata. Next base: position 54,971,082 of record OZ026622.1, on the reverse strand, counting down.
CTGGATAAAGATAACAGTATTAGTGTCTACGCCAAGAGGGTCCTTAGGAATCCAGGCAACTTACATGTGAAGCAGATGTCTACCAGGGAGGAGACCGTCCTGGAGATACATGCCCCTACAGATGATCTAGAGGCAGACCTACCAGAGAATTCCACTACTGATGTTATTGGGAAGTCACCCATGGGTGTTTCGGAGATTGACGACACTAAAACTGATGTACCAGCCAGCCAAAACATAATTACCAATGTTGTCAGCAAGGCGCTCATTGATGTTTCGAAGATTGACGATACTAAAACTGATGTACCAGCCAGCCAAAACATAATTACCAATGTTGTCAGCAAGGCACTCATTGATGTGTCGAAGACTGACGATACCAAGACCGATGTACAGACTGACCAAAATTCTGATGACACCAGATCTATTGGCGCAGCTGATAAACTACCCGACGCAAAGTCCATTACCCAAAGTACCAGAGATAAAACCCCAGCTGAGTCCCTGCAAGAACTACTGTGGGTTCAGAAGGAAGCCCTTACACTCCAATACAAGATCTACAATGAAATAAGGACCATGAGCAAGGAGCTGAGACGAGCACGATGCAAACCCACATCCGTTGAGTCCACTGGCACGCAAACCAATATCTCATCCACCAAGTCATTGGAGAGGCATGTATCTGCACCATTAACCTGCAAGTTAACTATACCCAAGAAACAGACAACCGAGAACACCCCACCACCAGCGAAACGCTCCCGCACAACGGCACCAGTCAGGCGGTCTGGTTGCACCGAGGGTGATGTTCTAGCAGATAGGCATTATGAGAATTTCATGCGTCAAGTTCGGCAACGTCCCTTTTATTTAAAGTAAAAAAAAAAAAAAAACTCACAGTAATAGCAATATGATAATAATGGTAATGTCCATGTCATTGTGCTTATGGATATAGTAGAGCCAGGAATACAATATGTATGTAAGTGAATATTCTATGGAAGGAAAAAAAGTAAGTAATTGTTATACATGCAAGTACATGCATGAAAGTTTCTTGTCAAATATTTGTGCTACTTATACTTTAAATGTTACTACTAATCACTCATGTAAGAATTCAAATAACTCTGGTGTAAACTATTAGATTGTTTTCATGAAGTACATGTAGATGTCATTTAATATTGGAGTGCGAGATATACACTCTCTCTATTAACTGCATATAACAATGTGACCAAAGTACTGATAAGGGATTCGTGAAGTTGCAATTGTTTAATTTCTTAAAACCCCATTGGAGTACTCAAGCGCGCAAAGCATAGAGGTATAAATGTGCAAATATGATACATCATAATGAAATTGTAAAGTAATATGTACATTTAATACTGTGCAAGAATGTAATGAAATTGTAAAGTAATACGTACATTTAATACTGTGCAAGAATGTAATGAAATTGTAAAGTAATGTGTACATTTAATACTGTGCAAGAATGTAACGAAATTGTAAAGTAATATGTATATTTAATATTATGCAAAATGTAATGAAATTGTTACACATGTGTGTTTAACACTATGTAAAGTTTTAAGCATGTTAAAATGTGACATGCATGGTTATGCCGATTGTCCAGTTCCACTCTGCGAGTGTGATAATAAAGGGCTAAGCTGCTTTAAAAAAAAAAAATTAAAACTGAGTAAGTGGTTTAAGGTTCTTTATTGTATAATGTTGAGTTGTTAACTAGTGACTTATACTAGATAGTAAGTTTTAACTATATTTATGTGTAAGTTGAACACAAAGTTCTATGTAATACATAGAGTTTAGTAATAATTACATTTATGTAAGCATCTGTGATGCCCTGATTTGTTTAAAGCAGATCTCTAAGATGCTGACGGACATACATGTATGGACTGTTAACTCAGGTTCGAATTCATATGAGAGTAGCCTGTAACTTTATTCTGATATTATATAACTTATAAACAATTTGGAATAATCATAATGTTATATGGTCTGTGACAGTGTATTTTATAACCATAGGTAAATGTTTGTGATATCTCAAGGAAGAATCTGTGATGTAGCATAGATGTTTGTGATGAAATGATTGATCACTAGAATGAGTGATATTGTTAAAGGTAGTTAATTTCACACCTTATGTTAATCATTACATGGTGTTCTGTACCTACACAAGACGGGAAACAAAATTTTCTGCAATTGTGTGGTAATATTTGTGTTGACGAGGACGTCTAACACAAAGGCAGAGGGTAGTGTGATGACTTGATTAATTGACCTTTATAAGTAATAGTTAGATAATTTTTATTGATATAACACCCAGGTCAGTTCAGACCTACATGTCAGGAATACATAGTATTTTCTTTATTAAAATGTAGTATTTTCATTAGCTTTGTGTAAGGCTGTGTTACAGGGGTAATGCCAGGTAGTTCATCTGCCCTGTCTATGGTCTATTGGAGTCAATGCATGTTTTCAGGGGCAAACTGGCAGTTAAAATTTATATTTTTAAGTAAAACTTCTCTGAACCATTGATTGTAATGTTTTACATGGTATAGGCTCAATTTAAAGTAAAACCATAAACTGATATATTCATTAAGTAGGTTGCCGTTTTGTCTATGTCCTTGATAATGGTGAAATCCCTTATTTTCGCCCGCCGCATTTGGCTGTGTTCCAGCTGTGGTAGTTTGCTCTGAAAACGTATGAATATTAATGCAGATCTGCTAAATAATCTCACCATTGTATTCCTTGCACTCTATTTGTACTTGCTACTGTATTTTCATCCAATTTAGATATTTGTAACACCTTTTCTGAGGTAAAATGTAGTCTGAAGTGGTGGAATTTGTAAAGCCCTCCATTTTGAACTTTCTTGTACATGTCATGTGACTACTCTCACAACACTCATGTTTTCTGTGAAAAGTCTCTTTAAAGTATCAATTATACACAGATATGCTTTGAATTAGTGATAATATTGTATAATGAGCTTTATTTGATATGTTTAAATAGTATTGGAGACCAAAGAGACATATTATGGACAATCTATTTTGGGTACTGAGTTCTGCGTTCAACTTGCTGGTTGCTACGGAGCCGGTGACAATGTTTACACTGGTCTATAAATAGAGAAGCACGTTGCGTTGTGGGGGGCTTCCGTTAATCTTTTCGACCGTCCTGACTCCTTCAAAATTACTCCTCTTCTGATGCATTAGCACTATCCGGCCTTTTGAAGTACCCCAAATTATTTGAGGAAAAAGAAGAATCCGGGTTGAGACAGCACCCCATCAGGTACTTAGAAAATATTTTCTCTGATGCTATTACATAATTATCTGAAGTAATGACGCACTGAAGTGAAGCTATTCTGAGGCAACTGATGTGGAGCCTTCTGATGTCTGAAGTAGGAATCTGAAGTCATTCTGAAGCATTTGAAGTTTTCAAGTGATGTTTCCTCTGTTGTTAACACATTGATGCTTTAGTTTTATGTGTGTAAACTAAATGGTGTATTTCATGAGTATTTTTTTTTATGATAGCAGTCTGTGGCAACCACAGAGAATATTGTTGACTATTGTTACACTGTATTGAATGTGGTACAGATTATCTTTACTGTAAAAGGGGAAAACACAAGAGATGTTAAATGAATTCATGTGTGAATATTAATAAATTTATCAAACTGTATATTTAATTTCTTGTCTCTTTTCTGTGATTATTGAGGAAGCCATCCTAGACAATCTATAGGTTATTCTGTTGAGATTAACCAGATAAGGCCTTGACCGCTACAATATGTAATACACATTTGTGGTACACTTATTTATGAAAATTTAATGTATTCTCTTCATGAATTTGAGAAGTAGGCCAAAGTCATTCATATTTTGCAATATCAAACTACTATATATGATACACATTTGCAGTGCATTTATTATTGTTAGCCTTCTTGTTTCTCAACATGTAACATTTAGTGTCCTTTAATAAATGCTTAATGACCTCAAAAAAGGCCAAGATCATTCAGAATTTTACAAAATGTGATCATTGACCTAATCAATACTTGGTGTAAATTTACAAGTTTCATATCAATTTATAATCTAAATAATGAATTTAATGTTTTTTAATACGGTACTTGAATACTTATGATGCTAGTTCCACTTAATACCACCAGTTGCAACACCATGACTCCACATCATAGACTTTGTCTCTATAATATGCCTCTGACAGTATATTAATATAAGTTCAGACATAATGACCATAGCAAGAAAAAATCCTTTCCTGAGATGTATTCCCTTCATGAACTTGAGAAGTAGGTCAAAGTCATTCATATTATGCAATATCAAACTACTATATATGATGTAAATTTGCAGTACATTTACTATTGTTAGCCTTCTTATTTCTCAACATGTAAAATTTAGTGTCCATTACTACGTCCTTAATGACCTGGAAGAATAGGTCAAGGTCATCCAAAATTGGATAAAATTGATCCTTGGCCTAGCATATTTGGTGTAAATTTGGAAGCTCCATCTCAAATTTAATGTACTTTTAAAATGCCTATGAGGCTAGTTCCACTTTATACCACCAGTGGTACCACCATGACTCCACGCCATACACTTTTGTCTTTAATGGTACATTACTACACCTGCACAAGTTCAGACATGACCACCAAATTTTTTTTTAAAAGTCTGAAATTTATTTCCTCTGTGACCTTCAGAAAATAGGCCAGGTCATCCATATTATGCAACATAAAACTTCTACACATGTTACACATGTGTGGTATATTTGGTACCACAAGCTTTATTCTGTCTCAACATATTGATTATAATGTGTTTTCAGCATATTTTGATTCATCAATTTCTTAAAACTGTAGGTAGCATCACGTAATTTCAATGTGCTATCATCTTTTGGCCTTATTAACCCCTTTCCCCCTTGAATCAAGACTGAGTCAACAGTTTTCCTACATAATATGATAGGTGGTGTCACCCTTACCAAACTTGACCTACACTCTCATACACATGATAAGTCCTCGAAGTCATGTAGGGCTAACCTGAAAACTGTCACTGTTTCATGTACACAAACAAAAGTTCACCAATGTCTCACAATATTTCAGAACTTTTGAGGAGCTTCAGAGGACAGGGGTGCTTAAAAAGTTGGGTAATACCACACCTTATATTTGCAGACTCATGTGTAAACTAGTCTCGTAACAATTTTCAGAAGAAATACCTTGGTACAAGTGAGTCTCCTCGGGTCATCGTTGTAGGGTCCAACTCAAAAATGGATGCGATGTCATGTCCGTGGGGCACTGACACCAGGGAGTACACTGGCGCCCCCACAGCACCTCGCAGCTTGCTACGCATGGCATCCACTGTAGGATCGTTGTCAACCTGTACACAAACAAATAACCTCATAATCTGAAAATTCTATGGTGAAGAATGTAGAAGACTCAATCTTCCACTACATCATATACTCAGTTACCAAAAATATTCAACTGCATTATGCTTCCCATTACCCAATATTCCACTCCATTATACTCTCAGGTACCACATATTCCACTCTATTGTACGCTCAGGTACCCAATAATCCACCTTATTATACTCTCATGTACAAAATATTCCACTCCATTATACTCTCAGGTACCAAATAAGACATCTGATCACCTAGTTTCAATGAATGACAGGGAAATAATGTACTGTAATAATTAGAGTAAGAAGAATCCACATACCCAGTTTGGTATCTTTAAGTATTAGGGTATAGGAAATAAGGCTTGCACAAGCATTTTCTAAGAGTGGACCAAAAGTCAAGGTCACAATGAACTATTTTCGCATGGTCTTGCTGTCTTCCATACTTAGAATGGAATTTTATTTATCTATTTATTTATTTATTTATTTATTTATTTATTTATTTATTTATTTATTTATTTATTTATTTATTTATTTATTTATTTACTTACTTATTTACTTACTTACTTACTTACTTACTTATATTTGGGGGTTTACAAAATAAGGCCACAGAAATACTATAACTTCTTGCACAGGTTCAGCTTTTGAATCCTTTTTTCAGCATAATTTACACCCAAAGCATGCAAAAGAAATTGGTTGACCTGTGCCAGTCTCATGGTCTTTGACCTGTACCAGCCTCATGGTCTTTGACCTGTGTCAGTCTCATGGTCTTTTGACCTGTACCTGTCTCATGGTCTTTGGCCTGTATCAGCCTCATGGTCTTTGACCTGTACCAGTCTCATGGTCTTTGACCTGTACCAGCCTCATGGTCTTTGACCTGTATCAGTCTCATGGTCTTTGACCTGTACCAGCCTCATGGTCTTTGACCTGTACCAATCTCATGGTCTTTGACCTGTACCAATCTCATGGTCTTTGACCTGTACCAATCTCATGGTCTTTGACCTGTACCAATCTCATGGTCTTTGACCTGTATCAGCCTCAACATCTTTGACCTGTACTAGCCTCATGGTCTTTGACCTGTATCAGTCTCATGGTCTTTGACCTGTACCAGCCTCATGGTCTTTGACCTGTACCAATCTCATGGTCTTTGACCTGTACCAATCTCATGGTCTTTGACCTGTACCAATCTCATGGTCTTTGACCTGTGCCAGCCTCATGGTCTTGGACCTGTACCAGCCTCAACGTCTTTGACCTGTACTAGCCTCATGGTCTTTGACCTGTATCAGTCTCATGGTCTTTGACCTGTACCAGCCTCATGGTCTTTGACCTGTACCAATCTCATGGTCTTTGACCTGTACCAATCTCATGGTCTTTGACCTGTACCAATCTCATGGTCTTTGACCTGTATCAGCCTCAACATCTTTGACCTGTACTAGCCTCATGGTCTTTGACCTGTATCAGTCTCATGGTCTTTGACCTGTACCAGCCTCATGGTCTTTGACCTGTACCAATCTCATGGTCTTTGACCTGTACCAATCTCATGGTCTTTGACCTGTACCAATCTCATGGTCTTTGACCTGTACCAATCTCATGGTCTTTGACCTGTATCAGCCTCAACATCTTTGACCTGTACCAGCCTCATGGTCTTTGACCTGTACCAGCCTCATGGTCTTTGACCTGTACCAGTCTCATGGTCTTTGACCTGTACCAGTCTCTTGGTCTTTGCAAATATTGGCACACTAACACTTGAATGAAAGGTTACATTACAAAGAATACAAATCTGGTATCCTTATGTTAATCCACTGCAGACTAAATTATTTTTCGCTATAATTTTCGATCAATTCCCATCAAATAGTTTATACTTCCTCCAGCACTGGAGAGAGTAAAGAATCTTTGTTCCTACTTCGCTTTGGAAAAAATATCCCGAAGCAAGTGTTGACATTGCTACAGCAAGGACAGCTCTTATATTCACCTCAGCAGCCAGGTACTGGCCCGTGGCAAGATGTTTGAAGCGGAACAGGCTGTTCCAATGACCAGCTCCACCCCTGCACGGGTCATGATGCACAACCTGCAACAGAATAAATCCATTCAAAATAATTAAACGTAAATAAAATGTTCCTAGGTCACAATAAAGTAAGACCACAGAAATACTGTAGACAACACATAGCTTCTGTTGTTCAATTACTTAAATATCAAAGCAATTTGTTACTCTACTAATCAGCCTGCCACATAAACTGTCCTTTTCTTTTGGCTCAATGTTGTTTTCCTGTCCTATATGTCCCAACTTCACAATACAAAAAATAGTAGCTGATAAACCCCTTGCCACTCAGGCTTACCCCTGTACTGCTAACAGGATATTCTTGGAGTAATAGAAAGCATAGTTTCCATGGCAACACATGTAATGGATTAGATATAAACGGCAAAGAACTACAGGTACTTCACTAGAACAAAAGTAGAGGTTACTGTCTTGTCATCTGTGAGTATATAATATAATTTATTTATGTTTCACATGGGTGCATCCCATTTACTTATAAATGATCAACAAAATGCCAACTACCTGGACTATAGATACCCAAAGAATCTATCACCTCTCAAGTCTTTATGTCAAGAACTAGCTGAACAACTTCCTGCTAAAACTACCTTGACATAAATCATTTGCAGCTTTAATGTTCCTCCCTAAATTTGATGTTAAAAGAAAAAGTTTTGCAGAGAACCACAAGATCCATCATGACGATACGCCCCAGATCAACAGCTTTCCTTGCTATGGATTGGGCACATTGTGGGTAACTCATGGCATGGAAAGCTATTGAATTGTCTTATTCTGACCAAGAAAGGGTTACAATCAACAGAAAAATTGTAGACCTCTACCAAACATTTCCTTATATACCTGTATGTAGTTAGTTACAGTGAAAACTGTTCCATAATACCACTGTTTCTAAGCTGCAACAGACTGGCCTCATAATAATGCAATGCCAAATATAGTGTATTTTTAAAATTTATTTTTTAAGCAATATTTAAGAACCCAATCACGAGCATATGATGATACACATGTAGTAGCCAGCTCTACATGGAATGAGTCTGAGCCACACAGTTGTGCCTGACTTAAGCCTCCAAGGCACACAGTTGTGCTTGACTGAAGGATCCAAGGCACACTTGTGCCTGACTGAAGGCTCCAAGCACAGTTGTGCCTGACTGAAGGCTCCAAGGCACCCAGTTGTGCTTGACTGAAGGCTCTAAGGCACACAGTTGTGCCTGACTGACGGCTCCAAGGCACAGTTGTGCCTGACTGAAGGCTCCAAGGCACACAGTTGTGCCTGACTGAAGGCTCCATACAAATACCACAGAATATCATTCTACCTTAGTTAACCAACATTCAACCATGGAGAATGAAGTTTCCTGCGCTCAATTTCCAGCTCCACAAAAAAAACAAAACAACAACAACATGTCACTTCAGGTACACAAAGCTATCATTCACAATGCATAGGTGCGAAAGTCTGAGACATAATGTGTCCCAAATTTTTATAACACAGGTGTAGAAATAAGGAAATGATGACCAGACATGCTGGTAGTGGCCACAAGTGGGTCATACTGTTATCACCAGAGTTATCAACAAAGGTCACTCACTGCAAGGCACAAAGTTGAGGCATATTCAGCTGCTGAATTCTGGGCAGTTGTAACAAAGCAACTATGATAAAATTCCCAGCCAAAGAAAACTTGTTTCTTATCCTGTTTGATCTCAGACCCAAAGTGTAGGATCCCTATCTGTTTTCCCAATACAGTGAAACCTGTTTTGAGAGACCACTGCGATGAAAGACCACATGCCTTTTCAGACCATGTTTACTATGTCCTGTTTGCTATCTTTCCAATGTTATCATACCTCTATTGAGAGACCACCTGCCTTATGTGACCACTTTTTGGCTTGCCCTAGGGGTGGTCTCTGAAAAGAGGTTTCACTGTATATGCCAACTCTAATCCTTGCTCTTCAGTTCACAAAGGTAACAAAGCGGTCAAGAAGCTGAAGATGACAGAAATTGATAGGAAAATGACATAAAGCACAGAGCCGATACTCCCATCCTGAATTAACCCTTTCCACCTTGACTTAAGACTGAGTCGACAGCTTTCCTCGGCATGGGTTGGGCACTAAGTGCCCAACCCATGCTGAGGCAAGCTGTTGACCTCGGTCATGTTGTCTTGACAGGTCTCATCTTCAATTTTCAGTCAAATTGTTTTTCATTGCTGTTGAGATCAGTTAAAAACGCTGAAGCAGACGACATTTGACCACCACTCCAATGAGAAACCAGCTGATTTTTAAGACCACATTTTTCAGTTCCATTGTGTTACTTTCCATGTTATTTGACCTCTACTGAAAGACCACCTCATCTGCTCATTTTGACCACTTTTGGATCTGCCCTTGGGATGGTCTCACAAAGGAGGGATTTCTGTATTCTGGTTCCCATCAAAGCACAGATTTCTGTATTCTGGTTCCCATCAAGGGAGGGATTTCTGTATCTTGGTTTCCATCCTATAATCTAAGAGTCACCTGTCAGTTGTTCAATTAAGTATAATCTTCTCCAATTAGTCACTGTCTCAATAGCACAGGATGTGGTTTCATACAGGAAATATTTGTAAGATTCATGCTATTGTCATCTTCTGGACAGACCAATCGAAGGTGTACAGAATGTTGAATGAATGAGCATAACGTATATTTCTCCAATATTGGAGGTTTTAATAAACTATTATAACGTGAACAGCACCGAAAAAAGGCTGCTTAGTCGCTAAATGACTGCGGTATATTCTGCAGCACAAGCTGATATTTTCTTACTTTGTAATCATGAGCCAGTGGTAGCTGAACATCAATCAAACTGATCCTGTTTCTATTGTTACCATCACTGACATATTGCACCTCCAACTAGGACAGACCTTCCTCAGAACAACTCCCTGGTGATTCACTTCTATTTTCCTCATTTTACAGTAATTCATTAAAATAACTCCCTGTTGGTTTAATTTAATCATATTCCTGTCCAAAAAAAAGGAAGATATTTGTAACAGTATTTTTCCCCAAAAACTCTCAGTAGGTTAAACTCAGTCATCATCTCCGCCAAACAAGATTACATGACCTCCTTCCCACTCAAAATGAAGCCTCCAGTTTTCCAATTCACAATTAGGAACTAATGAACCCTTTTTCTCCTTTAAGATGAGATTACTTAACCCTTTTCCATTCATAATGAGGTCTCATTAACATTCTCCTACACAAAATGATATCCCATTAACCTTTTCCCACACATAATAAGATCTTACTCACCCTCTCATTAACCCTTCTCCCTCAGAGTGCGATCTGTCCCTTTCACTTGCCATTAAAATTAACACTGTTATATTGTGTCTCAGTCCACAAGAATTGTTTCTAAGGAAGAATATGAATCATATGACCCTAAAGCTTCCAATACAGAGGTCCACCATCATGGAGACACCTGCTTCATTTAATTGATTTTGCTTTATGACAACCTGCAAATATTTTAAATGAACATCGCAGACCAGACCTGTCATCACGTAACGACTCCCAAGTTACCACTTATCCTTGGTTACTTGCAGCCACATGTAACTTCCACATGGACAAAAAGTTTGAGACTGACTGGGGAAGAAGGTTAACACTACATTTACATTCACAGGAGGGTTAACACCACATTTACTGTTGCAGGAGGCTGATGTATAAAACTTGCACATTTCTTACCTCTACTTCCCACAATGCTTTGGAACTGGTAGCAGCTGTTGCCGAGGTGCGTCCTGTCGTTCTCAGAAAAACGTACTGTTTTTTCTTATACTCATCTCCTGTCAGGAACTTCTCTTGCTCTGCGTGGAACATGCGAACAACATCACCCTACAAAACAAAACATACTCCGCTACAGTACTTTATACTTAAACCTTTCTCCTTCACAGAATCTCGTTTCCAACGTGACATTTTTGTGCAGTGGCATTTATTGACTGGAAATAACTTGCTCACATGCAGCCTCCCATTGGCACAAAATCTCTCTCATCAGATTAGAAACTCTTTGAAGTCTGTAGCAGATGAAAATTTGCTTTTTTTTGCCTTTAGCCATCAGTCCCTAAGTCCATATACTCCTGGCTCATATATGCAAAACTGAAACACTCACAAAAAAAGTGCAAAACTTCTCACATGTGCTATCTCTTTACCATCTTCTTGCTTCTGGAAATATTTGTTTTTGCTTGTCTAAACCACTGGGGCCAAATCCAGGCACCACCTTCAAGTGCTGAAAGGTCTATCTCCAACAGTACAACCATATGCACTGAACAGTCTCCAGCAGTACCAGTATAGGGGTCCCAGAATTTTGTGGTATTTTTTAATTTTACAAAACATAAAAAACATAAAAACAAAAAAAAAACAAAAAAAAAAAAAACAAACAAACAAACAAACCATACCTACAAAAAAAAAAAAAAAATTTCACAAAAAAAAAAAAAAACCCCCTCCCCCTCCCCCCCAAAAAAACATAAAGCAATTGACCCTGTGCATTATTGTAATTCTATCAGATCTGTTTGACTCCACTGAAAACCGAGTATGCCGGATATGCCCCGTATGATCTGATGACAGGTTTAATTAAATGCAAGTGAAACTAATGTGCAAATTGACATTATTTTCCTGCAGTTTCACTTTCTCTCTTTCATTGAAGGCAAAAATCAATGACAACAAAACCACAATGATGTATTAATTTACCAAAGACAGAATGTGAAGAATGACTAATGGATCACATTTAAAGCTTTGACTTAACATTTGAAATGTGAAGATTCAACAATTTCTATGCCTGAAAATTAATATGTTCAGAGTAATATATGCATCAGTATGATACAAGTATAATCAACCACCACCATAGCCCGACTGACACCTGCCTTGCATTTTTATTTTGGCAATAGGTGTACAAATGAGACAATCGGCGCAGGGTTCACCGTCTTGCTGTCTGACATGTGAAGACATAAATCATGCTGATTAGATTAAATTGGCAAAATAGTTGATCACATCTCCATCACTCTCTGCTTTATTATGACAGACTATTGATTATATCAATGTGAAATCTTGCACTAGATTCTGTACATGTTCTGAAATCCATACATTATGAGTGGAATAGCTCTGAGCTCTGCGGGCCCACCCAAGGTGATTCTGCATGTTATACTGACATGCAAGATGGTAACATATTTGAGTCTCCATCATGGCACTGCAAGAAAATACAGCGCTGAAGGCTACTGGTGTCACTGTACCATACTGTACTTAAGGTTACTGGTGTCAGTGTATCGTACTGTACTTAAGGTTACTGGTGTCAGTGTATTGTAACTGTACTTAAGGATACTGGTGTCGGTATATTGTACTGTAATTAAGGTTACTGGTGTCATTGTATAGTAACTGTACTTAAGGTTACTGGTGTCAGTATATTGTACTGTACTTAAGGTAACTGGTGTCAGTGAATCATACTGTACTTAAGGTTACTGGTGTCGGTGTATTGTGACTGTACTTAAGGATACTGGTGTCAGTATATTGTACTGTAATTAAGGGTACTGGTGTCATTGTATAGTAACTGTACTTAAGGTTACTGGTGTCAGTATATTGTAACTGCACTAAAGTTACTTGCCTCAGTACAAACTGTATCCCAAGGTTTGTTGCCTCTGTGTATACAGTGAAACCTGTTTTGAGAGACCACTGTGAGGAAAGACCACCTGTCTTTTCAGACCATGTTAACCATGTTCCTTCTACCATCTTTCCCATGTTATTGCACCTCTGTTGAGACCACCTGCCTTATGTGACTACTTTTTGGCCTGCCCCAAGGGGTGGTCTCTTAAAACAGGTTTTACTGTACTGTACTCCAGGTTACTGGTCTCAGAGTGTGCTCTCTTCAGTCCTGTTAGTCAAGGTTACAAGTCTTAGAGCACTGTTGTTAAGGTTATTGCTTTCAGGTTACCAGTGCGCTTTCATTTTGATTTTTTTTTTGGGGGGGGGGGAACAAGTTTCCATGCAACTTGTGAAAATAAAAGTGCTGGAAAATCCATCATATTACAACAATGGTGATGAACACAGGCAGGACCAACTGCCTCTTGTCTCCCAGTATGCCTCAGGAGGCATGGCAGGCACACAATAGTAGCTATTCAACATAGAATCTTCTTCAATTACCAATTTCCATTTTTTTCACCCTCCCCAGTGCCCAAATTCCCATTACAATTTTGCTACCTGTCATGCAAAATCAAGAGAGCATGCTTTTTGCATATACATGAGTACAGTGGTCCCCCTCTTATAAGGCCACCCCAAATGCACTAGAAAAATGGCTTAAGAAGGGGTAGCTTCTCTGGAGGGGTAGAATACAATGACAATGCATCCTTGCTCATTGGAGAATTGTGAGAGGGTGGCCTTTCTTTGGGGGTGGGTGGGTGTTATAATAAGAGGGGGACTACTGTAAACTGATTCTTCAGGTTGGCTTATTAGCACCTGTACATGAAGTCACGTTCCACTTATGGCATTGAGCCACTGATGTGTCACTGCATAGGACAGGCTTCAGCTCAACCCACATCTCAGTAATTATCACAGCTGTAAACTGTACCCTCAACTCACTGAAGAAATGAAATAGGTATAAAACTTTTGGCACAAACCATACCTGACAGTGGATGTGCTTCAATGTGGCCTTGTCTGTCAGCACACTATTTCTATCGTTGGGCTGAATGTGTGCAGTGGAGTAACCCTTTACACACATCATGTCAGTCTTTCAAGTCAAATATGTTTGATACCCCACCCACATGCATAAAACAAAACTATTTCAATCATTTTGAGACTTGTAAATAAAAATAGAAAGTGGAACAGGGACAGCCCACTACTATAAGTGTTTAAGAGACTTACTCCTTTAAGAACATCTTCAACATTTTCTCGGTAGTCCATAAACAGCACAATCTTCCAGCATGTGTTGCAGTTGACAGAGTTGACCTAATGTAAACAAAATGTCATATATATATGTAAACAAGACATATCATAATTACGCAATGTAAAGTGAAATATATCATACAAAAGTAATGTAAACAAAATGTCATATATTTGTAAACAAAATATATACATGTAGAACCTAAAGATCATACACATCAGAGTAGTGCATAATCATATATAGTTCATGAGTTTTGTGTTCCTAGAATTGGTTATGAATAAGTTTTAATATCTATGCACAGAATATAATTCCCAAGTCAATTATTCCCTGTTGGTCTTCAACATGAAAAAATGATAATGTGTAAATTTGGCCTTCAAGAAAATTACATTTAGTTCACTCTTGCAGGAAAATAAGAACTTAAAGATAGTACTATGGAATACGCAGTATGCATATTAATTTCCCGCCATAAAGCACGGGTTTGATACCCGGCAATCACAGGGGACGTGCGTGTAACATCACTGTCAAAGACAGGCAATATGCTCATTTCTGACAAAATTAGCATTTTTTGAGAAATTGAAGTTCACAAATGCCAAACTGGTATTCTTCTAGTACTTCCCGAGCCATATATAAGAAAATCCTCAATATGCCTTTAATAAGTATTCTGTATTTCCAAAATATTAGTAATATCTCGCTTGTCCCCACAGGTACTGACCCCGATTTCGAAATATCTCACCAAGCGAGACCAGGCAATCAGGTATGCAGTTGGGGCGGGAACTTAATATGCATATATCCTATCATTAAGATGGATACTCAAGACACATGAGGCTCATTTTCCATTTTGCAACACACCATTTATACTTTACTATGGATTATTAAGCCAGCTACATTAGAGAAACCTTTGAAAATAAACACATTTTATCACAAGTATTCAGTTCACCTTTCACAGGATTTTTCTTCTTTTTTTAAACCTATTGTGCGATTTTTCATTTTGAAGGTTGTGGACTGATTTACTTACACACATTCAACCATTCTAGGAGTTTACGAAGATAACATGATACCGTATTCATCTTAATAAGCGCACACTCCCTAATAAGCACACACCCCTTTTTTTCAAAGATAAAAACCCCCAAAATATCCCAAAGTTTCCACAAAGAATTGTAAAATTTGTTATTATACTTGGGATCTACATTTTTTTTTTTTCAGCTTTTTTGGAAAAAAATGTTCATAGTGCACTGTGTGCTTATTAAGATGAATACGGTATTCTCTTTACTGTCTCATTTGAGCCATGATATACCATCATGCCCCATACCACAGGAATGAGGCCCTACCTCTTTGCATCCAGGGTTGTCCACCAGGTCATAGTTGCTAGCATGCAGAGGCTGTCCAGCATTGACAGGGTTCAGTATCACTTTGTCTCCAACCACCACCTGCGTACAACACAGACACACGATAAACATGATCATCTCACACTGTACAAATAATACCAACCAGTTCTGTGTGAATAACTGCATGACTCTGCATATCTGATATTATTTCCTGCCTTGTTCATACTGTTGGTAGCTGCTCAGGCCAATGCATTCTTACACTTCCGGTTCACGGAGGTTGCTTTGAGATTAAGTTTTCTGTGAGTTCTTACATCCACCCATCTTAAGTGAAAGATTTGCAACGTTGATATTTTTAAAAGACTTGCATTGATTTTTATCAAATTTGGCATGAAAGCACATCATGAGGTAAAGATGGATGCAGATATGTTTCTGGGTCATTGTAACCTAATTGAGACCTGGGGATGGCATATCATTCAATACACACAATGACATTTTTGTTAGTTTTCTGATGAATGTGGCCGACACTTATACATTGGGGGAGGGAGAGGGACTCCTCTCAAGTCACTTACATATATATATATATATATATATATATAATTATACACTGGTGCCTGGGGGGGGGGGGGGCAATGCTCTCAAGTCAATGGCATTTTGCTGCTTCATTTCTGTGGACACATCTCCAGTAAAATCCTCTATAAATCTACCCGTGGTGAAAGACCACCATATATATATGTACACTCCTTGGCATAAAGGATGGCCATATATAGCAGGTACTACTGTACATAAAATGTGTTCTCTCAGTTTGTTCCGAATAATGTCTGTAACCAACGAATCATCCCATTCCATTGCTGTTCTCCTAAAAGCCTGCCTGCCTTACAAGGACTCTTTTACACCGCAAATGCAAGAGACCGAAAGTACTATGTGCATGCCTTTCAAAAGGGAATAAAAATCAAAGTCCTAGGCTAAAAATGTACACATGTACAAAATGTCTTCAACAAATCAGTGATACATACTCTACAGGTTATAAAATATAGAAACAAATGGAGGAGGGTACATCAAAATTGTACATTTTTATTTCTATTTAGCCTAATGCCCAAATTAATACTAGAACAAAAATTTTTTTTTTGTTCACGAACAACATGGACAACTGAAATACAGTCTGCTTCAGTGTTTATCAGCAGTGCGTCTGAATCACAAACGTTTTTGTAGAAATTGTAGTTGCAGCCTACATTGCTGGCATATTTTGAAACTGCAATGAAAACATGACAAGAGTTGACTCCCATGAAAGATTCCTTATAAACATTATAAACGATTACATTTTCAAATCCTCATTTATGTCACATAAACACGTAGTTTATGTAATGTATGTATATAATCATATGAAGAATGCTCCCACCTCACACCCACTTCTTGCTCACTTGTCGATTCGAAAGGGGCGAAGGGGGTCCAATTTAATTTCAGACAAAATAATTAATCTTTTCACATGGAAACGTTATGTGCAACTGAATATTTGTATGGTCACATCATATCAAAATGATTTATCTAATCGTAACTGTCACAAAATAAATTTGCAGCCAAACATAAATATCAAAGAAAGAAAAAGTTCTCTCAAGCACCACACCAGTGACCTTTGACATTTCCTATACATTCTAGCCCTTCAAATCAATGTCAGCTAAATATGCATTCACAGATATTTCCGTGTAAGTCTTTCACTCAGCTATACCGACTGCCGGGTTCTGTCCTTGAATAATTTCAATTACTGCTAATTACATACATATCATGTCATAGGCGTGTTAATTCTCTGGTGCTGAAAATACATGGAGTTTCCTCATTTATCACTGACTGGTGTAAATTGTGAAGCTGGCATATGCAGCACTGCTAATGACAAACACATCGTTAACTCCCTCCCACTCAAATCCATCAAAAGACCTGGATGCAAATAGACATGGAGTTTTTCATTTTACTTTTACGTTCAATGAAAATCTTTTTGTGAGAGCTGTACACAAGACCCATCACAATGACAGGTGTCAGGGGAGCAGCACAGCTTGACACAGCCCCAGTCTACTGTGCCCGGCCTGACACCACGCAATGCTACAGACTCTGTCTTATTCTGACCAGCAATGGGTTAACTAGGCACATCGACACCAATTATGACAGTCCAAGGTACCTGTAAATATAACTGTACAAAGGTCACCTTGTTATCTATCAACATTTGGGTGTTGTTCAATGTATTCTGGAGTAACTCGTTCTGTGTTCTCTTGGGAAAAAAATTACCACTGTGTCAACCAGTGAGTTTTGCATGAAATTGCCAATGGTGCCCCAGCTGCTTTTGTCTTGGAACAGGAGTTGCCTGACTGTGGAAGAAATACAACAGTGTTCATGTAACCAATAGTAAAAACATCCTACAATAGAACTGTCAAAGAACTGGATGTGCATATACAAGGTTTACATGGATCAAATTTGGTATTTTTGCAATGTCTAGGGGAAAAAACAACATCTACAGTGGTACCTGTCTTGAGAGACCCCTCCAATGAGACTGCATATATTTTTAAGACCACTCTCTCAGAACACTGTGCTATCTTTTCCATGTTACTATACCTCTAATGAAAGACCACCTGTTTTGAGAGACCACATTTTGACCTGCCCTAGGGGCGGTCTCTCAAGACAGGGACCATTGTACTGCATGCACTTGAGAGTACCAATCTTGCCTATTGGTAATGGTGATGCCTCTCCAAAATTTAAAATATTTCATGTTACAGTGTTAAATTTGGCATGCATGTGTGAGATTAGTCATTGGGGCCAAAATACTACAAATTTGAGCTTATATATATATGGTTTTCAAAAATCTTCTACCTTTTGCCATAAATTCTACAAAAGTTGGACAATCTTACTCCGTACCGACACTGTAATAGATCTAAAACAAGGCATGTGATACTTAAGTAAGATGGCTCACATTCTAACATTTTTTATAATTTTTAGATGCATTTCCCATTTACTTCCACATAAATATATGTGGAAATATGTCACTTACACAGAAAATACCCATTTGTAAAATAAGGACTTTTCTGTCATCAAATTATATGATGAAGCGTTTGCGATCTGTTTTTTCCCTGAATGGTATGACATAAATAATGGAATGATATAAATGTATATTTTTAAGTTGACTGTATCACACTGGCCTATATAAACAAAGAGAAACAATTACTGCTATGGTGCAGCATTGTGTGGAAAGCACTACTCACAATAGGTAGGCTTTCATTCAAATGGAACATTTATGATACATTTCTGCCAGCAGGTTTTATCAAAGTGCTGACTGCTACATTTTCTGCTGACAGATATCAAGTGGGAGGAGGTGGAATGTATACGGAACGTTTTGAGGCATTTCCCCTGGATGGGCTTGGCCTTCTTCACAGGCTGGTGACTGACCATGTTCTCAGGGACGAGTGTCGGGCCAGGGAACCTAGCCACAAGGACAAACGCCCCGTCAAGGAATTTACATGGGACTAAGAGATCATACAAAAAAAAAAAGAACAAGAAAATCTACAAGTCTACATTAATGATGAATTGCGACTAGCACCACCCTCAGTCCAAAAATTACCACTTTCTTGGAATTATTTCCGCGAGTTTCCGGGAGTCAACAGTCTCTCCTCCTTGGTATACTGGAGGCTCCACCTACTGTGAGGCCACCTTAAGGCATGGCCTTCAATAGAACAAGGGGATTTTTCCACACAACTGATGAAATTCTGACTTTACGTTAAACCCCTTTCCTTTCAAAGGCTTTTTCAGAGTTTTTTATTTTTTTGTGTGTGTGTGTGCAGTTTTTGTTAGTTTTTTGTACAAGGTTCCTTACACTTCATAAACAAAGTATTAGCATTTTTTGACTGCTATGTTGTCCACCATCAATATCATTATGTAACTAGTCTCACATGCGTGGACAATCTCTGAGGAAGATGCAACCTTGTGCCTGCAGTCCAGTCAAGTGATACTGATATGAAGCTTTCACTTCTAAATAATGGCAAGTCCAGAAAGACTTCAGCTGCTGATAGCCTTATTACTCGGTCCACAAACAGTGCAACGACACGAAATATTCATAGTTGATTTCCTGGCAACCAAGACTTGAGCTCTACATCTACACTTCACCGCATCATCTGCACATTCCAGAAAAAAAAAAGAGTGGGAATATTGGAAAAATAAATCTGCTCTCTTTCTTGGAAAGCATTTTCTCTGGTGTATATTTAGCAACTTTACACAAAACCTCAGTGCCTATTTACACAGGTCTGCTTTGGGGCAAAGAGAAATCCTATCACAGACACCTGCCCAGCCAGAACACATGCAGTAGTAAGACTGTAGCCCTCCCCCCTCTCCCCGCTCCATGAGAGGGAGGAGTAAGATGCTGTTAACATGCTCTTTATTTGATCAGAAAGAAACGTCAATCAAATTTATGTCATTGCATTACCATTTTTCTGATGAAGACGGAAATTATATTACCAAATCTAATTTAGAATCAAGGAAGGCCAGATGAATTATCACCTATAGTTGTCTTTACTTAGGGTTCCATTGACAAATGTGCGGCAGAAAAATTCTGTTCATATAATTCAATTAGAGCAATGACATCGCTAGTGTTCAATACATCGAGGAGGAGGCGACAATTTAGTGTTTCCTAAGCCATAAATAACGCGTAAAGTGTTGATTTATAGAGTAAACCAGCAGCTCTGCTTGACATACTTTGGGCACATTTGAAGAAAGTTGTCGACCTGGACTGTCTACTGTTTCTGGAATGGCCAAATGTGGCCAGCAATGCTGGTAATTGAACATAAGGCCTTTGACGGTGAAATCCTTCTAATAACTCAGACGCTGGTCCTGACCAATGCACTGGAGACTCATTTTTCTCATGGCAAAGTCTGTTCACATCAGTTGGGTTCAGACAGATCCATGGCTAAGCAACTATGAAACCATCTGCCACCTGACAGAATTGTTAGTTCAACCTTAAAAATTATTTATCACTTCTAAAAGAAACAAGAACTGTCCAAGAATCATCTGCCGAAAGGGTTGCCGTGATTGGGCATACAGTGGTCCAATCAATTCCAGATCACCGCCACCAGAGACCACCTACCTCTGCCCACCATGTTTCTATGTGCACTGAGTTATAAATCCTTCATAAAGTCATCTGCCATTAAAGACAATCTGCTGTAATTGCCCACTTTTGGTTGGCTGAAGGGACAATCTCAAACAGCAGGTACTCCTGTGTGCTTACATAATTTTCTCTGTACTCTTGATTAATTGCTTATAGAGAGATATGGGAAATCAGTTTATAAACACTTAGGGATGACACTAATGAACCTTAACTCATTGTGTCCGAGGGTCCTTAACCCATTTTGTCCTATGATCCCTAACCCAATGTGTCCTATGATCCTGATCCTGTTGTGTCTGACAATCATCAACCAATTGTGCAATATGATCCTTTTAACCTACTGTGGTCCCATAGTCCTTGACCCATTGTACCCTGTGATCCTTAACCTACAGTGGTCTTACAGTCCTTGACCCATTGTGCCCTATGATCCTTAACCTATTCTATTGTGGTCCTTTAGTCCTTGACCCATTGTGCCCTATGATCCTTAAACTAAAGTGGTCCTATAGTCCTTGACCCATTGTGCCCTATGATCCTTAACCTATAGTGGTCCTATAGTCCTTGACCCACTGTACCCTATGATCCTTAACCTACTATGGTCCTATTTAAAAAAATTGCTTCAAGGAGGGAATCAACTGTAAAAAAACTTGGTTTCCCGTTTTCAGAGAAAGGAAAAAACATGTCTACAAGGTATGTGCCCAGTGTGGGTCAACAGCTGTCCTCTGTGCCCAGTTTGCATCAAAAGCTGTCCTCTGTGCACAGTGTAGGTCAACAGCTGTCCTCTATACTCAGTGTGGGTCAACAGCAATCCTCTGTGCCCAGTGTGGGTCAACAGCTATCCTCTATACTCAGTGTGGGTCAACAGCTATCCTCTGTGCCCAGTATGGGTCAACAGCTGTCCTCTATGCCCAGTATGGGTCAACAGCTGTCCTCTATGCCCAGTATGGATCAACAGCTGTCCTCTATGCCCAGTGTGGGTCAAGAAAAGCTATTGACTCAGCCCCCAGTGGGTTAAATACAGAATCTCAGTACTT
Organism: Hermodice carunculata; assembly: GCA_964020975.1. NCBI lineage: Eukaryota > Metazoa > Annelida > Polychaeta > Eunicida > Amphinomidae > Hermodice > Hermodice carunculata. The sequence goes on along the minus strand of OZ026622.1, from coordinate 54,949,344 downwards.
GAAAAACACCCAAAACAGGTTCATGCCAGTCTCTTAACCCTTTTTTCCTATTCAGAATAAGCCAGTCCCCATCACAATGCTGCACATGTGGTACACCTATCCTCATACATTGTACACGTATACTCTCTCACAGTTCTTCCCCATTCAAAATGTTTCACACTTACACTGAAGCATGAGCATGTTACGAGCTACCTGTTAACAGGGAGGGGTGGGCAGTTGGCACATGTTAAAGGCAGAGAGTGCGGGCACTGTGTAAGGCTGCCAATCCTAGCTACCAGGCCCATACACGATCAGGTCCATGGTCTCGCAACTTGCAGACCTGCCCTGGCGACTTGCCCCGAGCCTGCTATCTTAGTGACCCTCACAAGCTGGCTCGATCAATACTAATCAATAAGCACAAGACTTAAGAACTCATTTTTGTCTGTGGCTTAGTGCTTCCCCTTAACTTGCTCTGTCTGGCAGTTGCTGATGTACACATGATGTGTCTGTACTTTCTAATACTGACCAGACCCCTTTGTCCACACCTTACCTATAGGCTGTGCAGATGAATGTCTACCCTATCTTCCTGAATTAGTCCTGAAATTTAACTGTGACTCTCTTTATGGGACACTTTTTTGTGGCAATCTACAAGAAAAACTTGGGACTGTAATTTGTTTACTATTGACTACTGGGAATCCAATGCCCAGTTCAACTTACTCATGATGTTTTGACCACAAGGAAAGTTGTTGACTACCTGCTGACTCTGACATTTATCCTGGATAAGATCGGCACAAAATTTTATGTCCCATAGTCTTGTGGTCATCAGGTTCTTGTCACCACTGTTCCAAACTTTCACAACACAGACTCTGACATTTTACTTGCACAATGTTAACTATTCTATTCGAGCTTTGTGGAGAAGTTGAAAACAGTGTAAATGCACAAAAATATGTCAAAAAATGAAAAAAAAACTTGCATCTTCTTCGGGTGGACAAAATGAGAATTATGTGATGCTGATAATATATAATATGAGAAGCAGTTCTTACGAACATAACATTTTGACCTTTTCAATTTATATTAATTGTCAAAAAAATAAGAAAATAAATAAATAAATTATTTGAACAAAAAGTAAACACAGCAGCATCTGGTTGACAAACTTGGATAAGGTGCCATCTGACAACATCCAGACTAAACATATAAGCAATCTGACTGGTGGTTCTACATCTTCCAGATAAATTTTCTTCCTTCATCTTCCCTTTTAAGTGAAGTGGTACCTTGAGGAACTTATCACAACTATCACTGCCACATGTAACATAAATCGACCCAAACTAACACTAGGCTCCATTGTAATCTTTGCTCGGTAAAATGCATTTTATGAATTCAATGCTTCCAATACCATAAACATGATAAATATCCCAGATGGCGAAAAATGTACAAAAGCATCTGCTTCATTCTGTCATAGTCCTAGTTCAATACCTCAAGAGTCTGTATAGTTTGTGTATCATGGCTGTGTCTCTAGCATTATCTTACTGCAGTAACACCATGTTTTTATCTCTTTCTCTGGAAGATGCAAATTCTGGAGAAAAATTCTGGTTCCAGAAGTTTTTCTGGCTATTTGAAGTATGTGCCCTATACAAATATGACATGCATGGTTTTCTGGTATATTCTTTTTTTTTTCCCTCTATCTGACAGCAGTGCTGCTGATATTGAGGCATTGGATTGACCCCCAGGGTCAAACCAGTCGTCATTCAGAATGGATACGTCAAACCTTGCAGGACGTGCCATAGCTAATGCACGTCACTCTAACCTGCCAAGACAGCAGTTAGACCGGTAGATCAGTTCGACGCCAAGGCGCTGTATTTGTGACGTTGCCTCACAGCCCGTAGCAACGTTGCCTCCTCGCTATATAAGCGAGCGACGTAAAAGTGTTTTCAAATGTCCCCTGATGAGTTCACAGAGAGTGAAACTGGTCGGGACTGCTATAGGCATCCCTCAACTTTAATAACCAGATCTATCTAGGAAGCTGGCTGTAATGTGATACAGACAATGATGAAAGCCTATGGGTCGCATTTATTTCTGTGCTAAAAAAAATATTGTCCCTGGTAATCAAAGCCAGGCCAGCAGTGTTTGGCTTCTTCTTTCGGCCATACCCAAAGGTTTTCAAATACGGCCCACACAGACAAATTGACTTGCCAAAGTGTGCCTGCTGCACGCCAGCTTTCTGTAAATAATAAATACACATACAATCCTGCATGTGGCACATTGTTACTTTGTTATACTTTGCCCTGAAGCTGTGAAACTTAATGAAACGCCTGCCCACATGTTGCTGAAAATGTCAAGGTTTCACCAACTCATACAAGCATTTTGTACAACTCACATTATCTCCTGGGGACCTCAGCTTGTAGAAGGGAACAACATAGAACCAGGAGCCTTCATTGCCCGAGGTGTCCAGTGTCACTCGCATGGCATTTTTCTCCAGCAATGCAGGCAACCTCTTGTTGACTGTCAGGTATTTGTTGCTCTTCAGGTGAAGTAACTACAACAGTACATTATACATGGAATTACCATTCCAATCAGCAGAACACACATACACACCCCTTACCCTGACAATTTCTATACCCTCATGCCATTTGGAGTGGTAAATGACAAAAACACCACCATGGTATATATTCCACTTATCTTTACTAACCATTATGAGACTGATGTAAAATGTAATGTTTTCTGGTACAAACTGGTATGACAATGTTGTGACATATAATTTTTCTCTGTACTAACCTGTATGGCACTCCATACTGTATGACACTGACCTGTACAACACTTCCATAGTATATGACACTGTCCTGTACTAAACTGTATACTGTCATATTGTACAACTCACACTGCTTTGTACTTACCTGTATAACACTGTTGTACTGTATAAAAGTCCTGTACTTACCTGTATAACACTGTTGTACTGTATAAGTCTTGTACTAACCATGCAGCACAACAGTGCCATACTGTATCACATTGTCCTGTACTAACCTGAAAATCAGTGGTGTATGTATGACATTGTTCTGTGCTAACCTGTATAACAGTGCCATACTGTATGACTTTGTCCTGTACTTCCCTCAGGGCTCGACAATTTTTTTAAAAATCACTTGTCCGCAGGGCAAGTAAATTTCAAAATCCACTTGCCCGCATACAAAATCCACTTGTCCTGATAAAACTTCTATAAACATCGTTTTTTTCAAACACAATGCTACGGCCTACACAAACCATTTACCCTACAATATATTTGCCGCGAATTGTCGCTTGCAAATTCGCACAAAAATGTCAAATTTTACGATTCAAGCTGCAACTGTTTGACAGTGAAACTGGCAAAACATTAAAAATACAAATTAAAAAAGTAAGCTATTTGCATGGGGTGACTAACGATGAAAAATACATTGTAATTTCTGGGACGATAGGAGTCCATATCCCGGTTAAACTTAAATAACGATTAAAATAGTTGAATTGGTTTCAGTATCCTTTCTCGCTGCCTCTGATGCCGTGATGAGATGCATATCGTTTGCGTACCTACCATGAACGCTATCGGTACATCGTAGTAAATTTGCGTATACAGTATTGGCAAGTTCCTCGCAATAAACGGTGTTCTTAAATCAAATTCAAACGAAAATTTTAATATTTCAAATCAGAAATCGAGCGTGGGCACACCCTCAACATCTTTTATGCAACTGTACACAAACAGCTGCTTTGGCCATGTGGCCTGACGCACAACACATCACCCGATTGGTCAATTGAGTCACATGCAAAAATAAGCCAATTGCGGCTCGTGCTGCAGTGTTTTCATCATGGCTTCCGCCCAGTGAACATGTGTGAATATGCCGTAATTTACGGAGGCAACACACAAACGGGAAGCTTTTTTTTTAATTGCAGCATGCGAAAATAAAGATTCCAGTGTTTATAGCAACAATTATTTGGAGTCACAGGCAAATACGCAAAGGTAGGGGGATAGAGAAAAATGTCGAATGCGTGACAGATCAGTCAGCATGATGCTCCGTTCACCGTAGATTACTCCACACAGTCACTTGCGTGTGACTGGCAGATGTGTGTTTTGTTTGGCCGGGAAGTCAACTTGCGGCACCATTACATGATCTCTCCAACACTTTTAGAGCCCACCGATAAATTGTCTTTGATGCTAATTTGCTCAAGAATTCGCCATGCAAGTTTTAAATTTTTTTGACGTTCCTTTGTCATTGTTCGGGCAGGTAAGACTGACGGTGAGGTGCTGTGACCTTGCCCCGATACGGGCGAAAGCCAATACGCCGCAATGCATGACTGCTGGTACCTTTGATCTCGTCGTCTCGTAATCATAATGAGCGGGCTGTTTATAAACCAATTATATACGTTCTATTGTTTTACTGTGCCTATCATCGCAATGTTATTACAAGGCAAGGTGTAGCGTCCCTTCAAGGTGTCGCGTGGGTTAGCTTGGCATTGCGAGTGAATGATCGCGAGAGCCGGGAACAAAAAATTCCCCAAACTTTAATAAAATGTACATGTGGTAAAAGATTTTTTTCACTAGTCCGTAGGGCTAGTGCTTGAAAATTTCGACTAGTCCGGGCCCAACTTCAGGCCGCCTGGGGCTATCGGACATGCGAATTGCCGAGCCCTGTCCCTGCATAAGAGTGCCATAAGGTTTGACATTGTTCTGTACTTCCCTGTATAACAGTGTTGTACTGTATGACACTGTCCTGTACTAACCTGTATAACAGTGCCATACTGTATGACATTGTCCTGTGCTAACCTGTATAACAGTGTTGTACTGTATGACATTGTCCTGTACTTACCTGTATAACAGTGGTGTACTGCATGACATTGTCCGGTACTAACCTGTATAACAGTGCCATAGGGTGACATTGTCCTGTACTAACCTGTATAACTGTTGTACTGTATGACATTGTCCTGTACTAACCTGTATAACTGTTGTACTGTATGACATTGTCCTGTACTAACCTGTATAACAGTGCCATACTGCATGGTATGGTTTTGTTCTAACCTGCATAACAATGCCATACTGTATGACATTGTCCTGTACTTCCCTGTATAACAGTGTTGTACTGTACGACACTGTTCTGTACTAACCTGTATAACAGTGCCATACTGTATGACATTGTCCTGTACTTCCCTGTATAACAGTGTTGCACTGCATGACATTATCCTGTACTTACCTGTATACCAGTGCCATAATGTATGACATGGTCCTGTACTTCCCTGTATAAGTGTTGTACTGTACGACATTATCTTGTACTTACCTGTATAACAGTGCCGTACTGTATGACATCATCTTGTACTTACCTGTATAACAGTGCTGTACTGTATGACATTATCTTGTACTTACCTGTATAACAGTGCCTTACTGTATGACATTATCTTGTACTTACCTGTATAACAGTGCCGTACTGTATGACACTGCCCTGTTGCAGCAGCTTCTTGTTCTCCACATCATTCTGTTTCTTCTCCAGTTCTGCTGCATGCTGCAAACAAACAAAACAACATTGACTTAATACAACAGACAGGTCTGCTTTTGCGTCACCATGATGCATACATTCAGCACTCTGTACGTGTAAAATCAAGACCATTTTCATCACTCCAAGTACTCACATGGACTCCAAAATACGAGGACAACTATCTAGCATGAGGTTGTGTTTTAGGCACAAAACTCAGCTTGTAAGCTATCCAGAGACAGAGTAAGTGCAAAGGAAGCTGGCATGCAATCAGCCATATAGGGGTGCATGAATGCATTCTCATTTTGCACAAAAATTTGCTTTCGCAACAGACCTTGCTGACTCAAGTCTTCAGTCGGGTAGGTTGTCTGCTTTCTGTTTGTGCCTACAGTCAGTGGTCATGGGGTGATGGGCCAAATCACTATTTTTAGAAGTGCCCTTATTGACAAGCAGTTTTCCACCATCGGTACCCCCTTAAGGATATGAATATCTAAGACTGACTTGCATTCATCTTCTTTAACATTTTCTTTGAAATAACCCAGTCCTGGTCAAGATACAACTGAGTCAATAGCTTTCCTTGGCAGGTAGGGTGCATTATGCCCAACCCGTGTCATGGAAAGTTATTGACTTAGGGTACGCCATCATCAATGGTCCTGTATACAACCCTCAGCAAAATGTTTTCTAGTAACGGGAAATTAAGGTAAAAACAATTTACACCAGGGTGCTTTAGGGTGAGTTGAGCAGGAAGGGCAATATTAGTAATCATATATAATGTACACAGGGTTAACTTTATCATATTTTCACATGATGAAGGGAGAATACTCAATGCACCCAAGGGGTTAGCCAGAAATTTAAAATAAAGTGTCCAAAATTTTCCGATATTTCTTGAGTCCTCATGAGCATCGTTTCACATCGATTGCTTGTGAAGTGGCCACCATTTTATCTGTACTAACAATAGACCTCTGGTAGCTTTTGCCTTATCTGTGTGGAGTGGAACAGCATGGCTGTTTGTGTACAATAAGTATGCGAAACTTGTCATTTCTATGCAATCACAATGCAAAATTTTGACATTTCTTAATTTGTCAGATGATCAAGAAGCAAAAAGATGCTGCCTACCAAACCAGCTGTTACTGGTAATGATAAAGATAGGATGGCATTCGTGACACTTTCCCCCCTTTTTTGGCTGTCTACTTTGGCAATCTGCCATCCAAATGATGACTGGACACACATGTATTTCTGGCTAACACTATGGATGCACCTACTTCAATTCCTGTTTTTTTTGTTTTTTTGGGGGGTGTTTTTGCTGGTTTTGTTGTTGTTGTTGTTGTTGTTGTTTTTTTATGCAACTGAATTCCAGATCAAAAAGTGTCTAACCTTAAGCCCTGCTTGCACTTTGAACTTTTGTTGAGCTGAGGTATCAAAGGAGGTGAGAAAGAAGAATTGACTGTAAGCTCTGATTTACCTGGAAAATTTTGTGACACCCATGTGTTATGTGATTATATAAATTGTACAAGACTTGAGTGAACCAGGAAGTATGAGTGAATGATGACAGCTGCCTCACAAGTTGACTTTGTCAAGGTCCAAACCATGGTGGACAGATATCAACTTGGCTAAATGAAAACAATACCCTTCCATCTCTTCTTGCATTTCCTGTATTCTTTGTAATAGTTAGCCTTTTGTCTTCCAAGTGAATCTTTGATGTCCTTCTGCATGGGGGGTAGGGGTAGAGGGGTGGGGATAGGGGAGGAGAGAGAGAGAGAGGGGGGAGTGCAAATCTTTCACATTTTGAAATATATACCTGCTGTATGTGGCCACCCCTTCTGCCAAGAAAAAGTGGCCACATACAGCTGGTTACCTGTCACCACAGGTATATTTTACAAAGAAACTGATTCCTAGATCCAAGCCTAATGACCACAAAAAGCAATGCGGCTGCTAACAGCAGTGGTTGCATAAAGCAGGTACCACTGTTCATGTACATGTCAAATAAATTAAAATAGCATTCACAGAAAAGATTACCCTCGGCACCCACAATCTTTTTTCCTCAATTCTGCATTTTTTTTTATTTCACAGGAGAATACTTTACATACAATTTCCATATTGTTGTTTATGAAATGAAAGAGCACTTTTGGAAGTGTTCTTGGGGCAAGTTCTGGTGACAGAAACCACTCGACTGTGCGTCACTCAGACGGCCATCAAATAAATACTTCAAAAGTTTCATGACAAGTTTAAAAATAACATGAAGAAGCTGGTTTTCAATGGGAATATGGTACACTATAATGTGCATCTCTGAAAAAAAATTATGAATCTGCATTGGATCCTTGTTGAGATAGTATGGTACTGTCGTCCCCTTGTGCACAATTCAGACAGGCCTTGAAGATAAATATTTTACAGTTTCATAAAAAGTTTGTAAATACAAAGAGGAAGCTGGCTTTAAATAGGAACCTGGTCCATCATAATATGCATGTCTGACAAAAAATTGGTTAAGCTGTGATCAATATTTTTTGGAGATATCACAGCAACATCGTCAGGGTTGATGCCACTTAGACAGCCTTCAAATAAATACATTAAAAGTTTCATAAAAACTTAGAAAATAATCGTAAGAAGCTTGTTTTCAATAGGAACCTGGTCCATCATAAGGTCTTTCTGACAAAAATTTGATACAGCTATGGTGAATATTTTATGAAATTTTATGGTAACGTCGACAAGACGGACGAAGCAGGGGGCAACAATACCCTCTGGCACTTTTAGTAACTGGGGTAATAAATCAGCAACATCATCAAGGAGCGTTACAAGTCCGGGAAACCTTCAGACAGCAACCTTCCTTCATTATTTTTCATGTTTCTCTATGAAGCTTCCATACTGCTACACAAGGTAAGGTTGAAGACAATGATCTGTGTCACCTGTTGCTACTACGTTGAACTGGGTAGATCAAGTCAGTCAAGGATATACATGTACAGCGCTCCCTCTCTATAACATTCCTCATTAAAAGGCGGTTTCTGATATAACACGGTGTGTACCATGATTCCCACTAAAATAGTTTTCCCATTATTTAGTACTTCTATGTTAAAAGTCCCTCTGTTATAAGGTGGTTTTGCTATCACATGGTCTGTTCTGGGGATCCCAACACCAGTGTTATAAAGTGGGCGCACTGTAGTAAATCTATGTAGGTGTAGCACATTGGAATATTTAGTTATGCCAGGGGCAGATTTAATTTGGCGGAAAAGCTCCAGAATCCAATCAATGGCCCCTCACTCAATCATCTTAACCCATTCCCATCATATTGGTGAAGGCCTGGTCAGTGGTTTTTGCATTGCCTGGCAAGTTACGCTGCAGCCGTTATCACACCGTGGCAATCATGGCTTACCAGCCAATGCAAAAACCACTGCCTTCAGACCTGACCTGCTGCCACTGGAATGAAAGCTCTTCTTGTGAGCGATTACCACTTAACCCTTTCCAGATCATATCACCCAAAATCACCAACAAAAAAAAAAAAAAAAAAAAAATGTTGACTGTGGCCTTAGATACTCCACCATTAACCCTTAAAGTGCTAATCACAGCTATGGTCATTTTCTCATTGCCATTAACATATAATAGTTAAAAGATTCCAATTCCTCATGAGGATACCTTTCATTCAAATACCACCAAGCCTGGTCTCAAGCAAATAGTAGTCTTAGTCAACAGCTTTCCTCGGGACACTTTACGTGCATTGCACACAAAGTGTCTTGAGGAAAGCTGTTGACTCAGTCTTAAATCAGTGCTTTAAGGGTTATTTATAGTCTTCAACAGTTTTTAATAGATAACACAAACTCCCCCCAGTTGGTGAAGTTGTATGTCTATGCAGATATTGTTAACATGTAACAATACAACAAGCTGAATGACACCACCATCAATGATGGGGCAAAGGTCTTGGAGACCATTGAACATTTTCTCAGGAGTACATAGAGTAGGCACGGATATGTGTGCAAAACTCACACAATATTTCTCAAAATATGTAAAAATGTTGATCTATACAAGGGTCACCATTAACACTTCAATGGCACTGAATTTGGTGTGGGACATGCACAGAAGTGCTCCGTGTATGTTTGTGAAACGGATGACAATTTTGACTGGCCTTAACTCATTCCATACCAGTCCCGATTTTTTCCGTATATTTACCTAGATTTAAGACGACAATTGCATATTTAAATTCTTCATGAAAAGAGCTTTCGTTCAAGTACCAACATGCCTATAGTCTTAAGTCAGTGGTTCTGGCACTGGCTGGCAAGTCATGCTGCAGCTGCTGCAAGGGTAGCTGCAGCATGACTTGCCAGGCAGTGCCAGAACCACTGACCAAGGCCTGAGACCATAGTATGGAATGAGTTAAATGTAATACATAAAGAGCCACAGCTAAGATGTACCAGGTAGTACATTGGCAGAATACTAATAAACCACAACATTCAGAATTGACAATGGTGGCTTTTCTTCGGAAACTGTGTCCAAAGTTCCTGTGAATATGAGCCAAAGCATAGAGGCTGTGCTGTGTCTGACAGTGAGTGCTACAGTTCTATCTTTGCTCAAAACACCATACACTGCATCACATGGCTCCCTGGAACTTTATTCCAGAGGGTCATGGCAGCAAGATGGGTAGATAAGGGCTACTTTTGACTCATGTACATGTGAGCCTCATAACTTTTCTCTCTACGTGTATTGTACTCCTAGGTCATAATCATCATGCTTACTGATCATGAGGGTGCTTTATTTTCTCTGTCATTAAATGTGAGCAATGGTGAGGGTTATTCTATTTCTTAACTGTGGCATACACACACACACACACTCTTTCCCAATGAGCTCGCTATCCAGCAGGCAAGCTTCCAGACTGAACGTTTAATCTTGTATTCCTAAGTGAAATAAGCACTTGAGATCCCACACAAAAACACACTGGAGATGGAGAAGTACTAACCATTAACCCTCGTCATGCTGAGACTAAATTCAGCACTGAAACCAATGTGCACTTACAACTTTACAAAGTTTTTATAAGGGGATCCCTTGGCACATAATACTATATTTGGATGGAAGTTGTAAAACTCAGGGCAATGATGATGATGATGATGATGATGATGATGATGATGATGATGATGATGATGATGATAAACAAAATTTAAGATGGCAAACACATTGTGTAGCAAGGGATTTCCCATTGTGTTGTGAGACACTTTTTTTTAACCAAAGCAAAAAAAAAATGTTTTAGGGTTGTTGACAGAGAAACTTGATGACAGAAGTTGACAGCCAGGTGATAGGATTGATACTGTGTACGGTTGAGAACAATATCATGTCCAAACATTCAAAAAAGTTTCCTGCTGGACAGCTTTTCACCAGGTCGGGTAACTTACTACAGCAAACCTATCAAGGCTGCCTGGCCTATGCTAAGGTCAATAAATTTTCCTTTATGGTATTTGGACAAGTGAGATGGGCCAATACATCTCCAGAAAATATGTTTGCTTAAGTTTTCAAGGTGGGATATGGGTTTTAGCAGCACTTTCTGGGTAAGAGTAATCTCTTGTATAACCAACCAACACCTCATCATTCAATTCACGCACTTTTATTTACAAGTGTATGTCGTTCTCTGTGGCTTTATAAAACATTCTCTCGATAAATGCATGGCACGTTCTGCAGCACAACAACCAGGAGTCATTTACTTAGAATATTTTCTGAGTATGGGTGGTCTTAAATAGCAGGTACAAATGTACCTACCTACAGTGAAACCCACTTATTACTCCCATATTAGGACTAACAAAAATACAGTCTCTTTACACAATGGGACAAAACATCTTATCAATCAACACGTGGCAGGTTCTGCAGCACAGCGACCACGAGTCCTTTACGTAGAATATTTTCTGAGGACAGGTGGTCTTAAATAGCAGGTACAAGTGTACCTACATACAGCGAAACCCACTTATTACAACCATGTTAGGACTTTTAAAAAAATGCAGTCTCCTTACACAAAGGGGTACAATTTCATGCATAAAAGTACAGTAAAACCTCTCTAACCGAACATCCCTGTATACCGAACACCTCTCTATACTGAACACCATTTCTCAGTCCCAAATATACACTTCCAATGTAATCAAACCTCCCTATACCGAACACCTCACTATACCGAACACTTTTTTCTGGTCCCAAGGGTGTTCGGTGTAGGGAGGTTTTACTGTATGAAGAAACAGGCCAGTCACATACAGTAACAATACATAGGAAGTCTCGTTCCTTATGAAAATAACTGAAAGAATACATGTAGGTTCCACTCTATCCACCCATCTGTCTCTCAATCCAGCCAGGCACACCTCAGAGGTATATTTCCCTAGTGTACAAATCCCAAGTAGAGCAGTTCAGTCACAGGATCCCATTATTTACACCTGTATGTCATTACATAAATAAGTCGTAATATTAGTTCTCTAATGCCTCCTGTGACCTTGGGTCAATCATAGCCTCATTACCCCTCACTTCAGCAGTTTTAAAACTTCCAGGCCTTTGAGTTTAATTACCTTCACAGATTAACCCCAAATTCCCTTCAAAAGAAGACTGGTTGGCAGTTTTTCACAGCGAAATTCATACCTTCTGACAAGGCAAGTTATTGACATAAGGTGTGGTACAATACTGTAAATCTATATATATTCAATAATTCTAACATGTCTAACTCAAAATATTCTCCGTAAGGCCATGTCAATACATTAAATTGTCTGTTTTAATAATGTATTTCAATTATCTAAACTGAAAAGCACCCAGGCCTATTTTTCTTCCAAAAATGTCAATATTTTACTCAGTAATTTTTTGTCTCACAAACATTGAATACTCTATTGATATGAACCAACCGACATCGTATGCTATTACTAGTCTATATTTCAGATTGTTGATTATGCAGTCTTGACCATGTCATGTCTTGTGATCAATTAACTAGCACTCGACAGATAACTCATTGTGTAATGGTCCCCTTCACATATCATCTATGTACATGAAGCACACTGACTGATTTACCTTTACTTTTCATCTTCCTGTTAATACCTGTACTGGAGACCTTAGCAGATTACAGGCTCCACTGTGCACACTTTTCTTCTGATAGTTATATATGTGAGGCATCCAGGACAGTTGCTTCAGTCATATTTGGGCAAGAGAGAGTTAAGGGAACAGCTGGCTCAAGGGGTGTAGACTTGACAACTTTCCGATTGCAATTTAAATGACTGTTTTTTTGACAATTTAAGACTGTACACAAAATACTGACCAAAGTGGCCCCTAAAGCTACAGAATTGTACAGTCATCAAGACATCTGGACATGGCACTGGCAATGAGGGACATTCTTATTAGCTGCAGCCCCGTTTGGCATGTATCATTCACCAAGGTAGTAGCAGTTGTTCCTGTATGTATGGGCAGCTCCCTAAATCAAACACAGCATAATATGTTGCACTTCGGGATGGTTCAACATTACCATAATTTTTCATATTAGTACTTACAGTACTAAATTTCATGACCCCCTTCCCCCACATTAGTACTGATCACTTTCCCCCCAAATCGTTAAAAAATTATGCAATTTTGGCTAAAAATTAACCATCATTTTTCATATTCTAAGTGTACAGACCCGTCTTACCCCTTCCCCCCTTGCGTACCGTAAGCACTTATTTAAACCTAATGAGAATGTTGAACCATCCAGAACTAGCAACTTGGATAAAATTAACCACTTGCATACAGGATCCTATTGGGCAGCACTATCAATGGCTTAACTCTTTCAGTGCCACATGTTGGACTGAGCCAACAGCTTTCCTTAGCGCGCTTTGGGTACATTACACCCAAAGCATGCCGAGGGAAGCTGTTGACCTGGACGGCTATATTCTATGTAACTGGGCAGATAAGACCTGTATACCAGGGCTGATGAGACCTGTATACCTGGGCAGAAGACCTGTCTACCTGGGCAGATGAGATTTGTATACCTGGACAGAAGACCTGTATAACTGGGCAGATAAGACCTGTATACCAGGGCTGATGAGACCTGTACACTGGGGCAGATGAGACCTGTACACCTGGGCAGGTAAGACCTGACTACCTGGGCAGACTGGCAGGATACCTGGGACCAAACCCGTGTTGGAAATAGGGAATATTTTTCACTTTTCCACAGTCAGACTATTTTGGTAAAATGCGTGTTGCTCTTATTGAAATGGATGTAAAATCTGGTAAAGTTTAGTGACTAGTGATCAGTCTTAGTTATTTCATTTACCACATGACTGGCTGAAAGTTAATTTTGCCTGACATGCATTTGGGAGTTACAGATTTTCTCTGACTCTGACGTGCTATCTTTCAGGTAATATTTGACCTCCAATCAGTGACCACTTCCTTGGTTCGACTGCTGTGTGGGGTGCCAAAAGGGTGGTTTCACCTGGGAGAGATAGCTGTACATCTGAGCTTAAAACTTGTGTATCATGCTCCCTCATTATTTTCCATAATTTATTTGCATGGATGAACTTGTATGAACTAGTACATTATTAGTCATATGGAGGTAAAATAATGATAATGACAGTGGCAGCTGAGAGTCAGACACACAAAACCATGATGTAAGAACAGGATGTTTCCATCTGCTGTATTAGCATCAGACAGCCTTGGTGTCTGACATACTCACCTTATATACCTGATACAGGCCCATCAGTGCTTAATTATGATGTATATAACTGGACCCATACAACCACAACATAACAATTCATTGCTGAGAAAAATAACAAAAAAAAAAAAAAAGAAAAAAGAAAAAGAAAGAAAAAGACAAACCCACTTTGAAATTTACAAAAACTGAAATTGAAAATATGCACAACGAATAAAAATACCTGTGCAAACATCAAGAGATAACTGACAGAAATTCACACATGACTTCAAGTACTTCATGCAGGGGGACATACCTAAACACACTGCCACGCTCCAATATAAAACCCAGGTGGCACTATTATCACTGATTAGTTTGTAGCCAGTATTGATTAACACAGGTAAAAATATACATATGTCAGCCCCCCAGCAGAACATGTAGGTAGGTTATGTAATGAAACATAATGCCTTCACATAGTTGCTGCATTATTAAGACTAATAGCCCATCCCACCAGTGGATAGCAACCCAGCATATTGGTACCATTTATCCATTTATTGTATATTTTAACACCTAATGATCAGGAGCAACTACCCCAGACAGGCTTAACCCAAAAATCTCACTGATGGGTTAACTTTTGTTTCTTTTTTGGGAGGTGGGGGGAGGGAAGGTATCCTCCCACCTCCCCCCCCCCCCCCCCAGTAAATTAGCATTTGATTTTTTTATTAATAATTGCAGGTTCTGCCTAAATATAATTTTACAATTTTTAAATCATACAAATCCTGAGACTTTATTAGTACAAACACCATATTTCAAAGGCTGAGTTACCTGCAACCGTTCCAGTCTTTGTTGATGTCCAGGGCACCTGTTGGACTATATTATTACCATTTAACTATCTCCATGAGTGTAATGAAGGTACTAAATACATGTACCACATACCCATGTACTGGGCACCAAGGTTACAAAATGGTCATGCTCTGGACCACGAAGCCTATGGGTTACATATACATTTCCATGTACACGACTCATATACATGTACATGTGATACATGTACTGTTGTGATATGCATGCCACATGGTTAAATATGGGTCCTATATGCACTCAAAGCTCAAGTCATTAGGGCAAGCCTATTAGTTTTCAGACAGTTTGCATCGTAACGTATGACCGTTCATGACGTTCAGTTGATGTTATAAGCAACGTTACCCGTGCGTATATAAGCAGCGGTTCATGGTGTCCCCAACCACCACTGATGAGAATCGCTCGATTCCAAACTGGTCTGGCACTTTCTGTCAAGTTTTTTGCCCGTCACTGGTCTTGCTTGGTGTTTTTATTTAGTTTTCAGACAGACTGCAGTCCAAGGCAAATAATTTTCAGACAGAGAGTTTTAGATGACAAGTCATCAAAATCTTTGTAAAGCCCTGGCATTAAGCTGTCGCATAACATGACCCTAAACTATGGGGCTACATGGGTTATGCACTGAGCTGTTTTATAACAAGAGCATATGCTGCACTATGCATAGAGCATGCACAAAGCGCTTTTATCACATGAGCCTATGCAGCACTTTTCCATAGGTTCTACACTGTGTAATGAAATATTTTTACTTTTTCACATCCCAAGTTGCAGTGATACCTTGTCCATGTAGCACCCTTTGTCACCAGCAACCTCTGACTCCCTTACGCACCAATCATATTCTAAACTGTGCTTCTGTTGAATAATCCGAGAGCCCCTGGCTGCAATGGATAAGGCTCATTAAAGTGGAGACTAATTCAAACAGCCTGTGTTATGGCTGGCGTAATTTGTAGATGGACACGTAAAGTGCTGTAAAGCAGTGTTACAACACAGCCCCAGTCTCTAATTATACCCTGCCTCTATGAGTATTTATACAAACACAACTTGCTTCACAATTCTCCCCATGCAATTACACCCAGTCAACAGCTTTCCTTGGTGGGGATTGGGCATTATTCTGCACCAGGGAAAGCTGTTGTCCTGAGTCTGCTATCCTGGCAGGTCTCTAATCTACCGGTAATGCTCTCTCTTCTCACACCTTCTGTTGGCCATACCTTTTAATAACTCTGGGGATCAAAAACGTGGAAGCTCACAAAGTTGATGGCCAGGCACTTCTGCCAGTTTGGAGCAAACGGGGTTAACCATTTCCACCTTGAATCAAAACTGAGCCAACATGGGCTTAACCATTTCTTCCCTTTAAGACCCAGTCAACAGCTTTCCTTGGTGGGGGTTGGGTACCTAGTGCCCAACCCGTCAAGGAAAGCTGCTGACCTGTGCCATGCTATCTTGATAGATCTCATCTACCTACAGGTCTCATTCTAATTGTTTTTACTACTGTAGAAATAAGTCAAAAACATAAAAGTAGACATTTGACAACAGACTTAGTTTTGGCCAGTTTGGCAGAGGGTTAATTTACCAAATTATGATAAAAGCAGGTCTATTTGTCCATCATTTTATGATGAGGTCACACATGTTGACAAAGATAGCACAAGAGCTATCATGGCGAATACTGGAAAAGCCCACATTAATCATAGACAAGCAGGATGGATTTATACAATGTTTTGACACCAGCTGGTATTGGAAATGTAGGCTCTCTCACTGGTGACAGCAACATAGTGACAATTATTTCAATCATACACCAGTCCAAAGGGCACCCATTTCCAACTTGCTCTATCGCACATCAAATTTCACTTGTCCTGCATAAATTATCATTTGTTTCCAACAATGAGCTACAAGAATGTTTTTGCCCCAGGTCATATTACAGGTCAGAGGTCCTGGGCATAAACTTTGATATATGCTTCTCAAATGCATATGGGAAACAGGGTAAAGCTCTGTTTTGACCCAATCTACTCCATACATAGAAAGAAAACACTTCTTCCCTGGTTTTACACAAATGTAACTTTATCATGTGAACAACAAATTTTCATAAATTGTTTCCTTGAGAAGTTTTACAAGAATTTTGGGTAAAATCAAGAAACTAACTTTTTCACATTCGATTTAAGAGGTGAAAGTAAACAAAGTTATTATTTGTTCCATCTGACGTACTGCTTTACATACATGTTCTGTTTGCTCAAGTCCGGTCATCATCTTTGGAGTTATTGGAGAAAAACAATAAACTTGGACAAAGTGCCAAACTCCATAATCACAGGGTCATGGTGACCCAAAAAGTGGGTCACCAAGTACAATTTTATGTACAATGTCATCAAGTGCAATTTTGATCTGGAGGATCAATGCTCTTTGCCATTGATGTCCAAACTACACCCTGCCATTACAAAATAACCTTTTTTCAATTTTTACAGGCCTGGTGACCTAACAAAAATAGCTCAAGGTCAATGATATTACATAACTGCCATTGGACATGGTCTATATATTTTATACATTTGGCAAGTCTAATTCAATCACTTTTCCAAATATGGAATTTTATGTATTTGAACTCATTTTGGCTCATAATTTCATCAAATTATAGGTGGCACCACCAGTATCATATGCAAGTGAGATTCTGACCTCCTGCACGATCCCACTATATTTCATCAAGATCCATCAAACATTAAGGACGCTAGAGCGGTCACAAAATTTCCACATTTTGACCCATATATTATAAAATAAGGTGGTGCCACCAATATCAAACTCAACCTAGATTTTCATGCACTGGATAAGTACTGAAAGTTATATGGGGCTATCTTGAAAACTGTGGACTTCATCACGCCCACAAGCAAAAAGTTTACGGACAGACGGACATGAATGATACCATCAGCTCTGAGACTTATGGTCAGCAGAGCTAAACGTGTGAAGATACTCGGTGTGATGACTGTGACCATGTGCTACAGTACAGCAGACAGTAGCAGTATGGAGTCTGTACAGGTGCAGCCAGCCTTCTGGAACTGCCCACATTGTTCATATATTGATTGGCAAAGATAAATTTACAAGTCATACATACATGATATATCAATAGTCGCAGAAAAAAGCTAACTTCACAGTTGGTGTCACAAAACATGTGTGGAATAAACTAAAAACAACAAGCAATAGATGGCAACTTTCCGTTTGACAAACTTATCTTTTCTTTGGTTATATTCTCATGTGTCAGAGGCACCATTTAACACCCTTTGTCACCAGTGTAACCTTGCACAGAGGGTCTGTACCTTTCACCCTTGCACCCCTCTGTAAAGGTGGGAAGGATGTAACTTAGAAACAATGTGACCAGTTTTTAACCAACTGTGAATCAACATAAAAGTTTTCACGTAGTAGCCTTTTCACTACCAACATGTTTCATGTTTTAACCTTTTCACCACCAACATCCCTCCCTCGCAGTATCTGGCCAAAAGACCACGCTGCCATATACTTCTGTGCCTGGAAACTACGCCCCTGGAGTCTCTCCAAGAACATTGCTCATTTTGGTATTATTCGGAAAATTTTATTGTATAAAATGTGATACATGGCTCATTACAAGAAAGGTTAGACAAATTATTCTTTACAAATATTATTTTTCCCTCATTCTATCCATCTGTAGGGCCATAATGAACATGTTAGCCCTATTATAGCCAGAATAATAACTGAGTCAACAGTGTCACGCCCCTACACTGTGTCACAGAAAGCCAAGGACAGATCCAGGCCTTCAAAATTTGCAGATAAATTGGCAAATAAAACAGCAATCATTGCAGAATTCCACCGAACTCTTACATAACTCATGTTAAAATAAATTAGCCATTTGCAAATTTCTTTAGCCAAATGAATGAAACATTCAGAGTCAGAGTCAGAAAACACTTATTTGACAAAATATAATTGTTATGGATACAAAAAGTATGTAATATTGCAACTCAAAAGTATATGACAGATGTGTTAGAAAACAAAAATCGATGAGTGTCTGGATGATCCCAATTAAGGCCTAGAGTGTGCTATCACTGGAGCCACCAAAAAGGAGGTACCTTAATAAACAAACTGATTACTCACAAAATTACCATGAAATCCATAAAGATACAAAGAATGACTAAAACATGTACACACAAAAATGATTTTTAGACAAGACTAGAATCAATTATTACATACATAACAGTTTGGCACAGTGCATATATCTTGATACCTGTTAATTTTTTTTTTTTTGCATAGCTGGATAAACCAGAGTATGAGTGGGTTTCAAACTTCTCTGTAATACAAAATGGAAGGGTTTTGATAAGGGATGGGACATAGTATCTCATACATTTTTCAGAGGTAATATTGGTGGGCCTAGGGGGAGGAATATTTTCTCTATTTCTGGTAAAGTGAGAATGAAACTGTACAGGGGTTGCATATACATGTAAATTGCTGAAGTATTGGGGTAATTCACTTTTAACATATCTATAATAAAACTTAATTGATCTCAACTCAAAAACCTCAGTCACTTTTAAGATGTTTAATTTTTTAAAAAGTGGATCTGTGTGGCCATTAAATCTTTCTGAACACATAAGACGTACAGCTTTTTTCTGTAAAAGGAAAATCTGTTTGCATGAAAAACCCCAGGCAAGGATAGAATAATTGATATATGAATAGAAGAGAGAATTGTAAATTAGTAACAGAGCACTAGCTGGGATGTACTTATGTAGTCTCCTTAACATACCAATAATTTTAGATAGTTTATTAAAGTGTGAAGTGTGTGTGTCAACACACTCTCTCTCTCTCTCTCTCTCTCTCTCTCTCTCTCTCTCTTCTTTACCAGCAAATTTGTCCGACACTTTTCTCGGAAACTATTATACATAGAAACTCCAAACTTGGCATGATTGAACCTCCATACAAGGAGTTTGACCGTTTCATACAGAAGAATGACGATTTTTAAAATTATGCAAATTAGGGGCATTTGAAATTTTAAATCTTGAATATCTTCAAAAGTATAATAGATAGATATGTCATTCCAACTTCTACTAGGGGCTTATTGACCAATGCGCATCCAATGAATTTAAAACAAAAGTTGTAACAATTAAAATTATGCTAATTAGCAGCATTTGAAATATTAAAAACTTGAATATATTGAAAACTATTAAAGATAGAGATGTCATTTTAACTTCTACTAGGGGGTTATTGACCATTGTGCATGTAATAAATCTAAAACAAAAGTTGTAGCAATTTAAATTATGCTAATTAGCAGTATTCAAAATTTTCAATCTTGAATATCTTAAACACTATAATAGATAGAGATGTCATTCCAACTTCTTGTAGGGGGTTGTTGACCATTGCACACCTAATCAATGAAAATAAAAGTTGTAGCAATTTAAATTATGCTAAATAGCACCATTAGAAATTTTAAATCTTGAATAAGTTCAAAGCTATAATAGATAGAGATGTCATTCCAACTTCTACTCCTGTGTTATGGAACAGTTGTACATCACCATACCAATATGCCTTGCAGACACACACACTGATTTGCTATGCAGCAAATCATCTTTTCTAGTTAAAGTTGTATCATCAGCATACTGAATTGATTTGAACTTAGATGATGCTTTGTGCATGTCATTTGTATAAATAACAAAGAGAAGAGGTCCAAGTATGGATCCTTGTGGAGCACCGGTTTTGATAGGAAGTGGTTTGGAACAGACATTGTCATATTAAACAAACTGTGATCTATTCTCAAGGCAATTGCTAAGCCAATGTAAAGCAGTGCTGATGATACCATAATGTTCCAATTTTTTTACAAAGAATGTGATGATCCAAAGTATCAAAAGCTTTAGACAAGTCCAAAAATATACTTATGGGTAGATTACCATGGTCAAGAATTTGAATGGTTCAGTCCAAAAACTCTAGAGCAGCTGTTTCAGTCAAATGCATCTTTTCAAATACAGGTTGGCTGTCACAAAATAGTGAACTTGTTGTGAAATAATCATATAAGTGACAATAAGCTACTTTTTCAAAGATTTTTGACATGACTGGGAGTAGTGAAATTGGTCTATAGTTCTCTGAAATATTTGTATTTTCCTTCTTGTATATAGGTACTACTTTTGCAATTTTTAGCTTATTTGGAAAAATTCCTGTAGTTAGATATTGGTTTATAATGAGAGTGAGAGGTTCAGCAAGACAAGGGATCAACTTTTTTAGTAGTTTCATACATAAGCCATCATGCCCAGTGCTTGATTTTGGCTGATCATTTATAATTTTGACTATGTGATCCGAGTTTATCTGCTTAAAATGAAAAACATAGTCAACATTATCATTCAGATAGTAAGAATACAATGGTTTATTTGATGTGTCAATTTTGGTTGACAGTTTTGGTCAGACATTTGTGAAAAATGTACTGATATGATCTGCTATTGTTTCTTTATTTGTTATTTTTGTGTTGTCAATTAAGAAAAAAGGCGGGAATGCTTTTTTATGTTTATTAATATTCAGAACAGTTCTGATGGAATCCCAGGGGTTTTTTTTAGTGTTACTTTTGAATTTTTGAAATTTTAACTGGTAGTATTGTTGCTTTAATTCACGAATATTTCTATATAGTATTGTATTGCATGTTTAAGGTTCTGCTTTATGGTATGAAATTCAGGGGTTTCTAGCTGAGTACTTCTTAGTTGTCTATACAGAGTATCACGATATTTGATTGACCTTAAGATGCCAGCAGTGATCCAGGGAGTAATTTTGTGTTTGTACTTGTGAAATTACACTGTTCCTTTTGGTAAATATTTCTCTTTAGCACATAGAATAGTGTTTTCTAAAATTTCATAATTTTTATTTGGATCAGAGTCTAGTTCCTGGTCTAAGTTTTGCAAAATATCTTTCTCATTTAGATGTGTGCAAAAAGACTGTAAAGAGTTTTTATCAATTGTTTCCACCTGCAAATTTTTTTTGAGGGGGGGGGGCATTCAATTCTATATGCCTGTTGAGACAAGTAAAAGAAGGTAAATGATCAGACATATCTGTTAATATGATACCAGATGTACTTGATTTTCTACAATGTGATAAATTGCAAAATGTGTGATCAATCAATGTGGCTGACCTCTCAGTATGCCTTGTTGGCAAAGTTACCACTACAAATCATCAAATCGAAATATTCAGTATACTTTTGTCTGGTGTTCAATTTAAGCAAATTAATATTGAAATCTCCAGTAATAATTTTATCTGATGATTCGCGGTACAGCTTTTCAACTATTTGTATAAACTCATTCAAAGACAGATCAATATCATTGTTAGCATCTCTGGGAGGGTCGATAAATATTGCACAATGCAATCTTCTGTTCTAGTCCATTGCTAAATATGTCAATGAACAAACCTTCCCAATTTTTATTGGAGTACCCAAATCTCTTAATGTAAATTCAAAGTCATTGTGGAGATAAATAAGTAATCCACCATGAGAACTATAAGTAGCTGCAAGAGGTATTGCAGTATAGTTATCTAATTCAAATAGTGAGAGGTTATTCAAATTTTGATGATCAATCCATGTTTCCTGAATGCAGATAGCACTGAATTCGAAATTTTGTTTCTTCAGGTCCTGAATTAACATAAAAAAGTATCAAATTTGGCATTGAGGCTTTGAATCTTTATGACTAGTAAAGAAAATGTATGTTTTAGTGGCTTAAGATGGTCTATAAGATCTTTTGATTCAACGTATGGAGAGTCAGCTGTATTGGAAATAAGAGTTATCAAAGTCCTCTGGGTTATTAAGTCGGTCATTAAGACAATTGACAGATACATCACCAAAATTTCTTACGATGTCCTCTTGTAATGCTCTAAAATTCATTTAACCTTGGTATAGCAGGCATTGTTTTAACTGTGCCAAGCACTGACATTACTTGTCTGAAAGTGTAAACATAATGTATGACTATAACTGAAACGTTTGTTGAGTACCATGAAAATGTGAACATAACAAGAAAATCAGAACAAAGAGAGAAAAAAACTGTGGCACCAGAGGTGCTGGGTAAGCTGCTGACCTGGCCATGATATACTCAAACTGAATGATCATTCACCATGCTGTAGACAGCATGCTTGAAACTAAGAAACAGTCCATCTTGGTGTGTGGTGGTTACTCCCAAAGGATTTCCTAAGGTCTAGACAAATATATAAGCAACTTATATAATCAATATGCTAAGATGCCTCTCAGAAGAAAGAAAAATAACATTTCTTTTGGGCAGGAACAACAGGTCCCTGCTGTCAGTAACCAGCTTTATCTGATTAACTCTTTCAGTGCCAATCACATTTTTAATTGATCTACTTAAGCCAAACCAGTCTGAATTATCATCAGGATCCCAGATTTGTATTCCTCGTAAAGAGACCTTTCATACAAGTACCAGTATGCCTATAGTTCCACAGAGAATACCCCAGGTCAACCCTAATGTATTTTTTTAGCCCTGAAACCATCATAAACATGTTGTGTAATGATGTCTTTTTAATGCAGGAATACTTAATAAGACAACATTTGGCTGCTTTGGGCATGAGAGTGTTAATAACTTGAGCGTAATTTTTTTTTTGATGAGTCATCTACAAGAAAGACACGAGTCATCTTAACTTAACAGTCATAATTTGATTCACATGGTGGGAGTTTCTTAGGAAACCCAGGATCACTGGGTCATCAGTTTAATGCATATGTTGACCTGCATTTAACCCGTACATCTCTTTTAAAAGGTCCACGTTTGAAGTGGCCAGCTTTTTAAACATGTTAACATTCACGAGCTACAGATACCAGGATAGGCACAGCACTCTGAGCTGCCGTATCTGATGGTAATTCCTGCTTGCCTGTTTACAACTGTCAATCTCTCCCACATGGTAGTCACACAGCTCACTCCTCCAACTCTCTGTTAACCCCTTTCTGCTCAAATGGCTTGAAGGTATCAAGATGTTAAATGTATCTCTTGTTTAACAATTTTACCACAGCTACGTTGAAGAAATAGCCTGACTTGTGATGAAACTTGTATGATGGCTTCACCAGTTTTCGTGGTACTGACTTTGTGCCTGATCGTTGTGATGTTAGAAATAATTTCTGATCAAAAAAGCATTGAAAAATATCATTTATGCTCAGATATGGTTCAACTTTATCATTATTTTTGAAATAGTACTTAGGATATTTAATTTCAAGACCCCCTCCCCCTCATTTAGTACTTAAAAATGATGATCTTCCAAGAAATAATGCCAAAATATCACAAAATTTGGGTTACAAATGACCATCATTTTCCAATTATCTGTAGAAGTGTACAGGTCCACTCCCCCCCCCCCCCCAACCACTCACCCACACCTGCATACTGAAAGTACCAAATCAAAAATGATTGAAATGTTGAACCATCCCTTACTTACAAACTACCCAATACTAAGTGAATTGAAATGTGAACACACTGAACAGTGAGGCATTGACTAAAATTGTTCAGCATACCACGAAATGTGACATGCCACAAAAACTGGCTTCCGGAGCATACATGAAGCATATCAGAAGGACACACGTCAGCCAGCTTTCTTGTCATTGGTCGCCTAAGGCTGCACTGAGGAAGACTGCTGACTTGTCTTATTCTGCCCATCAAAGGGTTAAAAGCCTTTGCAAATGACAAGACTAAGAGGCACGGCAATAATGCAAAGTCCTTTTGCTCAGTGAGTGCCAAGCAGACAGCTACAGTAAAAGCCCACACACCACTGTCATGCCCAGCTTCTTGTTTATCAACTCAAACCTCCCCTCCAGCATAGACTCAAGTACATGTTTTTCTTTGTTTTTAACTCAGATTTCCCTCAAGTGTGCACCTGAGTTGTTCCTCACAAGAACATGTCTTGTGTGCAGGCAATTACCGGGCTCTACGGCTCTCATCTCCTTGAAACTGCAGCGAAGGGACCAGCCATTACTTCACAGCCCACCAAGTGCATTGTAACCTTGTGCATCAAATGGAGAGAGCATGTGGTACCTGTTAGCTTCTCAGGAATAACATTTCTAAAAATGAACCAGACAGGTAAATTTACCTACTGAAAAAATGTCAACTGTGAAAATTAAAGACATTCTGTGTAATTGTTTTCAGACCAACTGATCTGTCAAGAGCAAAGCTGACAAGCTGACAATTCAAGCAATCAAACTGTTTTAACTCTTTCAGTACCACATTTTGGACTATGCCAATGTGCCCAAAGTGCACTGAGGAAAGCTGTTGACCTGGACTATTAAATTCTGTGTAAACACAGGCATGCTGGTACTTGAATGAAAGGTCCTTTTACAAGGAACATAAATCTCACACCCTTTTTGTACGTTAACACAGTCGTTTTTGAGTAGAGCTATAGTTGCAGTTGGCACTGAAAGAGTTTGAATCCCAGAAGGTGGGAATAGTGGAGACCATGATACAACAAGACAAAGCTACGACACCAAGATTCTCCTTCTGGATGCATTTTACATCTGGCTCACTTGTGAAAATATAATAAATCCCAAAAATATTTCCTGGTGAAAGATTTAAAACTCTAATTTGATCCTGTTGAGGGTGTCTCATGTCGCGGCCTGCTGCTGTCTTGTCACAATGACACTACGGGATCATTTTGAAAATAGTCCAATTCAATTCATGTGACCATGCACTGTCTTAAGGAGTTTCAGTGATGTGAAACTCCATACAAGTGCTTTCAAAGTGGCTGAAAACATTCCACTTTTATATTTTATTTTCATGCAGCTGAAAAGGCAGCACAGAGGCTGCCCCTCTGCCTCAAGCAATGTTAGTTACACTGCATGTATACATAAACATATGCCCAGCACCAGCGGTAGACCTGGCTGTACAGTGGACCTGGCTGTACTGTATCTACTGTGTGGGGACAGCGTTAATGCTGGCATGTAAACAGTTTGCTGGCACTTAGTGGGCTAATGGTAGATAAGAACAGCTAATTGTGCACCCTTTACCCACAAACCACACATGCATAAATGGCTGGGGTGCTACATAAATACAGCTAGGTTCAGGTCTACTCACTTCATAAATCAGGATATTTATTGGAAATGCATAATATTATTTGCCTGCAAAGACAGAATCTTGTCGCAGGATAATTCTGAGGTTGAGGGCTCCATGCAGTGTGCCCAGTCTCATCGCAACAGTGCAACTGAGTCTGCCTTAGCAGGCAGGCATGTAATTTGTGGATCTTGAATCACATAATATAACTTTTAGATAGTATTTCATGATTAACTTGTTTAAGGCCACACTAAGTTATTTGCTTCTCCCAGATTTTCAATGAAAATGGGACCACAGCAGCCTGAAGGGTGTGGGGTTGCTGGTGGGGATAAAAAAGTTACCCTATCTTCTATCTTTTTTTTTTTCCTGTTCTTGGGGGTCAGGGGGTGGTGGTGTTTTTGTTTTGTTTTCTCTTTTGGGTTCATGAAACAAGACCTACCATGAAGGTATTACAACTCAGTGGATTTACAAATAAAATTGTTCTACATCCATGTTTAGTCAACCATAATCAAATAAGATGACAAATCAGTTGAGTACTATAACACAGATGAAAACACATCACACACACACACACACACAAAAAAAAAAAAAAAAAAAGGAAAAAAAAGACAATCTCAAATGGCCAACAGTACAATGACCAGTTTTTCCCAGGAGTACATTTTTTGGCAAAAGTTAAGAATGAGCAGAATGTCAGAACTGACTTTTGGCCAAAAATGTGACCTTGAGAATAGTGTCAGTTTGGTGCAAGTCGCTGCAAGAATTGTCCAGCTAGTCAAAGGGTGCTATGGGGGTATTTGTGATTTTGGCCCATCCCTACAGCCAGGGAAAAATACATAGCAGCTGGTAATCTAATATGTAAGTGTAATACAGAGTCTGCAAAAAGTGGCCTTATAAACACGTGCAGTCTCTCATGGATGTGGTTTTTACAGCAAGTATCGTTCATATCATGTACTTCCTGGGAAAAAAGAATCAGGAAGTGGCCTACTGAGCAGGTCATGTGGACTGCAGTCTGTGTTCTATTTACAGTTTACAGTACAGATCCTGAGTACACCCAGTGCACACAAATCTACTCATTTATCCTTTGACATGATCTGGAATCCGGGTGTGTAAAATGTTAATTCCTATTTTTAACACTGTAGTCCTGGATTCTGGATGTCCAAATTTAAGATTTGCAGTCCAGAAAGGTGTTTTTTTTTCTTTTTTACTGTTCTATGTTTATCCTCCCTTCACATTTTTACACAATGTATAATGCAGGGAGGCCACAAATTCCTCCCCATTTTCACAGTTGCAACATGAATATAAGAGCATGCAGCAATATTCCCTTAGAACTGAAAAATAACAAAAATCTGAAATCATGAAAACATAAAATCCTTACCTCTCAATTCACTATTGAGAGTTTATCTCCACCCATTCTCATTTTATTCCATTATAAACTGGGCATAGACTTATCACTAGGACACATGGGGACAAAATAACGGGTGTCTGGGCCCAGACAGGCCAGGAAGACACCATGTACTTTGTACAAACTGCACATATTTGCCTTCTGTCAATTGACACAGGTGAATTGTCAAGTCTGAGTAAACTTCGTGTTTGCTCACGACATTCTGTCTTAACTCCTTGTTTAGCACTATTTGATGTTGACACCGTATTTATACTAGATGTCACAAATGAATATACATCCTTAATGGTATATATGGCCCTGACACCACTCAAAATCTCAGTTCTTGATAAACCAAGGTATACGAGCACAAAGTCAAGTCATTCCTTTGCTTTATTCGACAACTTGTCTTGACAGACACCATCGACTCACTCACTTACAGAACCCTTGTGTCTGGACACTCATCTTGACTGACACCATCGACTCACTCACTTACAGACCCCTTGTGTCTAGACACTCATCTTGACTGACACCATTAACTCAATCATTGACAGACGCCTTCTGTCTGGATACTCATCTTGACTGATACCACCACCTCACCGACTGACAGACACCTTCTGTCTGGACACTCATCTTGACTGACACCACTGACTCACTCACTGATAGACACTTTGTGTCTGGCCACTCATCTTGACTGATACCACCGCCTCACTGACTGACAGACACCTTCTGTCTGAAAACTCTTCTTGACTGACACCACTGACTCACTCATTCTTTCCTTTACTCTTCAGCTAGGTGTCTTCAAAAACTACTTTTTTCCTAACAAAATGAACTTTTAATAAATCTCAAAATACTCTAACTTTAGAGGCTTTCTTCTCACTATCCATATGTAAAAGTACACCCCTGTCATGAATACATACATGACATGCACACTTACGTAATGACCAGTGCTTCCTCATTATAACCAAAATCATGTGATGCACGTAGAACAGAGGGCATGGTAGTGTAACTGGCCTAAATGAGGGGATACAGTGGTAGCTGCTCTAAAGACCACCTCTCATGAAAGACCGCACTGGTTTTTAAGTCCACCCTTTCAAGACACTGGCCTTTAATTTCTTTGCTAGCTTACCTGCAGTGAAAGACCACCTGACATATTTGACCACTTTTGTTTGGCATCAACGGTGGTCTTAAGTAGCAGGTACCACTGTATTCAACATGGATCAGGAGAAGTACTTCATTGGCAGCCATGGGACCCACTATGTTATATCAATGGTCACCTTGTAATGAGGGCCCTATAAAGAGGGAGCACTGTAGCATGATCATGTCTGTGGGGCATCTAGTGCTGCCATCTGTGGGGCATCTAGTGCTGCCAAGTAACTAATACCTGAGCTCCAAAATAGCTAGTAATGCCAGTAGCCACTACAGCGCCAGGATTATTTCCCAGTGTACCTTGCGGCAGGTTAGGTTGTTTCAATACAGCATCCATATTGCGCCATAGTTAAAGTACAGGGAAAAGACATCACCAAAGTTGATAGTTTCTTCCAACGTATGACGAAAGTATTCACAAGGTACAATGACAGTCTACAATTGCAAAGTTCCTGACTGTAAGTCAGACACAAGAAAACTGGGTCAATTGGATAAATACCCCTAGATGCAAGGTGTAGCTTTCCACGGTTTTCCTCCAAGGAAAGAAAAACATATGAATATGGTGAGAAGACCAGAAGATTATGAGGCAGGCAAATTTGACAGAATTTGTTCAAGACATTTTGTTGGGGGTAAAGGTGTGACACCAGAACACCCAGTGCCCACATTATTTCCGTAAAATAACTGGACGACTGCAGAAAAACAACGCACAACAAACCAATGGCCAATATGTTTCAGACTGCTGAGGATCGAGTGACCTACCCAGCAACGGAGACGGGCCAGTTGCCAAGTACAAAGCAGGGGTGCGATCGCTGCGTTGCAGCGGTAGCTCATAGTATTAGCTAATTTGGACAAAAGGTATTCCATGCAGTCAAACCTATGCTGCACAGCACCTTTTACTGCAACTCTGAACATATTTTTGGTCCTAATATTTTACACTATTTGAAGATAGTGTCGAGACTTGATGTTCAAACCTATCACATTCAAGACATCTCACTTATGAATGCCAAACCATTCAGTTGAGAGCCAAAAAGGAAGATACAGTGAGGAGGCTGCAGTTTAAAATCATACATAAATTTTTTGATGGTTTAAATCAACCAGTTCATGTATGTTTTGATGTGGACACCCATCTCCACTCCCTACTGTTAAAGTGATGAACACCTCTGACATATGAACTTTTTTCCAGGTACTGACTAGGTGTCAAGTCGTTCAATTGATTTATCCACCCATGCTATGCCAGACCGACCAGCAATGTGTTTACAGCCTATGGATGCATGTATGGGGCTTTCTTATACAGTAAAAACTCATTATAATGACACCACCTGTTTCCTAAGAGATGTGTCAGATAACTGAATATGTCAGATAAATGAATCATACAACAAAGAAAATGAACTTTTGTCATTCAAAACTTATGTCATTATAATGAATATGTCTGATATCTGAGTGTCATTATAATAAGGTTTCACTATATTTACATCTATTTACAACATAAAAAGTAGTCTGTCATCCCTACCTACAGCCTGATTCCCATCCTTTGGGGAAATACCGCAGAGATATACCAACATAAGCCTCTCAGCTTGTGCTATGATTTATTTTAGTGCAGCCAATTTG
Organism: Hermodice carunculata; assembly: GCA_964020975.1. Lineage (NCBI taxonomy): Eukaryota > Metazoa > Annelida > Polychaeta > Eunicida > Amphinomidae > Hermodice > Hermodice carunculata. The sequence continues at coordinate 54,919,314 of OZ026622.1, read as the reverse complement.
GCTAAAGTGACTCAAGTATATATAAAGCCAAACTTTTCATCGATAGGCTGGTGTTATATAATAAAGTTTAAATATTTTATGGAAATTAGAAAATTTTAATAAAGCAAATTTGGCAAACAAGAAGGTGCACATTTTTAGCCATATCTCACATCCACTGCTGTGGCTAATCTAGGTTAGTGCCAGAATTTTAAATTAGTAGCCAAAATTCCAATTTGTTTAGAAAAGACAACCACAGACTTGAAATCTGTTAAATTTCAGGACATAAATACAGAATTTTGGGGCAATTTTTAGTAGCCATTTCCTACTTTTACTAGCCATTTTGACGTTTCAGTACTATTTGGCTACAGTTAATGCTAACATAGATAGTATCTCCCCAAAGACTGCATGGTGTATATGTGTAGGGACTGCGTTGAATGACCTTTTAACACATGAGACAAGTTCCGCCATGCTGACATGTTATGAGGCTGGAGGCAGGGTATGTATCCATCAAGCAGAAGGAAGAGGTTCTGTCTTGGAAGATACAGTCATAAAGAGTGAGATAAATACATGTATGTGATGTATGTGTATTTGTCATATAGTCACGCAACAAGCATGCATGTCATCTCTACGTTACATGCATGATTTTTTACCACTAAAATGCATAATGTCACAATAGTGGCTCACTGGTAGAATGTGTGGCACCATTTCAACCATACAGCTGCAATAACATCCTACTTTAAACCTGCTTGATCTTTTACATCAGGATCCCAATGGCTGAGATTTATTTCACTCCCTAGTACTGTGATCAACTTGGACAGCATAGCTCATATTTACAGGTACAAGATTTAACCCTTTCCCCCTTGAATTAAGACTGAGTCAACAGCTTTCCTTGGCATGGGTTGGGCACTAAGTGCCCAACCCATGCCAAGGAAAGCTGTTGACCTGGGGCATGTGATCTTGATAAGTCTCACATACATTTCTCAGACAAATTGTTTTTCATAACTGTTGAAATTAGTTGAAAACACTGAAACAGACGACATTTGACCACCAGCCGGTTTGGGTCGGTTCAGGGGGAAAGGGTTTAATCTACATGTTATTTATTCTGGACACCACAACAAGTAGTTTTTACCTACAGATGTTTACTTTATTGCCCTCTGCACCTTGACCTCATGTGCAAAGGGTCAGTTGTTCGCCATGACCCCTAACAGCAGGTCACTGGGCAACCACGTCCTAAAAAGACAGTCAAATGGCCTTTGTATAATCCTCGCCTCTTCAACCCTTGCCAAAAGGAAACACTTGAATGTATTTAAACTCCTTAGCTTATTTGACACTATTCCTTTATTTCTTACATACGTGCATTTACCTAGATTGGTGGCAAAACAACCGTATATTGGAATACATATTCATGATAATATGAGCTTGCATTCAACTACCAATGTGTCAAACTGAAATTATTGTATCATCCCTATATAGCACCCCACCCTCTTAAGTCCCCCCCCCCCCATCCACTTTTCAGGTTACGCAAAGATAATGTGAAATACTCTTTTCCATTATTTTTTATCATACTAACAATCAAACTTAAGCTCCTACTTACAGCTAATTTATATCAAAATTTGTTACCCACTGCCAAGATCATTAAATATGGATGACCCAATAAGTGCTTTTAGCATTAAGGCCTCCTGTAGATGCCACTGAGACAACTGAGGTGCCACCCACCAGGTGATGCAAAAAATCATAACATACCCCTGTGCCGTAAATATATGAATCCCCCCCCCACAAGACACTCTGGCAAACTCCACCTGCCACATGAGCAGCTGAAGCATCACCTGCTAGACTGCAAGCAAAAAGTACCAACAAGGGCTTCCACCACCTTACCACAGAATGAGTTAACTCATACCAGTCCCTGATTTTTCGGTATATTTACCCTGATTTAAGACAACAATTGCATATTCAAATTCTTCATTAAAAGAGCTTTCGTTCAAGTTCCAGCATGCCTATAGTCTTAAGTCAGTGGTTCTGGCACTGCCTGGCAAGTCATGCTGCAGCTGCCCCAAGGGCAGCTGCAGCATGACTTGCCAGGCAGTGCCAGAACCATTGACCAAGGCCTGTGATCATAGTATGGAATGAGCACCTCTCCTTGGTCGAGACACTTTAGACCTTGGCTGCAGACTTCCTAATCTTTCAGTAATCTTTGAGTGCATTAACATTATCTTATTAAGTAAAATCAATATATATCCAATCTATACTCTACACTTTTCCTGACCAAATATGTATAAAGACGACAGGAGCTCTTTGCCACTGAACATGACATGATACAGAGCAACTCAGCCCACCCCTAAGGTCAGTGGTAATTCTCCCTCATAAGAACACCAAACAGTGACATGATGATGTTTATATTGCCCCTTTTTTATGAGTGGCCAGCATCTAGTAAGGAAACATGTCACAAGTTTGTGCCAGGTGACTGTCCATGCAGTACAGGACAGGAGGCAGTGGCTATATATCACTGACCTTGCTTCTGTGGACACATCTGTATGTCCTCCTCTTGTCTCAATGGACTATTGACAATTACCACCCACAATGGGCCCCTAGCCAGCTGAAATGAATGTGTAAGGTTATGGGATTGACTTAACATGACCAAATACCATGTAAGTGCATGTAGAAAAGAAGGTAACAGTTGTATTTCAAAGATATACCTTTCCTGTGGCATCCTGATGAAAAGTTACTGTGGGGTGCACAGTGCCATCTTGAAATGAGTGCATCCGTCAAGAGCATGGCCTTCTGAGTAATAATAAAATAAACTCACACTGAATAGTTTGGAACTTTTATCAGGCAGCCTTTAACTCAGACTAAAGTTCATTGCTTTAGAATATATATTCCACTGAAATCGCAGTATAGCAAAAATCAACTTGTGGTAAGTAGCTCAAACCGCACAACACATGTTGTGAAAAATGGCTTCGAAGGATGGATTGATTAAAGCACCGCATGGTGACCAAAGGTCGAGATGCGGAACCAGGCTAACAGTTGCAGTGTTGCCAACCCTCCCGGATTACCCGGGAAACTCCCGAAATTTTGTGCTTAAAATTCTTGAAAAAATGTGGATTTTTGACACATTTGAGTCACCTCCCGGAAATTCATCAATATTTCCCATCTATATTTCATATTAATTTATCAATCTCCCGTAATTTTACTTTCTATCTCCCAGATTTTAAGTTTGGCAGGTTGGCAACACTGCAGTTGGATGGCACTTTGATCTTGTAATTTACAAGCCTCTCTTTGCAATGCTGACGTGTGCATCTTTGGCTATGCCTACCACATATTACATGTAGAATGTAACATCAGTGAGAATTACAAAGTGCAGTTGGTCCAGGTCTTGACATCACAGCTGGGTCACTGGGTGCCCAAACACGTCACCTGGTGCAGTATGCCTGGAAACCCAACGGCAAAGATAAAGACATGTGTACAGGCTGATCAATCAGACACATGCTGCATCTCAACCAATCATGCTGCCCCTTTGTTTCTTAGTACTGGAATAAATATGTACAACCCATCATTAGCAATATTACATCTGGCACCCCTGTCAGCATCATGAGCTTGCTGAATTCTTGAATTTATCTTTTATTCATGATCTTTCTTTGAATTCTCCCCTGTACATTCTACCAAAATTTCCTTCAGTTCCTTTAGCCCAATGCATGTTGTTGTGATTGTCACTGGCCAAATGGGGGCAGCACAACTCCTAGCACAAGGTTACCCCCCCCCCCCCCCCCACCAAAAAAGTCAATACGCCATGGAATGTTGGAATGTGACAAAATTTATCTTGTCCCTGCTGTAAATATCACGAGGTAACAAATACAGTAAAATATCTGACAGCAGTTTTATCCACTCTAAAAAAATATTGTTGACATTCCCATTGAGTGTATTCTAAATGCAAAACAAGGGTGCGGTCACGAATCTTGTGACATATGAATTTCATAGTAGCTTGGGCTCCCGAAGTATGCAGCTGCTCAAAAATATTGCAGTCATGCATGAATGTGCCCATGACCAGGACAATATAAACAAAAATAATAAAAGATAAGGAAAAAGTTCAAAATTAGAAACTCTTTAAAAAACTGTATGGATCAAAACAGAAAGGTCTGGAAAAAAGACCCATGGGCCTAATGCTCCGCTGGCACTGTGGCTGTATTGCATCCACATCTTCATTTAAAAGCTGCGAGTCCTCAAGTGGCTTCTGAACATAGAAAGCTTATGTGATTTTTGTGTCTGATTTGTCCACCAGGTGGCACTTCCCTCCACTTGTAATCATAACTTGTTTGTGTAATTCCTGGAATGGATATTGTTGCATGTGCCAAGACAACAATGAGTGAGCCCTTAATTTTTTGTCCTCAGTGACCTTGGGACAGAAGATTGAGGTCATCCAGATTATGTAATACAAAAGGCCCATGGGCCTGGTGCTGTGCTGATATTGCCATTGATGTCCAAGCCACACCCAGCCATTACAAAATCACGTCTTTAAACTTTACAGGCATGGTGACCTCACAAAAATAGGTCAAAGTTACCACTATTACATAACATTCAGCACTGGACATGGTCTATATATCTTATAAATTTGGTAAGTCTAATCTAATTATAGATTGATAATCTATAAGATTAGTTTAAGTTGCTTATGACACTAGTAGTGGCACCACTAGTATCATAAGCAACTTAGACTTTGACCTCCCCCACAATCCCACCAAATTCTGAGAAGATCCTTTAAAATTTTTCTTAATAAACTTCAAACTTAAAAAAAAAAAAAAAAAAGAAAAAAAACTCCAAAAATTAAAGATGCTCTAGTATTCACAAGATTTTCACATTTTGACCCTGATATTGCATTATATTGTAGGTGGTGCCATCAAAATCAAAAGGGACCTAGATTTACATACACCCTCTACTTTAAGTCCTTAAAGTTTTAGAGGGCTAACTTGTGGATGGTATCACGCTAAAGAGCAAAAGTTTATGGACGGATGGACAGACATGAGTGGTCGCGCATAAGCTCTGTGACCTCAGCCGAGCAGAGCTACCCCCCCCCCATTGTTAGCCCTAAGTTTTGGATTCAAATGTTTTCAAGTCCTATGCCACAACACAATCTGTCGTATCATTAACTGCTGCAGGTCAGTGCTGTCTGTAACTGTATGAAGCAAATGTGGGAATTTTTTGACATTGTTCAAAGAAAGAATTGGTAGAAGACTGCTGTTGTTCCTGTCTTAACCTTTGACATAAAATATAAATGGGGTCCATTTAACCTTTTCATTGCCCCTTTTGACAAAAGTGACTATGCTTTGAATTGACATAATGGTACAAGATTCAGCATGCATTAACCCTGAACCAGCCAAAACTGGCTAATGGTCAAATGTCGTCTGCTTCAGTGCTTTCAACTAATATCAACATTAATGAAAAATAATTTGAGAATTGTAGATGAGACCTGTCAAGATCATATGTCCCAGGTCAACAGCTTTCCTGTGTGTGCTTTCACCACATTGCATGTTGAGGAAAGCTGTTGACTGACCAAACGTGGCACTGAAAGAGTTTAAGTATTCTCCATTATAACCTAAAGAATGAAAAAAATCCTCATGCTTCTTCAAAATGGATATTTACAGATTTGTGCATTCTTAGCATTCCCTTGCTTTAGTGTGACTTTTTTTTCCTTTGTAAGTGGTTACTTACATGTACTTTAACCAATGCTGATTTATAAAAAACCCCCCCCCCCCCCAAAACTTCCTACATTTTAACGATTATTCCAAAGAAACATGCTGGGGAGGACGCCCACCTGGAACACTGAGCAAGATTATTTTTCTCTGAGTATCAGTTAGCCTGTAGCTGCAGCTAGACATAACAATGGCGCTAAAGGTTGAAGTCTCAAACTTTCCTCCAAACAAAAGGTATTGTTGACTTGCCTGTTTCTGATATGCTCTTATTTCCAATAATTCATCAGAGCTTCACTAAATCACACTTGTACGCAAATTTTCAAAACAAATTTAAAAATTGCTAAATGGACATTCATCACAATGCCTTTTTTTCATGATTTGAAATGTTAGAGGATTTTAATCAATAAAATATCTGAATTTTTGCTATTTGTCTTCAGCAGCAGCATTTTGCACAGCTTTCTCCCGAATTCCTGAAAATTTCCAACAAAAAACCAAATTCCATACTCCAAATGTCTTAAATACACAAAAGGAAAGCAGGGGTCACGTTAAGCTTGCGTCCTGCGTCATAGACGCAAAAAATAAAGAAATGACGCCTGGAAATTAATAAAACATCATCATTTTGCGTCTCTGTGGACAAAGGCACAAAAACGCGATGCATTTTTGAAAGATACAACTGCAAAAATTACCCCAAGCGGTCACGGTGTTTTGTATCGACCATTATCAATCTCATGATTATTTATTATACTGATGGAATCCTCTGATGTTCGTCTTTCTATGTAACAAGCTCTCTTATTTGCTAAGAAAAAATATTTCTGGGGTATCCCTCCAAAAATTTGCCAGTATGGGAATGGATGGACGTCACTTCACCTTATTATAAATGCTGAGAGCACTTCCAGGCTCCTCATTGGGTGGATTTGATCACGTGCCGCTCACTGTCCAATCAAATTCGTTGTTCCTAATGTGCTTGTCTCATGTCCACAATGTTGGGAAGGTACAAGTCGTATTATGCAAAGATTATTGGACTAAGATGTTAAATTTTCAAATCATATTTTCACCAAGAAGACTTCCATCGAAAAATCTAGACCCAGATAAAGGCACGAGTGAAAATTCATTACGGACGGCAAGGAAAATACGCAGATTAGTCATCGCAAGGTTACACGTGGACGAAGCGAAAATTTGCATTAGCCGGTCTAACAGTGTAACACGATGTTGTTCATCACTGTCTCCGTTGGTTCACGTGGTTATTGGTGTTTTTTAACAAAATTTGGTTGTTTTGATTTCATTGAAATGTTTGAATGGAACAAATCTGTATGACAGAACAAGATAGGAATTAAGAAAATTTATGATCGAAGGCCGGAAAAGTACCGTATTGCTTGGTGAAAAAAGTGACCGCAATTAAGATCAGACTCTTAACACCGCCTACGGTACCAATTTTTTCAGGTATGTTGAAATAGAAAGTGCACAGAAATATAAATCATATAATTTATGACAATTTCACCATAAGGAATCAATCGCAAAAATAACAGAGCCCAGGCATGTTCAATCACACATGCCGCTTGTTGTGCAAGTGAGTTAAAAAAACTGTCCAGTGGCACACGGTGTACAACCCCAGATACTGGCACAGTGGCAGCGTGCTAGGGGTTAAGCCCCATTCACAACCATTTTTTGGTAGACAAGGGATGTGCTATAGACTTAGTCGTAATAGCAGGTTCCTGGGTAAATTGAATCCATCCTTGGTACCGTCAACAACTTTTAGACCCTTTTACATATTCGTAACTTTTTATTCAATCTTAAATTTTATAATAGGCCTAACGAGTTACCTACGTGAGCATACAGACCCTATGTTATGTTCGTTTCTAGGCTTAAGTTACCTGCATGTTTTATTTATCATTGTGATATATGTTAATTATACCAAATAAAATCAATTAATCAAATTACATCAAATGAAGTCCAGTTTGCACAATTTCAAACTGGACGCATCGATTCAGTTCATGGACCCACTATTTTTCCTGAAAATGGAGAAACATGGGTCCAACGGACCTATACTGAAAAATCCTTAATGTGACCCCTGGGAAAGGTGTATAGCTTAAAACAATATTTTCAACTGCTTGTTAAAAGAATTGTTCACTTTACACCATCTGAAAAGAAAAACCTATCAGAAATAGAAAGTTTCAAAGTGTTACCTTGCTACTATCATGATTGTGTCTGGAGTAGCTAATGAGTATCCAAACTGTGACATAATGAAAGAAATTGATTTCCTGTGTTAGATTTTAGGAATTTATCCTGTCTTTGAAATCATCACCTTTAATTTTTATTTGCTTCATCTCAGCATCCATAAGAATGGGTTCATGTTGCCCAGTTTGGTCAGCCTGTTGGAAGTGGGGCAATAGTGCAATCTTGCTCCTGCATTACTGTGCAGTAGTCCCTGTCATGAAACCCCTGTCCTTAGAGACCACCCTCTTTGGAGACTACTTTACAGATTCCCAAGTCCTTTACTTCCTATGTCTATCTATCCTGTCATGAGAATGCCCTGTTTTTAAGATAACATTTTGTTGCTGGACTAGTGACCTCTGGTGACAGGACCTGTTGTATTAGTGTGCCGTTACCTGTTTCTGGGAATTGTGTGTTTTTGCATTGTTTTCTCGCAGCTATACGAGATAAGTTTCTCTTTATATTCAATGTCCACAAACGTGCACCAAATTATTGGCAGACAAAAATCGTGAAAACGAGATATAAGCAGGTAAGCTGCATGCATGAAAGTATTTGTGCAAATGCAATTCTACAAGATAGATCACACAATGCACAGTAAATTGATATAATCATGAAAATACAAGTAAATTAATCATATGAAATTTTTGAGAAGGGGGTCACTGCATTGATATACAAAAGGCTTTTTGTTGTTAAACAACAGGAGATCTATCGTTGTAGTCAATGTGGTCTTCTGTATGCAAGTTTTATTGTATATGTATGCTGGGAAATGATGAACCACGAACCACTGTACTGACAGGTACATGTATGAACATATTATGCATCTGGGGCAGACCACTCATACTTAACTTATCACCAATCCCTGACACATCCCACTCTGATAAACAGCCTCATAACATTAGGTCACAGCAGCTTCTTCCTGACACAGTCTGCATTACAACCATACATTGCTAAATCACATATATTACATTGAATGGCAAAAGCCTTTAAAACTTCAACACTTTTCCTTTGAAAATGTATCTATTCAATCTACATTGTATCACTTGCCTCCATCGGATCCTCCCCCCCCCCACCACCTCCATAGCTACTGTTTCTGATGATGATCACCCTAAAAACACGCAATTACAAGTCTGGGAGATGTTTAGCAGGCAAGTGGATCAATGGCACAGAGAAAATATGAACACATCTTTATCTATATTTAGGGAAAACCTTAAAAAAATATGGGAATTAAAATGTGTAACTTGTTCAACAGATTTCCTCAGTGTACTCAAGGTAACATACAGTCAGAGTGCTCCAAGTACAACCTGAGGCCCTCACTGCCACTATTATGCTGGTTTGAAAGAAAATAGGTGACTAGAAAAGATTTGCTTCAGAGAAGATCTGTCTGTACCAACCAAAGAAACGTCTTGCCTGGTACATTCAAACTGACACTAGAAACTCTACATGAGAGAAAACATGAAATTTAAGAAAACTAAAACGATAGCAAAACAAATATGTACAAGTTGCCATTGTTGCTCATAACTTGCACTATTTTAACTTCATTGATAGGGCCCCACATTGTTCAGAGATTCTACCTTGAGTGGTGTCTGACAGTTTAGCTCTGGACAAACTTGATGATGGACAAACCTAGGATGTTTGGCTACATTTTTAATGCATGGGATATATTAGTCAAGGTATACGTTTCACAGATTTTACACAAATATTTAAAATTTTGGCTTTAAAACAAATCCATGGCTACATCACGACTGGGAGACTCCAGGTTGTGTGGACAATTGACAATTTGCAACGGGTCAAATGTTTGTGTTGACAAAATTGTGGTGAAATACAAAGACTGCTTTCCACTCAAATAATTTAGCAAATACGCAAAATAATTTCTCTCTTTAGTTTGACTTGTGAACTCTTGTACATAGGTAAATGATCACATGTATAGTTGGTACAGGAATGGAAACAGGGTAAACCAGTATTGGACATTGAAGTGGAGAAACTAGCTGGGTAGCAGCAGACTTAATGGGCTGGGCAACTTGTTGTCTACAGGTTAAACCAGCACAATGAAAACATCACCTCAGACAAACTTCCCTCCACACTTTCTAATATTTTGATTTGATTTTACATATGAGGCTACTGTACATTATCAATATTAATGTTACTTTTTCTATAAATCTAAAAAATATCTTATCTTGTAATCCTTGTGTTTACAAACTAAGATTTTACTCTGATGCTATATTTTGTCTGTATGAGAAAATTATGACTGGCCATGCATGTTTTGTTTTGTTTGGGGAGGGGTATTTTTTTTTTTTTTTTTAACAACTGTGCATTGCTTGCAAATTTTGCTGAAGATTTTGAGTCTTGGCAGGGTGAGAATATTCACATGTCCTTATTTGGAACAAGTGAAATTTGATGCAGGGCAAGTGAAAATTCAGAGGATTAAAATGTAAAAGATAGGGGCACTTGTCCTTAGAGATAGACAAGTTCACCTGTGATGGAATTTCCTTGCCCTGTTACATGTGTTTTGGATACATATCTGCAATATGAATAACTAAAAAGCATGATAAATTAATCTTATTTATATAATGATGGATATTATTCAGTTAATGACACTGTTGTGAACTCGGGGTCAAAATATGGGTGGAGTAGCATAGATTAAATGCCCTGCTACATTATCAGACTCCAAGCACAGATTTATGGTTCTGATCATGTTGGGACAACATTGTTACATTAACTCATTATTCCACAAACTTTGGATAAGTGACTCGGCACTGCACTCATCTTCCATGTACTCTCAAGGATTTTTATTCAAGGTCTACCATTTTTCTTGCCATGGGTCGGGCACGTATCACTCAGACCACACGAAGGTAACCATGAATTCAATCTTAATCAACGGGCGCGGGTTAAATTGCAAAGATGCACTTTAAACACAAAGGTTAATCTTGAGAGACCTCAGCACCAGTAAATTGATGTGCAACTCCCCGTCACATTGACAAAATATATATACATATAAAACCCATCAGTATTGTAAATGTTGCATGCTTTTTATTTCACTTCCATTCTCAGCAGGCATTTTAGTGATGTTCGTGTCTGTAATATGCATGTAGAACACAGTGTCAAGAATACTAGATGCCAGCAGTTTGTGTCTTCTCCTGTTTGACTGGGGGGGGGGGGGGGGGGGGAGGGGAGGACATTTTACCCAACAAGCGACAAAAAAAAAAAAAAAAAAAAAAAGCTGTTGACACAGTGTCTGGAGGGTTAAATCTAATGAAATTCTTCTGCACAGGAAACACTACCTGGGCTCCCATTTCCATTGGTAGAAATGTTGAGGTAATCCCGCTGATCTCTGCTGGCCATTTTATATTGTGTACCGGCAAGCATAAGATAATCAATGAAGTATCAAACAGACTTGTCAGCCAGGCATAAAGCACCCTCAGCCCAACACCAGGTACAGTGACAGGTACAGTTGAACCTGCCATTGACAGATTATTACAGTGGCCCCCCTCTAATGAGGCCACCCTGGTAAAAAGGACCATATCCGCATCATATTACAGCCTGCCTGTCCAGTGGGAGACAATGAAAGAAGGAAACAACGTGCATGGTCCGCAAGGTGGTGCCTTGTGAGGTGGTGACCTTTGGCAAGAGGGGCGGTACTTTGAGGAGTCCCTGTACTGTCTCCCACCACCATTGCCAAGTTGTCATACACTTCCATTTTCCCATGGGCCCAAGTTTCCTTCTTTTTCAGATTAAGTATTTTGCATCATAGCTGCATTTGCTCAGTGAATGAAAAGCCAAGACCAAAAATGTGCTGGAGGTTATTTTGGTTGAATAAAACCAGCATCTAGGCTTTTTTTTTTTTTTCAATGGACAGAGATTGCAGGCAGCTTTGGCAAGCTAACATCTATACATTTCCAACTTTTGCATTGGCTTTATGCTGCCCGTCTGTCCATCTTTTACAACCATTCAATGGGTATTCAAGCTCTTTTTTTCTTTTTCTTTTTTAAAGAAAGACGTAAAACATGCAAACACAAGATCACAGCCATGGATGATCAGATACCCGAATATTTTACTGAACAGAATTTGCAGCATGTCCAGTCGCCACAATAGTTATATAATTACACACAAATTTTGACATAAATTGAGCCTATTTCATGAGCATAGATATACATGTACTCATAGATATAGCAAAAACTCACCAGACAATTACGGCAATTTGATTCGTGGGGATAAAACATATACATGTATGCAAAAATGCATAAGGCCCAGTGCGCATAACTGCAGGTTAACCTTAATCTATTTCTACTCGACGATCAACATGTATGTTCTTTTACACCTGTCTGTGGCTTTTTGTCAATTTTGTATACTTATACCATCCAATACAGAGCTAAATTCTGTAATTAAACAAGTCCTGCCAACAGAACACAATGAAGCATGTACTTGCATATGTAAGTCCAGCATAAATCCAATATGACAGACCTCAACTTATGCATCGTCACTTATCACGGGTTTTTTTTGCTACTTTCTTTCAAAATGATATTTACCCACTCAAAAAGGACTCCTTTGTACTCTTTGGGATTACAGTGTATCAAGTAGAGGCTTACAGGTGAATTTTTCACATTAGTACCCAGGAAAATCAACTGATGTATTCTTACCCTTATCTTTTATTCCCTCCCCAATTCTATTTGCAAAGTGTTCAGTACACTTGCGCAAACAGCATAGACAGATAGAAAAAAGAGCAAACAGATAAGCAATACATTGTATATAGAAGACACGGAACTGCATGTAATCTGAGCAATAACAAAGGTCTGGTAATGGAAAGACATCTCCTGCTCCAGAGTATAATTCTTCATTGAAGTTTTTTGTACAGATGCATTTTACCTGCCTGTTGATAAACATATCCTCATTTGTTAACTTGGCAATACAGTGGTACCTCTTTTGAGAGACCCCTCTAATGAGAGACCGCATATCTTTTTAAGGCCGCTCTCTCAGAACACAGCGGTATCTTTCCCATGTTGTTGTACCTCTAATAAAAGACCACCTGTTTTGAGAGACCGCATTTTGACCCGCTGTAGGGGCGGTCTCTCAAAAGAGGTACCACTGTAACATTTACCAGATGACTTGCACACATAGCATGTGCTGCAATAGTACTCCCAGTAAATTCCCTTCAGATTCACTTGTAAGCAACAAAACACTTCTCCCTGTATCTCTATAGGTGCTATGTATTCATCCTATTAACTGAACGGTGTACTACTGCCAGGCAAAAGCTGTAATGAAAATTTAATTTTGAAATTTTCATACAGGTCACGTGAATACGGTAGACAGCCTGAATACTGAACCAAAACAGGGCTATCAAACAAACTTGCTTCTGCTTGGGACATGATGGTTATTTCGAAAAGGTTTAACCTTAAATGGCACTCACATACACAATCTATTGAGGAGCAGCACAGGTCTTTCATTCACTTGTTCAAAAGAATACCAGTTATTACAATAATTTACATGTTAGCATCATAATTACAACATAATGGGATGATTCACAGCATATCAGACACGGTTAAAACAAGTTGAAATATGGAAACCAGCGCAAGGTAACAAAATGTAGTAAGATCTTTTACACACCTAAACTAACTTACTCAAATCAAACTACATTTCGTATTACTATTATTGCCTTTAACCCTTTCCCCCTTGAAATAAGACTGAATCAACAGCTTTCCTTGGCATGGGTTGGGCACTTAAGTGCCCAACCCATGCCAAGGAAAGCTGTTGACCCGGGGCATGTGATCTTGAAAAGTCTCATGTACATTTCTCAGTCAAATGTTTTTCATAACTGTTGAAATTAGTTAAAAACACTGAAGCAGAAGACATTTGACCACCAGCCGGTTTTGGCCGGTTTGAGGGGGAAAGGGTTAACTCATTCCACCCGGATAGAAAACAGTCAACAGCTTTCCTAGGCGCGCTCTGGGCACATTGCGCCCAGAGGGCACCAAGGAAAGCTGTTGATCATGGGCATATAATTTGGGATGATCTTCCATGCAAGTTTCGTCCAAAATTTTGACAAATAATCCCTAAAATGGTAAAAAAAAAAAACAATTAGCAGACGACATTTAGATATTAGCGGGAAAAAGTGTCATTAGGGTGGAATGAGACAGTTAATTACCTTGAAAAATTCAACCATGTTACACATAAAACAAACTGGACAATGACAAGATGCCAAAATGTCAACTTTTGTGAGTTTTGAGGTTCTCAATTTCTGGACTGTTCACTCTCTAATGTACATCATGTCAGTGTGGTTTGGCAGAGACAGTCAAAAATTACTGAGATACATGCTAATTCATTGACAGACGAAGGACCATCCTGTGACCTCAGCAGACCCAAAAGACAGGAGTGCTAAAACTCCCACGAGGTAAATTCACTGGCCACAAGGCAGGGTAACTCACTGCCAACACAAATATTTTCAACCCTGACCTATGAAACACAGCCTTACACCAATGTATATATACTGGTTTCTGTCTTGACAGACCACCCCAATAACACCACCTGCCTTTTAGGACCATCTTTCAACATCTTGCAAGGGTACAAGGTTGGCACAGCAGTAACATGCTTGCCTTTCATCTCTGTGGGCCCGGTTCAATTCATGGCTAGGGAAGCAAGTGGAAAGAGCTCCGACCACTCTATGTATGGTGGTTTTCTCTGAGTCCTTCAGTTTCCCCCACCTGACAATTTGGTAGGAAAGCATATGACAATATCTGTACCATGGAGACTGATTAACATACGCTTGGCCTGTTTTACAATCCATGTAAAAGATGTCAGTCTATACTTTTTCAACATCTCTAGCTATAGTACTTTTCATGCTATTTATAGCTCCTACGGTAGACCACTTGCCTGGAGAAACCATATTTTGGTCATCTTTAGGGGTGGTGTTTCAGCACAGGTTTCACTGTACACTTGCCTGCTGACAGACCTCCTTCTGTGTAAGTGCAGTGTGACAGAAACAGGCAAACACAGCGTTAAACATTTAGCAGACACCTAAAAATCCTTATCACAAAAAGAAAGGAAGGGACTGCTGGTGCCATAAGCCAAATGCAAATGGTTAATTTATTTTAACATGAATTATATAAGAGTTGTGTTGAAATATGCAGTTATTACTGTTTTATTCCTTGATTTGGCTACAACTTTTAAAGGCATAGATATGTCCCTGATTAGGGGCCATCCTCATTGGAAAGGTCTAAACAGGCTCTCCAGATGGTTTGTCCCTCAGTATAATACATTTGTACATCTACTTGAAAATCGAAGCAGATACATGAGGTACATGGTTGTATCACAATGTTGCTACCACTTAGCCTTGTTTAAAAATACACACGAGGACTTGGTCTGATCAATACAACCTCATACGGCATGCAGTTTTCATCACATATTAGTCCAGGCATGTTCGATGAGTCTACTCTGTTCAAAAAGGCCCAACACAGATACAAAAGTCTGCTAATGTGTCCACTCAGTGCAGGCTTGACATGCTTTAATGCTACCTTGACCCTATTTCTTTTGTACGTCCCAATTCAGATTCTGGATTGTGCCCAAGTATGAATGATCAGTTTACACAATCTCAACTTAAAATGCCCAACAATCTGTACATAATTCATCGACTCTCAGGCCACACAGTTCCCTTTGATGCATATGTTTGGAAGGGCTCGATCTACACCATTTGGTTTCCTTGTTCTCAATGACCTATCTAAAAACATTTCGATCTAAAATGTTTTTAAACAATTGTGGGTTTTTTGTTTTTGTTTTTTTATTTTGCAAAACAAATGTAAACATCAGAGGACATGTACATAATTTTGTCAATAATTCTTTGTTTAACTTATTTATGAAAATAAGATGCATGTATTTTCCCTTCTAAAATCTTCTGCCTTTTTTCACCTTGTAACAAGAACAGCTTGTTGTTTTCACAAATTCAGTAAGTCTCAACATGCTTTACTACGTTAAGACTATCAGCTTTTTTCTTCTTTTGAGTCAGTTTAGGCCAAAGAAAATAAACAGTGCGTTTGAGGTTACATGCCAAAAATAAATAGGGTAGGTAGCTAGGCTTTTTTTTTCTTTTTTTAAAAAATTTTTGCTCTGAAAACAGAAGAAAAGTGACTTAAAATGGATAAATTGTGAATTTCATGAAGAAAATCTGCCTAGATTTTTTTTGTTTTGAAAATCAATAAAAAGTTTTAGGGTAGGGAGGTTTGGGCAAGGGTCGGTAGGGGAACCCCAAACAAAGACATTTTTTTTGGCCTTACCGTGTAGTATTTGCACTGGTTCCTGTCTCCTGGAACCATACCCTGGGGAACAGTGGCAACAGAAGAACGGTGCCAGGCTGGTCTCCCAGCACAGGTAAAACTGAAAGTATGCTAATGATGGGAACTGGGACTGCTTCCTGATAACAGGTGAGCATGCCTGGCTCTGATATGTTTTCAAGCACTGTGGAAATCACATTTTGTAACTACAGTAGTCCCTCCTTTGAGAGACCACAGTTGTCAGGTCATTCTGTAGTACTTTTCATGTTATTTATACCTCCTTTGAGGGACCACCTGCTTTATGTGACTGCCTTTTGGGTGGCACTAGGGGCGGTCTCTCAAACGAGGGACTACTGTACATGTATATGGTCATAAGAGACTACATGTATTTCTTATTTTTCACACAGTTTATGCAGTATGTGTTGCTATAAGATTTACATGGTATTAAACGCCTCCACTGAAGACATGTGGTTTCGCTACTTTTGTCTCTTATCACCCTTGACACCCCACCAAAAAGAATACATTAATTTTCCTGTATTCTTATTTTCTCTGATTTTGTTTATGGCTGGGGCCTGGGACGTGGACCTGTCATCTTCATGTTTTCCTGAGCATGCCACTTTGCTCTGCCTGTCAGACGGTCATGTTCCCCGAGTTTTACTCACACAAACGTTGCCTGACTGTACAGTGAAACCTGTACAAGGATGCACCTGTCTCAACTGGGCATTTCTACCCTACCTTGTTTAACTGTCCTTATACTTTCCATGGACAAATAGACCTCTGTTTAGTGAGCACCTGCCTTAATCCTTTATGTGGGCAGTGACTACTCTAAATGGACTTTTGTATACTAAACATTCAGTTCAAATGGGCACCATCTGCCTCTTTAGTGACATTTTTTTTACTGTGTATACCAGAACACATTATACTGGTTTCTTTTCCTGACAATATGCAAAAAGCACACCAGAGATTCGGACACAACTCGCAAGTTGCATTTTGGTGACCATGTTCGGACAGTATGTAAATTTATCCATGCTCAACAAATCTGTCTCAAGTATCTGCAAATTGACTGCATCGCAAAATAACATGTTTGGCAAACTAACAGACATTTGGAGTCACAAAAAAAAAAAAAAAAAAAAAAAAAAAGAGAGACTCAATAATTTATAGTCCTGAAAGTTTGTAGCAAAGCATACAAAGTGACATACATGTACATAACCAACAAATTACCTGACCCACCAGTATATAACACTCCTGGAATTAGTTGCAGCTGCTGTTGTCTGCAGGTGTTGTGTTATTATAGTTCGCAGTTTCTGGTGCGATCTAGCACATACTGTGAATACAACAGCAAAATTACTCATAACAAAGGCTAGACACCTTGTTGATAAACAGGCCAGCATGTGAAAAATTTGTAAGGACTATTCTTCACCAAAAGATATTGATTCAAGCCTCAATATATACTTCAAAATTACACTTCTCCGTCACCTCTAATATACTAATGTGTGTCATTTTGTTCTTTTTCCATGCTCTTTATTGCCTGCTAAGCACACCAAACTTTATAATATCTCTACCAGACTTGTGTCTGAGTGGGGTGGAAAAACAGGGAAACTGGTCTGTCTGGCAAGCAATGCTTTCTAATAGTGACACTAACATCACGGTATGGCGATTGGAAAGACAAAAGGAAATTTCCTAGCTATTCTTCGGCTAAAATATGTGATGATTTTTTCACAGCTGACATAAAGCAATATGAAAATTACATTCATCTGCAACAGCCTGAAATGATACCAGCTGGCAATGCAATATAAAGTAATAAAATCTATTACCCCACCTCACCCCATCTGCTGACAAGGACTGACTGTGTTTATATTCTTAAATATTGTTTACTTTTTTAATGGCAACCCATAATTGGAATGAAATGGTATTTTTGTGTGTGGTCGCGTGACAGCACGTATCCAGTGTAGAGGGTCCTTGACCCAAGTGATTAACATTTTCAAGGTATTTGCCCCTTAGTGGGATCATAAAGTGAGCACAAGTTAACATGTTGTGTCTGGACAGGAAATGGACTGATCCTGTTACCACACTGTATATGTTTGATCAAAGTTAACAACTTTAATTAAAATACAGTGAAACCTGTTTTGAGAGACCACTGTGAGGAACGCCCACCTGACCTTTCACACCATGTCCCTTTTGCCATCTTTCCTATGTTACTGTACCTCTATTGAGAGGTCACCTGGCTTATGTGACCACTTATGGCCTGTACTATGGGCACTCTCTCAAAACAGGTTTTACTCTATTTTGGATTATGTGGAAAGTCAAAAATATACATGAAAAGCTGCAGACTTCCAACGAAGACCTATTTGCTGGGCTATGAGTTAAAGTATTCCACGCTTTTTGCTGACAAAAGACACTGCTCACTTCTACATGCCTGAGTACCCGTAATGTTACACAAAACAGGTGTAAACCTAGGGCTGCACTTCCACTGACAGAGGACCACAAGCAGCAGGTTGCCAGTATGCATGACAGTGGACCAAGCAGCAGGTTGCCAGTATGCCCGGCAGTGGACCATAAGTATGCCTGGAGTGGAGCACAGGGAGCAGGCTGCCAAAATGGCCAAGTGCTAATTAATGCTTCTTGAATTTGGCTACAGAAATGTGTAAATGTATAAAAAATTTTAAAATAAATTATTGAAAGGACACAGCAGAATCTTAATTATTCCTGTATACCTAATATTGGCTACAGTTTTGGAAGTATAGATCAATTGGTTTCCCAAAAGAGGTCTCACACTGTATCATACATGGTGTACAGTGGTCCTCCGGAGAGGTCTCACTCTGTATCACACAAAGTGCACAGTAGTCCTCCTGAGAGGTCTCTCTGTATCACACATGGTGAACAGTGGTCCCCCTAAGAGGTCTCTCTCTGTATCATACATGGTGTACTGTGCCCCCCCCCCCCCCCAATAAAGCCAACCAAAGTGTACGAGAAATGTGACCTTACAAGACAGGTAGTCATCTTGAAGGGGCAAATGAAATGAAAGTATCATAGTTCTTGCATGCAGAACTGACCTCTGTGGAGACAGTGGACTCTGTGGCCTTACCAGGCTATGCAGTCTCAAGGTAAGAGGCCTTAGATACATTCCAGCAAACAGCTAGTCACACCAAGGACAGCTGTTGACCCAGGTTATGTTGTCCCAAGGTAGGTCTAAGATACATTCCAGTAAACAGCTAGCCACACCAAGGACAGCTGTTGACCCAGGCTATGCTGTACCAAGGTAGGAGGTCTTAGATACATTCCTGATCAATACAAAAAATTTTACTGTAAATGCTTCACAAGTCAAACACTGATGTAGACATTTGACGTCCAGCCAGGTCCCAGCCAGTTTTGCTTGGCTTCATGGATCAACAATCAGAACTCTTTCTTGCCAAGAATAATTTTTCAAAGGTATCATATTTGTTATGTTGCTCCTGATTTTGGCATCAGTTTAATTGGAAACACAGAACAGGGTGTTGATTTTCAATGATTCAGACTTACATGACAACCAGGCAAAATCAACTGTAAACAACAAGATTTGAAACACCAGGAAGAAGTCTATGACAACTTTGCACGCTGTCAATTTGTGATTGTAGAATTGTTTACGCTTTTTTTTTCTGTCACATGGAAAGTGGATAGCACCTAAATTGAAGCAGATGCTATTTTTATGTTGAAAACTTCTAAAATGGAATCACATGACCTACTGTTTTTTGTTTTTGTTTAAAAAAAAAAAGCTGTGATCGCCACTGGAAACATTACGACATGAATGTATGGTTCCTGTATAAATATTTATGCATCATCAGACCCTAGGTGCAACCCGGAACTTAGCTATTTGGTAAATGGACACTGGTCTGAGCTAAGAAGTGTTACACGTCCTCTGTTCAGATTTTGAAGTGCCTTTTGTATCCAAGGAATGGGATGAAAGACCGTGAATGGAAATTTTATTTCATGAGGATGGCTAGAAGGAAATTGCTGACACAAAGGGCATTTGATTCCCTAAATGCAAAAAATACCAGCATTTTGTGTGTGTATTTGTGTTTGTTTGTTTCTTTATCTTTAAAATGAGGAATATCTTAGAAATCAGACAAAACAAGTGCCAAAGGCCCAGTTGTAACAAAACTTAGTAGTATACATACTTGTTTTGTGGGTTGTACACAAAAGAAATAAACCTGATTTTAGCATGCACTAAGCAATACATTCTGAGTCAGGATGATTGAAGAAAGACATATCTTTTAACATACATGTACCTCCTGTCATTAACCCCCATGATCTCAAACTGGCCACAAACTACAGGATGTCTAAATTTTCTTAATAGCAAATCCTATAAGAACATTTTGAATGTTGAAACTTTAGAAGAAACCTACCATGAATCCATGATGGCATGATCTTGGCCCATAACCTTCCTGGCAAAGGCTGGGCTTGGACTGCCAGATATTACATTTGCAATTGAGCACTCTTGTTGACTGTCTTTTGAATTGAACACAGGAGGGCTAATATTGTGTTCAGGGTCCAAGCAGGCTTAGTAACCATAGCAAAAACTGCCAGAGTTTAAACCAGCTTATTATATCAGGTCTGATTAGCATAATATAATGATAATAATAGTATGACATGTCAAAGACTGTCAAAATTAATCTGGGCAAGACTGACAGTTTGTGCTTGATAACACTGGATATGATCTTGTACTTTTCCATATGAGGGTGTTTTACCCTTTTAGATTGTGAAACAGTCTTTGAAAATAATTGAAAGGGTCAAAACTCCTGTTCATTTATATGTAACGCCACTGAAAATTTGTTCTGTACCCCTGCATTTATATGATTATGACACCACCCCAAATTTTGTCTTGTGAAAACACTGGATGCATATCTTGCTCAAAGTGAGTTGATCTCCAGACACAATACATACATGTATATATCAATTTCACCATTTTAAATCTTTTCAATATCACGATATGCACATCTGAAAACCTATAATAAATATCAAGGTCATGTGACCTTGTTATACATCAAGAAGACATGTTCCCAGCATCAAGACCAAAGTTGGTGATTTCAAAAATTCATGGAGCATAATGGTTCTTCTTCTCTCAGAGCAAGAATATACATGAAATACCACGGTCCACCATAATATTAATACATTTTTACTTAAACCATGCTTGTACTGTTCCTACCAGTGGTTGATTCCTCGATGATTTTAGCTACACCACCTGCTAATTGTCTTTTTTTTCCCTTTTCTTTTGGAACATTTGCAATAGCTGCACTTGGGACACTTGAGGTGTCCTCCTCAAATAAAGTGAAGAGACCCACCAGGGTTCAAAGCTAGATGGCTCTGCATAAGTGTGTTGTGTGAATGACATGTCTTAACCATTACACCATTTGGTCATTAGAACTAAATTACCCTTTCATTCCTATTGGTCCTCATGTCTTTGTGATGAAGACATCACTCCACAGCTCACACTGGTCTTTCTTATTCACTCACAGGGACAAATACAGACTTCAAAAATCTGCAGCCAAAATTGGAAATACACATGCACACTTTAGAATTTTTTAGCTATTTTCAGATTTCTTCACCCAAATTTAAGAAATATCAGCATTTGGCTAAATGGCTAATGGATAACTCTCCTCATGTGAAATAAGACTTACATGGAGCTTCTTGAGCAGCACAGCATCGGTAGCACTTGTAGCACTCTGCTTGGTCGCCTTCCAGAACTGCTTCTGTGCAGAGTATCTGTTCATGGGACATATCTTGAAGAGGCAGTCTGAAATAAAATGAATACATGGAAAATCTGAACAAATTCAAAGTGTTTTATGCAGCTTTTTCAGTCCTAATACAGTTGAATTTTACATCATGGCAAACATCATCAAATTTTTGACAGCTTTTTTTGATAACCTGTGTTTGAGGCTTTTTAATTTTTGATGAACTGTGAAACTACATAGTAATTTTGTGAACCATGAAACACCAAGAATCAAGTGAAATGTGATTCAGCATTTGTGAATTGACATTTCAATAAATCCTGAACTGTGAAATCCATATTTTGTCCTCTGAAATTATTATAAAATACAAACTTCTCCACCATGTCTCATTGCAAATGGTGAAATTGCAACTAAACTTTTTCTCTGTGATTTCATGAACAGGACCCTGCCCGCTAAATACACAACTGGGAGCATCCTTCCAAAAAGAGGTATGGTTTAGTGCTGGAGCAGGGTTAAAAACTGTTCAAGACAGTGTATATTACATGGACAATCCCCATGTTACATTTTGCCCTGGGTCAAACACAGTGTAAGGACCCTACAGGGCAAGACAATTCTCTCCATGGTCTCTTTGTCCGGGGACAAGTGCTCCGTTCTTTTACATGTTACTTTTCACAAATTTTACTTGTATCCCATCAATTTTTACTTGTCCCGGACAATAGGACATGCAAATTGGTGAGCCCTGCCCTAGCATGTCTGACATGAGCATGAAGCCATCATTGACACAGCATCAGTCGACCTTTTATGAGAATCACGCCAGCTGTTATGTCAAGGAAGCACGCTTACAAGTATCCATTTAGAAAAACCACCCAATCCCACGACAGAACAGCATTTATTCTGCTTCACAACATCCAGACCCTTCCTGAACGTAGAGTTCACATTAACTGTACATGTACAGTGTCTGAGAAAATACAACATGGCCATCATGAGGGCACATCTGAACAAGCTAACCATGAGAACTGTACCTCTGAATTTCTTGGGTGGGTTGGTAAGATCTCCAGCATCTGGCTGTACCACGCACCTGTCATCTACCAACCTGTAAAATGCACCGAAGAATGCATCAGCCCACAGATACAACCTGACAGTCAATATTTAGCTTCTAAGACACTCACCTTTTTTAATGAACATGATGGGAAGGGATTAAACTCTTTCGTTCACATTCATATTATCATCAATATAAAATGCATGTCTTGAAAGACCAAAAGATTACCTGGGTCAAGGCACTGTAAATTTATATGTACTATGTGTACAATGTAAACAATCTGTTTTTTAAAGACAAAATCAGTTTTCCTACTCTGGCCAGCTCAAACACTAAAAATAAATTCATGTTAGAACTGCTGGAGTATGTCATTCCACACTTTTTATTTTTGCATAAATTTCAGACAGGTATGTGAATTTCAATTTCACTATTTTGGATGGAGTTCCAATGCCTATTAAGTGTTATTTCATTGTGTTTTAATTTTGATAGTTTTATGCCATCACCTGAAACAAGTAAGAATAAGTGACTAGTAAACAGAAAAATCTATTGGATTTTTTGCACTGATGAAAGAAGCAAAACTAAGTCTGCCAAACAAGTTTTTCATTTTGTGGCCTACAACGTGACAAGGATACCTGCTGTATGTTGGCAACTGCTGGTGTCAGATTTGTGTCAGGCCATCTGCTGTTTCATACCAAACTACAAGGAGATTGCGAGTCAAGATCAATGTGAAGTAACCTAGACACAACGGTCTGCAACCATCTGCTGCATGAGAGATAGCATTACTTTATGAAACTTTTATCAAAATGTTATATCACACCAACTCCTGCCACCGAAAATAAATACACAGTCCAGATGCATGTGGTATGCACTGTTATTGTAGGCCTACATCAAAACTGAAAAATGAGCGGGAAATAGCTAAGCTCCAATATTGATCAAGTACAGTACCTTTACAAGTTACGATTCACACAATGAAACCTGGGATTTAACTCTTGCCTGATTAACACCAGGCAGGAAACACATGCGTACATGTCACATGTTGTTAGCTATAATGTTTTATTTAAAAATTTTGAACTAATGGGACACAGTTCATTCTGCTGAGAACTGATGAAACCTTAGCATGCTCAAAGGCCTACAAGGATATTGGAGTCTTATTTTAACAAGGAAAGCATTGAGGATATTACCATAGGGCTCCTTGGGGTAATATTTTGGTCCACAAATTTTAGTTCATTTTCATGCTGTCTACACTACATGTGGATGTTAAGTACCTCCCCCCCCCCCCCCCCCCCGCCATAATGTTAAATAACAGACAGGTCAACAGGTTTGACTGCAGGTCATGCTGACCTGAAAAAGGACACATAAGATCAGTATCTTCAACACTGTCACCTACATGCTCTCTCAATCAATATTATGTGTATTCATATATATATATATATATATATATATATACACACACACAGTGAAAACACAATTCTAATAACATGACAGGTCCGCACAATATGTGCAATATATCTGAAAATGTTAGCCAGGTGAATCAAGTATCTGAGTGCCATTGTAATGAGGTTTCCCTGTCAATGAAAATTTATTATAATGATGCCATCTGTCTACCCCCCCCCCCCCCCAAAAAAAAGGTACCACAGATCTGAACATGTCAAATAATGAATCAAATAACAATGTTAATTAACTGTTTTGTCCCTCAAAACTTGTGTTGTTCAGTGAATATATGAGACATTTGAGTGTCTGTATATGGAGGTTTCATTATTAGAATGTAATGCTATTTTTTTGGTCTCTTTCCGTGGCTGCAGAAGACTGTTCAACTTACTTATTGATACACCTTTGTTTTTTGCCACAAAACTTAAGTAACATCCACCCTTGAGGAAGACCCTCACAGTCAAAGTGTTGACACACAGCTGGCTGAAGGTCACTTTATCTTCAATTTCATATGCGTGACTTCAGTTGGTGTTTTCTATCATACTAATTACATTATGCAACCAAATATTTCTATATTCAGTGACTGGCATTGCTCTGAAAGAGTTAAAAATGTGAAACAGAAAACAAAGAGATTGCCTTATACCAAATCTGTGCCAAAATTTGCACATTTTCATAGCTATAATGGATAAGCCTTTATATAGCATATATGTCACACATATAAAGTTAGCTTTGAATTAAACCTCTATATCTGCATGTTTAATAGTTTTTATATATTCAACGTTGAAATCTTGTGTGTTGGCTTTATCAGGCTACCATTAAAATAGGTTTGTTTCCAGCAATCTTCTTTTTAGGTTTGTTTCCAGCAATCTTCTTTTCCAAAACACATTTATATAGGCAAGAATTTTTTTGGTCCCCCACCAAGCCATTCCAGTTCCTCCATTTTTTCCCATGCAGTTTTCTTATCTTTTCTTATGATTTTGGCTAACATAATCAACATTTGGCTGACAAGGTTAATTTTACTCTAACCAAACTGGCCACTTTTGAAAAAAATCAAGCACCAGCTCAGAACCCCTACCTAAAAATGCTCTGAAAATATTCAACTTTTAAAATTTTCATGTGTCCATAATTAGCATAAAATTATATTTTACAACTGTTGTTCACGGTTCATTGGATGCACCCACAGCACAAACATATAAACTGGACTTTTCCAGTGGCACATGTATCTATAATCAGCTTAAATTTAAATTGTGTGATAGTGGTAACACAGTTAACTGGTGCAATGCCCCACCAAACATTCAAGCAAACCCAAATTTGGGCCACTGCGCTGAATACTTTTGAAACCAGGAGCGATTGAAATTTTCAAACTGGCCTAATTTGCATTACATGTATTTTATTATTACATGTATTTGCAAAAGAATGTTTGGGAAAAAAAAAACACAATATGTTCGTGTTCACACACAGACATAAAAACACCCTAAAACATATAAATGTTCTTAACTCATTCCATACCAGTCCCTGATATTTCCGTACATTTACCTATATTTAAGGTGATAATTGCATATTTAAATTCTTCATGAAAAGAGCTTTCATTCAAGTACCAACATGTGTATAGTCTTAAGTCAGTGGTTCTGGCACTGCCTGGCCAGTCATGCTGCAGCTGACTTGCCAGGCAGTGCCAGAACCACTGACCAAGCCCTGTGACCATAGTATGGAATGAGTTCAATGAAGCTTAATAACACATATTTGAACAAAATTTACTAGCCTTGATTTAATGGGACTGAGGAAGGCAGCCAGGATTAAAAAAACAAGGGAGTTTAAGCAGAATAGGTCTACATGATTACAGTACATATATATGTACGCCACAGAGCCTTAGCTTTTTCAGTGACAAGTCTAAAGAATGAAATTTGTTTTCACTCCCACATCATTCTCAGCTGCATCGACCCCAACAGCCTACCAACAGACGGGGTGGGGGGTGGGACATGGTTACATAACATTCTGTTGAAGCATAAGCTTGACCAAGTAATTAACACCCAGCTAGGTGGGAGGGCAGCTGTGCGTAAGTGATCTATCATGGGATTCATTCATTGGATATGTAGACACCAACTTAGTGTATATATTGGACTTCTTCCCCATCCTAATTCATAAACCTAGTAGTAGCGGAAGATAATTTTTGCCATGACTTTCTTTTTTTACTCTGGGGAGGGGGCAATTGCCCCCTTTGACCCCCTGTCCCCAAGCTACGGCCTTGAATTACCTGGATAATATCAAGAACACGTGTAGTCTCCTTGACCTTGATAAAGTAAAGGGACACCTTTCAAGTTGAGATACTTTTTTTTCCCAGAAATCAATGGGTGTCCCGGAGATGGCAACTGTCCCTCATCATCAGGGGCAGTCCCTGAAATTAGGTTAAATTTTTCCACTTTTACGGCGCTTGTCCCGCACTGAGTATTTTCTTACATATTCTTTGT
This sequence comes from Hermodice carunculata, assembly GCA_964020975.1. Lineage (NCBI taxonomy): Eukaryota > Metazoa > Annelida > Polychaeta > Eunicida > Amphinomidae > Hermodice > Hermodice carunculata. The sequence goes on along the minus strand of OZ026622.1, from coordinate 54,892,554 downwards.
TAAATATGATCTGCCCCTTATGTTCTCACTTAAATGTCCCTGAAAATGGCATTTTGAATGTTGCAATCTCTGGTGTCCCTATTTGAGAGGTTTCATTGTACATTGTATTGTATTTTTTTGGGGGGGGGGGGCAGGGGTAAGTTGACTTAAGGTGCCATCGCGATGTAGCCTGGGCCATGCTTTTGACTTTTGGAAGTTTTGTATTGTAATATGTTGTATACATGCTACATACCCTCAAGTTCAAGAAGGAGAGTGATCTTTTTCTGTGACAAATGTTCCACGGGGTATGAACAGTGGGAAAAGTGTGTCCAGTGTTTTCATTCTTTCTTTTTTTTTTTTCAATGAGGAACTTGAATCTGTAACCATTATAATGCTCCTTACATTGATCCCAAAGAGCACAACATGGTCACCTATTAACAAACGAAGGTTAGTAAATTCACTGCTTCATCCATGATCAGATTCCATTCACTGTGTCTGTGACAGTTACATCAGCCCATGTGCAAATGCAGTGAGATAACAAAATGAAATAAAACTTTACATGTCCATTTTGTGTTTTTCTACCCCTTTTAGCACAACTGATGACTGGTTGATCTACTGACACTGTACGAGGCACGGGTGGTCCTGGTCAACAGTGACAACACGCCAACTCGGTGGCCCTGCACCCACAACAAGTGGCGATGCATTCTATTTCTATGTGGGTCACTACCAGACTTTGCTGCAATACAGAGCTTGTTATGTTACGATCACTTACCCCAACGTGGAAATAAATCCACTGACGCTGCCTTCTGCAAACAGAGACACAATGTCCCCGATATACAGGAAGCTTGCTGCCGAATCATTCATTCTGCCGGTGGATCAACCTTTCGTCACAGATCCAGATCCATATCGGCGGTCGCCACCTTCCGTCCCCGTCGTTTGGCACAGGTGTTTGGCACTGCTATAGTCAAGCGGTAATCCAACGTCTCAGTAATTCCACTTAAATACACATGTACCTCTAGGCAACATCGCACGCTTTCTCGGAGGCTGCAAGAACGCCGAATTTCTTTCCACTGTAAACACCTGGCCACTCTTCCACTCCTGAGCACTGCCAGGTTGTTCTGTTTGTCTTGTCAGGGTGCAGCCTTACCACAGCTTAGCGGAAATCCTGGCGAAGCACTTGCTGAATGTCCTCGTTCGCGCAGTGATATTTTCATTTTAGTTTCTCAAATATTTGATAGATGGCGCTACATACTGCTTATGCAACAAGACCTGAAGTCAATTGTCAAGACCATACATGTGATTGTCAATTCAAACACATGGTACATTTCTATGTCAGTTCAATCACAGCGTACATTTCTAACTCAAATGTACAAAGTTCCGTAACAAATATCCCACATTGGGACTGAGAACGCTAGAAACTCATTCAGACCTTGTAGATTACCTAAACTCCACATATGCGCATTGTACGGATGTGAAATACGGGGCTAGGAAAGTTTCCTGTAGCAAATGGGATTATTAATAAGAGATTGGTAAGGTTTGGGGCTAAACTCATTTTTGCAGAGAAAAAAAGAAAATATCAAACTTTGTTCTAAGATGTGTGCATAATTCTTTGAATTCAACAATATTTAAATGGTGGAATTATATACATAACACTCTTAATAATGTAGGCATGGCCAATATTTGGATGAATGAGGACTTTCCATCTGTATGCTATTTGACATAATTTTTCGAATCGTTTAAATGACACATGGAGACAAAACTGGAAAGCAAATTGTAAATGAAAGTTGGCTAAATCCAGTACTGATAAGGTATTAGAGAAAGAGCATGTTTGCGAAAAGTATCTTACCATATTGCCTTGAGTCTTGCTTCATGTCTGTGTAGGTTTAGAACTTCCAATCACCTTATACCCACTGAAGAAGGAGGACACAGGAACATTCGATAAACGCAAAGGTTTTGCAATCTATGTAATTGTAACCTGATTGTAGATGAATATCATTGTATAGTAAGGCATTGATCGGGTACCCGGGTACTACGGAAAAGTCGGGTACCCGGGTAGTATTGTCGGGTACCTATAAAAAAGGGTGTGTTTTTTAAAGATAGCTATATTCAATAACTTATAATACTTGACCAAAGGATAATAACATTTGAGTTAAGAATGAGAAACTTTCGCGGTCTCAAATATTATTTCCAGCTCAGGCACCCTTTGTGCTATAAAGTTTATGTCAAATAAATGTCATTTTTCCAGCTCAAATTGCCCACTGTCCAATAAAGTTTATGCTTGGACACGATCTCGTATTGGGGTTAGTTGAATGGCTAATAATGGCGCGCATCTCTCTGCGTGTACATTGGTTGGGTTGCTTGATGTTATGATTCGGGTACCCGGGTAATAAATTACCCGACAGTCGGGTACCCGGGTATTAAAAACAAACACAAGTCAATGCCCTTTTATATTGTTGAATACAGATTTTTTGAAGTTATAGAAACTATTAGTTCAGTGACTTTTTACAGAGATCAGAGGATCCTTACAAGTTTTTGCTTGGGTCGCATGATAAAAATGTCCTGACTTGATTAAGTAAATTTTTAAAGGTAGTATTTACACATTATTGGTAATTTTTACTATAAGTTGTGTGCAAACCAATCATTGTAATATTTGTGTACATTCACATATCCCAGTAGGGGTTTGGAATAATTAACAAAACTTGAAAATTGCAAAACTGTCTGAAAAACTCACATTATCGTGTCAAAGTGAAGGATGAAGTGGGTTTGTTCCAAGGCCACTTTCATCCTTGACATTACTATTAAATTTCTGTGGAGATTATCAATTAGGTGGATTATCTTTGCAGATAAATTCAAACAGACACGAATTTAATTTCGAAATTATCCGGTTCAAAAAGGCAAACCTTTTAATGTATTTACCAAAATGTTGACCCGTATCTCTTAAATCTTTGCCAGCTTGAGATAATCTATATCCGGATCAGGATAATCCCAAACCACAAATGTACGTTAAATAAAGTGGATGGCTGCTGTCTACCTTTACGATGTATGCAGAAATTGCCCTTCCCATAGTATATTTACAGTGATTTTGCCAAAATTTAATCTTTAAATCCCTAAAGATTAAAATAATCCATCTGGGATAAACCCAATACAAATAATCAATATGATTGTGTCACAAAATTAAAAAATATTTGATTTCCCTTCACTTCTACCTTTCCAATTAGCTAAAATACACCATATTTGCTACAGTTTGAAATTTTAGCTGATACACCTAAAGAAGCTACAGGATCTGACAGGGACTGTTGCCTGTATTAAACTGAAACTCACACTGAAAACCTGATTTCTGTTTATATCGGTACGGTACAACTTTTCAAAGCAAAGCAGAAACAAAAGACTTCTGGCATTTACACTATAAAAACACTAGGGTATCTATACAATTACATAAACCTACATGTACATGGGGGTTATTAACCCTTGACCCCTTGAATTACGACCTAGTCGACAGCTTTGAACACTAAGTGCCCAACCCGTGAAAAGGAAAGCTGTCGACCTGGTGGATGTGATCTTGATGGGTCTCATCAACAATTCTCAGTCAAATTGTTTTTCATTACTGTTCAAATTGGTTGAAAACACTAAGCAGACGACATTTTACCACCAGCCGATCTGGGCCGGTTTAAGGGAAAACAGTTAATGTATAGATCATCTTCGACAGGCGACAGCTCAAACAACCATTAACTTTGCTTGTCATGTTCACGGATGCTGAAGCCTCCATGCCACAATTTTATAACCTGCTTCAATACTCAAAGGTTTCCACTTGAAGCGGCCAGGAGAAATTTTAATTTTTCTTCTTTTGTTAAGTTTGCATAGTTGTATGTTTGCATAATTTAGAGTTTCTCGGGGCTCATCATATTTCAATATAAACTTATACTGCATTTCACCCTCAATATGCATATACGTTTTTTAAGCAGATGCGATGGTAACACACCCACTGTATTAAGGTGGAAGCTGTGAAGCTAGTGCGCAGTGAGACTGGCAACTTTGGATCGATATTACCCATTTAATTTTTTCACAAGTACATTAAATCTTTATATTTTCTGATTACAACATATCCATAGATTTGTATCCATAGTTTTTTTTTTAAGCAGGATTGGAATTTTTTGAGACTTCATAGCATCTTTTCTGACTTGGTAGGATTTTCACATTTTTCGCGCAGAAAGCGCACATTTTTTTTTTCAAGTTGAAATCAGAAGAAATTCAAAATATATATATCCATGCCCAGGATAGGATTCAATGGTTAGTCCTGAAATAGCATAAATAAAAAAGTTATTAAACTTTTAATTTAGTCCTGACACGTTGTTCATTTTCTTTCTATAAATTGCTCCAAAAGTCACGGAATGGGTTGTCAGAAAAAAAAATCCTGGGAACGGCTACTGGATATGATTTGTTTTTGGATGTCCGTTGATTTTAATGTGATAGGGCAATTCATACGTTTGTGAGGCGAGATACAAATTGCAGAGGTTGAGCAAAAAACAGTTCCGAGAAAATCACAATGAAAGAAAAAGTTGCCAATTCTTACGCATTTATGGCTGTGATATGACACATACTCATTTCTTCTGTCCTGTGTTTTAATTATTGTGTGAAATAAACTTGTAGCTTTATCTCTGTGATGTTTTAAACAAAAGTATATTTTGTGGCTTAAATTTCGACTTTTTTAAAATGGGAACAGCACACTTGGCTTGTTTGGGTGTAGGTTCACATGCGGCTTTCCATATTTGGGGACCAGTAATTTATATGTGGATTGTGCTATTTGTTTTTACATCAATAGAGAATTTCAAAGTAATCAGAACAATGGTAGTGATTATTCTGAACTAGCCCATTCTTCTCTCCACGGCTATTGGTTTCGTGTGAGTGACCCTTGTCAATGGCTCAATTGGTTTCCAGGGGCCATGGACTAATGACTGTGCAAACAATGACATGGTTCTTTATCATGCCCATGCAAACAAATCCATGCTCCCAGCACTGCTTAAACTTCTCAGTGTAAGCAAATGTTTTGAGATCAATTTTCTCATATAAATTTTATGTTAACACATCTGAATTTTTGGGAGTATGTAGTTGAAGTATCAAACTATCAAAAGTTATGATAAAGTGATTAGAGGTTATCCAAAGGTGATGGCTTCAGATACTCCACCTTAAGACGTCATATGCGTTTATGAGGAATTCAGTTTAATATGTTTTTTGTGTGTTTGTAAATTACGATTTAATACTTTTCTCTGACAAAATTGACTTTGAATTTTAAATATGTCACTAGCTTGTTGGAATCTCTCAATCATCTTTATGTGTCCTATAGTTTTTTAGTCATACATGTTTCTGTGTCTAACTGTCAATGCTACACTGACTGGATTATCCCAAAGGCAAACATGTCAAACTGCATAAAAGTTATTTGAGACAATTTCGCCAGTAGGTCTCATTATCATGTAGCAATGTATAGTTTTACTTAATGGCACTTGACACAAAACTGTTAGGATCTCGACAGAGCCACTTTGTCCAGCACTTGGTAGTTTCACAAACCAAATAATAACAAGAGGGCTGTGTGCACAGCCCATGCTCAGCTGACCTAGAATTTTTTCACATTTGTTGGTCTTGAACTTGGGATACGATCAAGGTCACCCATGTACTGAATAAGTCTCACCTTTATGCAAGAACATGTGCAACATCAAGTTCCCACTTCAAGTAGTTCTCAAGTTATAGTGAAGAGTAAAATTCATGTATGTTGCACAGTGATCCCCAAAATGAGGTCAAGGTCACTCATGTACTGTCGAAGCATGACCTTTATAGAGAAACATTAACATGTGCAACATCAAGGTCCTAACTCAGAACAGATCTCAAGTTATCAAATGAACAGAAAATTTCGTGTCAGTTGTCCTGTGATCTTGGGAATGAAGTCAAGGTCCAAATATCACTAGAGCATGACCACTTGCACAAAATAAGTAGACACTTATAAAAGGTACACACATCCCTACCAGGTTTGACAAAAATCTGGCCGCAATTATTTCAGTTATAACCATTTCAAAAAATTCCCACGTTAAGCTTCCCTATTAAAACTATTTTAAAGTTAAAAAAAATCAATGGAGCATGACCATTTGAACAAAGTTGGTAGAAACCCACCCAAGGTACATTGCCACCAAGTCTGAAGTGAATCTGAGTGACAGTTTCTTCAGAGAAGTCCAAAAATGCGAATTATCATTGGAAAGCCTTTGACTTGCATAGTAATTAATAGAAAAGGTGCATTTACCGAAAAGTATCTGAATTGAAAAAAAAAGAGAAAAAAAATCATAAAAAATCAGGAATGCAAGCAGTGCCACCTAGTAAACACATATGTTTGACCCTTTTACAAGGAACATAGCCACCACGTTTCAGCTTAATCTGAGTGACGCTTCAGGAGAAAAAATAAAAAAGTAGCGAAAACACACTAAAAATCATAAAAGATTAGAAAAATTGCAGCACCACCAGGTGAACACATTCAGAACTAGGAGTCCCTAGGAGTGTTCCTATGCAGTATCAAAGCAATAGGGTAAGCGTTTTTGGAGATTTTTTTTTTTTTAAGATTTGCCATGACCCCCACCAAAGTCAGAAAAAAAAATCATTAAAAATCCAAAATCACTGGAGCATGACCATTTGAATAAACCTAATACAAACCCACCCAAGGTACATTGCTACCAAGTTTGAAGTCAATCTGGATGGCGGTTTTGGAGAAGTCGAAAATGTGAATGAACATTCGAATGGCCATTGGCTTGCATAGTAATCAATAGGAAATGTGCATTTACCGACAAGTACCCGAATTGAAAAAAAAAATCGTTAAAAATCATGAATCTATAGCAGTGCCACGTAGTGAACAATTTTGTTTGACCCTTTCACAAGAAACATATCCACCAAGTTCAGCTTAATCTGAGTGACGGTTCTGGAGAAGAAGTCAAAAATAGCAAACACTGACACACACACTGGAGAAGAAGTCAAAAATAGCAAACACTGACACACACACACACACACACACACACACACACACACACACACAAAATCGGAAAAATATTGCAGTGCCACCTGGTGAACAAATTAAGAACTAGGAGTCCCCAGGAGTGTCCCTGTGCGATATCAAAGTAATTGGGTGAGCGGTTTCGGAGAAGATTTTTAAGATTTGCCCCCTAAAAGAACAAAAAATCATCAAAAAAAAATCAAAAAAAATCACTGGACCGTGACCATTTGAACAAACTTGGTAGAAACCCACCCAAGGCACATCCCCACCACGTTTGAGGGGAATCTTTCCAGCGGTTTTGCAGAAGAAGTCGAAAATGTGAATTGTGGACGGACGGACGATGGACGACAGACCCTCACAAAGCTCAGCTGACTGACAAGTGGATGAGAGACTTGTTCACCCTTAACAGTGGCAGTGGAAGCTGTGAGCATGCGGGGGGGGTAAATTTACTGAATTTAGTATGTTACTATTCGACACGAAGCTGTCATATTATATGTCACACAAATACGAAGAAAATCATTTCCAGGGAAAAATATTTTGCAGCACATCAGGACCAAATGAAATTTTTATGTTACAAGTATCATATGTAAATCCTCGCATTTTTGTTGCTTTTTTTGTCCTTAAAGAAATAATTTTTCCCTCCCCCCCAAAAAAACAACACACACACACACACACACACACACACACACACACACACACACACCACACACACACACACACACACACACACACAACACACACACACACACACACACACACACACACACACACACACACACACACAAATGGATGTACTGGTCCATGTATATACCCGTCTCACAAACGTTCTAACATCGTTTTCCGAAAAATACAAAAAAAAACAACAAAAAACAAAAAAAAAAAAAAACAAACAAAACAAAACAAAAACAAATAAACAAAAACAAACAAACAAACAAAAAAAACAAACAAAAACAAAAAAATAAAGGACACCTTATTTTTCCTGCCATAACCTCCAACAAAAGTTCATTAGAGCAAAACTGTGTGCCATTGGCACAAAATACACCAAAAGGGCGACCACCTTTATTTATTTATTTATTTATTTATTTATTTATTTATTTATTTATTTATTTATTTATTTATTTATTTATTTATTTATTTATTTATTTATTTATTTATTTATTTATTTATTTATTTATTTATTTATTTATTTATTTATTTATTTATTTATTTATTTATTTATTTATTTATTTATTTATTTATTTATTTATTTATTTATTTATTTATTTATTTATTTATTTATTTATTTATTTATTTATTTATTTATTTATTTATTTATTTATTTATTTATTTATTTATTTATTAAAATATATTTATTCGGGGTTGCCCAATCAGCCAAGGCTGTTCTTACTTGGGGCCCAGTTACATCACAAAACTTACACAGATACACAATAAGCAATGATAAAAAGTTACAAAGGTACTCACAACACACAACATACAATTCATGATAAAAAATGAACATTCGACAAGATCACGATTACAACTGTTTGCACTTATTACATGGATTCGAAATATACCCCTTGTATCTATTTTTAAAAACATGAACGGAGTCCGCCGATTGGACCTCCGTCGGTAGCATATTCCAATTCTTGGCAAAAATGAAGAAAGTGACTGTTTAAATTTTTCGGCGCAAGGTAGAGGTACATACCAATTTTTGTTTTTACGACTTCTATAGTGTTTCGCTGGTGAATTTTATTACAGAAAGTGAACTTGTTTGCCAAATATTGCGGGGCTGCTGAATTCAGCCATTTGTAGGTTAAGGTTGCCAAATGAAAAGTCGTTGCTCCTCTTATTCTTGCCAACCTAATTCCTCTATGATCAATTTAGGGCTCACGGTATAATCAAAATTACCACTAATAATCCGTGCACATCGATTTTTAAGTCTTTGTAATATGTTTTTATACTTTTGGCAACAATTCCCCCAAACAGTATCACAGTAATCGAAATATGGTACAATAATACTGTTGTATACGGCTGTTAATAAATTAGATGGAAGAGAAAACCCGAGCCTTCCTAACAATCCTATTTTAGGGCTGACCTTTGAAACGATGTAGTTTATGTGGGAACACCAACACAAATTAGAATCTACCTTATACGTAAACTCATCAAATCACGATGACACCATGGCACTTCGGTGTTCAGAGTTATTTCATTTTTAATCTACGGTTGATATTATTTCAGTGATGAAGCATTATTTCTGATGCCGTGATTTTGTTGATCCCTTCACGACTTGCAACAGAGAAACTGTTCCTCAACACCTATAAATTATTTTATAAGTGATTCTTGTCTGCGCAAACAATGACATAACTGTTAAAATTAAATGGCTCGACATATAATAACGATCTTTCAAAGTAATGTCCAACCGATCAAAGCGACTTCACTTCTACATCAAATATCACAAATATATACATTCCTAATATGAAAAACCTATACACTCAAATGACCACAAGGCTTTGAAAAAATTGCAGCATCCAAAGTGGAACTCAAAATTAAGAACAGTCTTTTAGGGTAAAAATTTGGCTTATGGTAAAATTCGGCATATATGCTGAAAACTATTCAAGACAAAATTACCAATCTTGTGATATATATATATATATATATATATATATATATATATATATATATATATATATATATATATATATATATATATATATATATATATATATAAAGTATCAAAATATTTTTTTAAAATATCTGTTTTTTTACAAAGGTGATACAAGAGCAGAGCAGAAAATGTCTATGTTAAAGGTAAAGTTTGCGGAATTCTTCATTTTTATACGCGAACGAACTGATCATTTCTTAGATAAGAACTGATAGTTTTTTGCCGTAAAAGGTTTATTGGGTAAATCAGTTTTTGTTTATTAAAAGAGAATATGAAAATAAAGGAATAAGTTTTGATACATATCCATCTAATACGACAATTTTGGTGCAGATATGGGGCCTAATGAATCTTAGGTTCAACATTTGTTTATTCAGCAATAGGCCTCCAGGCCCGTGTGCAAAACAAACAAACATGTTCATAACGTTAAAGTCAAGGTCTATACTCATCGATACAACAAATATACAACCCATTAAGAGCAGGGTATCCAACATATCCACGATATCAGAAGTAAATTCTACATTAATACACCTGAGAGCATAATCAATTTACCATAAATGAATAAAGCGATGGAGGAAGTTATTAATAACTTCAGTACCAGCCAATAACAGAATTTTGAGCAATAATTTAACATGCAAGAAAAACATAACATTAAGATATACCAATCCGTTGCCCCTCATGTCGTTCACTGTAAGGCAACGTTTCCATGTGTACGTTTATCAGTCCGTCATCCGTCTCCGTCGTCCGTCTATTTTTTCGCTTCAGTTCTTTGCCATTGTAATGTTTCCATGTGTCCGTTGATCTACACATAGACGATTGAAATTATACATACTCTTATGTCGATATACTAGTGGAATATACTTTCTCCTTTAAGTCTCATACATCGGGCATTCTAACACCATATGATAATCGTCGTTTAACTCTTTACAAAAGGGACACTTACGACCCACAAGAGGAGTGGAAGGGGTTTCCCATCTCCCAGTCTCAATCAATACACAAATTATGAGAACTCAAACGTAATCGAGCCAATGCAATTCTATACTTTAACGGTATTTGCTTGTGTATATTTTTCCGTAACGACTATAATTACTAATTGCCAAACGATAAAAATTCACCTATATGTATATTTCAAATGCATATCAATAGTACTTCATCATAATGTTATCGAATTTATAGTTAAAACTAGCCTATCGTTAGTATTGGTAAACGTCCTGGTGATAACCTTCCTCCAGCCAAACTCTGGCACACTGCACTGGTCTCTGCCATCAGAGTGGATGGATACTCGCTCCACAGGTATACTTTGGTGTGTCAGACTATATTTGATAATGCATATTGCCCTTCGTGGACACGAAAGATTTTTGAACTTCATTATAATTATTCTGAAATGTATATTAAAAATTGATTATGTCTTGTTCGAGGTTATTTTCTGTAGCCAATTATGGCTTCAACCTCCTTTTTCTTGATACTGACTGCATGGTTGAAGACATTCTACTGCCTTCTGGATCAATATTATATATTACTACCTACTTATGTATATTAGCCTTTGCTGTTTCACTACCTTCTCATGGTAAACACATTCATCACTCAGAGGTTAGCACGGAAACCTTGGTTAGGCTGCATATCTTACAGAAACAAGTTGAAATAACCGTGGAACATTTATTTTGTATCTGTGCCATTCTTCTATTACTATGTGGGGATGTTCAACCTAATCAAGGGCCTGATGATGGTTTCGTTGACTTTACAATCTGTCATGCAAACATTCGTAGCGTATCTCCCGACAAATTGCGTTGTATTAAGACATCATTAGCTGATTCATTCGACATTATCGCGTTGTCTGAAACTTTTCTCTCAACCGCACACCCCGACCGCGACCTGGAGATCCCGGGCTTCCGCCCAATTATGAGACGGGACAGAACTACTGGAATTGGCGGAGGCGTGGCTCTCTATGCGTCGCGGTCGCTCTTTGTTAAACGTCGCTACGATCTTGAAAATGATTTAGATATTATGTGGATTGAAATTCGGCTACAAAATAACAAATTCCTCTTAGCAGTTGTGTACAGAACCCCAAATTCCACTGTTAATTTCTAGGAGAAGCTTCAAGACAATATGGATGATGCAAAAACTGCTGGTGCAGACAAAATTATAATTATGGGAGATCTAATTGCAGATCCAGCCACCAACCATGGCAACAAACTGCAACACTTCTGCTCTGTAAACTTTCTTACTTTACATATTAACGAGCCAACAAGAATAACTGAAAATACTTCTACGTGTATGGATCAGATTATTACAAATATGCCAAATTTTGTTCGAAGTGTAAATGTCTCTGCCCCACCAGCAAATTGTGATCACTGCCTTGTAAGCGCTAGTCTACTTTCTAGGCGTAAGAAAGCTAGCACATTCACCAGACTGGTCTGGGAGTATGACAAAGCCGATTTTGACATTTTTAGAGAAAAATTACTAGAAAGTGATTGGGACGCCTGCTTTGACTCAACCAACGTTGACTTAATATGCAAAAAGTGGACAGATACCTTCATGTCAGTAGCGAAGGAGTATGTACCAAACAAGAATGTAATAATTAGACCGAGTGACGCTCCTTGGTACACATCTACCCTCCGCACTGCAAAACGCAAGGTGGAACGTATCCACAAAAAAGCCAAACTGAGACCAGCACTTTGGCCATACTTTGGGCAGTTGCGAAATCAATATATTCAGGACTTAAGGCAAGAAGAAGAGAACCACTTTGAACGTTTAGAGAATAATGTTAACAATGACCATAAACGGAAAAAAAGCTGGTAGCACACCGTCAAATTCCTCTTACGAAAAAATGAAGTATCTGATATTCCGGCGCTTTTCCATGATAATAAAACATTTACCGATAATGATGCAAAAGCCCAGGTATTGAATGATATTTTTATTGACCAAACCAAAATTGACGATGCAAATTTTTCATTCCCGCCCCATGAAAGGAACAGCATAAATATTTTGGAAAATATCTCAATTAACAGCAACGAGGTATTTTGGATATTAAAAAGCTTAGATATTTCTAAGGCTAATGGTCCAGATTATATTAGTGCCCGTCTCCTCCGGGAAGCTGCTCCTGCTATTTTAGAGTCTCTCACAAAATTATTTAATATTTCTTTAGCCGAAAATATATTTCCATCTGAAAGGAAAAAGGCAAATGTGGTTCCAATTTTCAAAAAAGGGTCCCCGAACGACTGCAACAACTACAGACCAATATCACTTTTAAGCTCTGTAAGCAAGGTTTTCGAGAAAGTAGTTTTCAAACATGTGTTCAATTTTTTTCGGGAGAACGTCGCGATATCAGAACCGCAGTCATGATTTATACCTGGTGATAGCGCGGTCAACCAACTTGTATTTTTGTATCACCATTTTTTTGAAGCTGTCGACATGCAGAAGGATGTCAGAATAATTTTTTGCGATATAACCAAGGCTTTCGACCGCGTCTATCACCCGGGTCTGTTGCACAAATTAAAAAATTCTGGAATAGACGGTTCATTGTTGCAGTGGTTCGGAGATTACTCGGAGGGACGCAAACAAAAAGTTGTTGTTCAAGGAGGGTCATCACAGTGGGGACAAATCAAAGCAGGCGTCCCTCAGGGATCTGTTCTTGGACCCCTATTATTTTTAATATATATTAATGATATTGTAAACATTGTTCAATCACCCATATGACTTTTTGCAGATGACACAACTCTTTTTATTACGGTGGATGATGCCAATGCTGCGACCAATATTCTTAACACTGACTTACAGGAAGTGGAATCTTGGTCGCACCAGTGGCTCGTACCCTTCAATCCGACAAAAACCAAGAGCATGATAATTTCTAAGAAAAGAAATCCTTCACAGTACGCTGATTTAGTCTTTATGGATAGTACACTGCCAAATGAAACCGATCACAAACATCTTGGCCTCACCATTCGTTCTGATTTAAAATGGTCTAGTCATATCAAGGAATTGTTTACTAAAGGAATGAAAATGGTCAATATTTTGAAATATTTGCAATTTCGGCTTAATAGGAAATCTCTAGAAACACTTTATCTTTCTTTCGTAAGACCTCTCCTGGAATATGGGGCAGTAGTCTGGGACAACTGTACTTTACAGGAGTTCACGCAGTTAGAAAACGTTCAACTTGCTGCAGCTAGAATTATTACTGGTGCAACTGCTGGTACTAACCACAATCTTGTCTATCAAGAATCCGGCCTCGAGAAATTATCTTCTCATCGGGAAAAAAGCAAACTCATTCTATTCTTTAAAATGATGAACGGTGACACTCCCCCGTATCTACAAAATCTTATTCCTGGCCCTGTTGGTGACAGAAACAGGTACAACATCAGATCTGGTTCGAGATTGTCCCATATTAGATCACGAACGAATTTATTTGACTCTTCCTTTCTCCCATCTGCTGCTCGACTGTGGAACAGTTTACCCATTGAATTCCGTAACTCGGAAGACCTTGCAGAATTCAAGAAAAACTTAAATCGGGGAACTGAATGTGTCAATAAACTGTTTTACAGGGGCGAGAGACGACATGCTGTGTTCCATGCGCGTCTGCGCATGGGATGCAGCAGTTTGAAATCTGATTTATTCAAAACGGGTCTTGCAGATTCTCCCAGGTGTGCCTGCGGTAATTTTAATGAAGATGTATGCCACTACTTTTGTGAATGTCGTTTTTATATCAATCAACGAAACACATTCCACAGCAAAACTATTCCTTTCGCACCCTTCACTACTGAAACTTTACTTTTTGGCTCCAAAAGGTGTACTTTACAACAAAATGAAATAATCTTCGACGCTGTACATAACTATATCAAAACAACAGGCAGACTGGGAGCAGTCACATAGGTTGCTACATGATCATTTAGCTATTTACTGATTAATTTGCTGGCGATATACCTGATAAACGAGGACGTACCTCAACCATCTTTCCCTATCTGTGGCGTCTTGTCTCGTTACATTTACTCAAGCTTGTGTGGCAGTGCCACTCTATCTGTCTTTGAAACGTGACGTATACATTAACACTGACTTGTCTGATGTTGTTATCCAGTCTTTTCCCTCTACCTCTCTATGTGCAAGAGGAATTTATATGGGGCTGCGCCCTGTTTTCCAATTGCTTTCTTTTGAACTAAAAATATGTTTAAACCAATTCTATACTAGAAGTTCGATATCTTAACTTCACGCAAATACATTTGAAATCTTAAATAAACAAATAAACGATAACTTCGAGCTTTATTTTTCTCAGTCCATTTAGCATTCCATTCCTGTAAATATGTATCTTTCAGCTGCAGTTTAAAATATGTGTAAACTCTTGCTTATTTGCTACACCTTGTGCAAACCAATCATGGCCAAACCCAGTTACATACAATAAATCTTTCACTTGTGTCATCCAATAGACCTGTTCATACCGAGTTGTAACGAACTTTTCCGGACCGTAATTAATTATGCATTCCATTGTTGGCCTGATTGTCCAATCAGCAAGCAGCCGAGTCGGGCCCAGGCCGGCATATGTTTACAACGGATGCCACGGCTAACGCCAGCGATTACAGCACGGATTGTGCTGAACAGTGTAAATCTTTTACCTAAAATGTCACATCAGTGGTGAAACGTGCATTTATAGTTTGCTGACTGTTTGCTTTTTCGTTAAATCCAAGCACATCCTGTGTTTTATTTTCTTATCCTTCCACGTGTAATCCGGCCAGCGTGGTCGAGCACAAAATGTAAACAAAGCAGGGTGCGCTTCCCGAAGTGAACCGAATAAACCCGAGTCCTATGAACTGGTCTATTCTTTAAAGAGTCATCACCTAAATATTCATGAAATGAACAATTATGTAGCAACTTAATCAGCTTTGAATTATCAAACCTAAGAATTTTGAGCCAAAATTTAATTATTCGGCAATATCTTGTAACATAAAGAGGGTAACGCTCCAATTCACCATACACCATTTCCGTTCTACATTCTACAAAAATTCAAGTGAACTTTTTCAATATGATTACCTGCATGGAATCCCAAATTTCACATCCATAAAAATTTAAAAAAAATCTATAGTATTTCCACACTGACTGTTACTCTTAAAATAGGATTCCATATCATTTACACACATAGCGAACAAAAACGGAGAAAGACACTCCCCTTGCCTCACACCCAGTGAACATTCAAATACCTATGAACATTCATTTTCATGTTTAAGGCCTACATCATATTTTACAGAAGAATACATACAATGTAATATATCAATCATTTCCCCTTCAACTGCTAATTTTATCAACCTATACCACAAGATATCTCGAACCACATAATCAAAAGCTTTTTGGAAATCTAGAAATGCGCAAAATAACTTTTTCTTACTTTTTGCATACGAGGAAATTATACTTTGCGAAATGAATATTTTATCTCTAGTGCTATATCCAGATCGAAATCTGCCCTGTGATTCAGCATAAATCTGATATGACTCAGCCCACCACATAAGACGATTATTCAAAACAGGTGTAAAAAATCTTATTAAGTGAACTTAACAGAGTAATTCCTCTGTAATTATAGACTAAATTAACATTTCCTTTCTCATCTAAAGGAAACAGAATACCAGTGGTCTACATATCTGGAAAAAAAAAACACTACTAAAGATTACATTAAACAATCCCAGAAAAGTAGGGCGAGGGAACCGATTCACCACCGATGAAAAACACATTCAATAATTAATTTAAACTTGAAGATTTACCATGTTTTATCTGTTTAATCGCACATTTTACCTCTTCGAGACTTATTTAATTCATCAAACATCATTTGCATATCGTCATCTAAAACAGCTTCTGTATCTAAAAAATCAACGATACCATGGTATATGAAAATTATCATTTACCTCTTTTCTTAAATTATTAACAAATCGATCTTGATGAGCAACGTTCCAAACGAAACTTTTATTATCAACATTACTTGGTGAAACCCTCCCACAATTATGCTCAGAGACATATTTTAATGACACATAAAATACACAATGCTCTAACAGGATAGTCGATTCTGAAGTACCAAAATTTATCACATGCTCCATCAACTTGGTTGAAGTTATAATATAGTCAACAACACTTTCACCCCTGACTGTAAGACATGTAAATTCACCTATCCCTTTATCAGTTCCAAATCTACCACTGACTATTCTTAGACCCATTAGTCCGCATAATCCCTCAATTTAACACCAAAACCATTCAACGGTTTTATATTCTTAGAAGCATGCGCCTCTATTACCTTATTAACAACGTAATTGTCTAATACGGGCAAATATGCAACACTGTCATTAACAGCATAATCAGGTAACACATATGTTCTCGCGTTAAAATCCCCGCAATACTTCCAGCTACTTTATCGTATTTTGCGATATAGATTTTGGACTTGCTGAAAAATATCCATTTCATTTACATTTATTCACGTCGAACGTTCGGGTACTGCATAACAACAACAGACTATAGTATCTCAGCTTCCAGACCAAAAAATTCTGAACTCGGCTTCATTAAAATTAGTGTGCTGCCAGGGCGCTTCGGCCGCGCCCAGCGGGCTATAACCTCCCCTTTAGTCGCTCCCTGTGTTGAGGATGCACTAGCTTGTTACTGAGTCTATTTGTGTAATTATGCATGTTTTTGATTGGATTGGAATCTTAAATATTGAGTTTGTTGTTTAATTGTATTACAGCATGTCTACCTGAGTGCATAGTAACATGTTTGTACATTGTATTGTCCTGTGTCTTGTATATATCATTTTGTGCGTTTCCGTGTCTGGAGAACCCCTAGATTAGTTATATCCTGTACTATTGGGTAATTTAGTGAAAATAAATAAGTTAGGAAAAAAATAATATCATCACTGTTTTACTCCAACAACTGAATTTCATCACGTAAATGAGATCTGTAATATATTAGGGCATTGACTTGGATTTGTTTTTACAACCCGGGCACCCGACTGTCGGGTAATTTATTACCCGGGTACCCGTGACGGGTTCCCGAATCATAACATCAAGCAACCCAACCAACATACACGCAGAGAGATACGCGCGATCATTAGCCATTCAACTAACCCCAATACAAGATCGTGTAAAAGCTTAAACTTTACTGGACAGTGGGCAATTTGAGCCAGAAAAATTGACATTTATTTGAAATAAACTTCATTGCACAATGGGTGCCTGAGCTGGAAATAGTATTTGAGACCGCGGAAGTTTCTCATTCGTAACTCAAATGTTATTACCATTTGGTCAAGTATTATTAATTATTTAATGTATATCTATCTTAAAAAACACACACACCCTTTTTACGCGTACTCGGCAATACTACCCGGTACCCAACATTTTCGTAATACCCGGGTACCCAATCAATGCCCTATAATATATTACTAACCCACCTGAATACCGTTTACTTTTCAGTTTCTGCAAAGTTTTATTCAGGAATATCATTTCGTAACCGTCCATGTCCAGATCAACCATTTATGATGCCCATATTTCACATCAAAATATAATATTTGCACCACGTAACAGCTGTTTGAAGTCAACAGAATCCAGTTAATCCACTCGTTTTTCACTTATCCTTGAATATTCTAGACGAGAGGGATTAATATAGGGCTTGGCCCTTCTTCACAATTGCTTTTTTGAAATAAAATACGTTTAAACCAATATTCTAGACACAAAAGATTAACTCTTTAACACCCACACCATTATGACTATCCATGCTCAAAGCATCCCTGTCCGTGATAGTAAAATCAGTCCGCGAAATATGAACTCCCTCCGTCAGATCCCAGGGTTCTCCCAAGGGCCCTACTCCCTATAAATTGTAGGGCTGTGATAATAAACTTAGGGCTGTGACTTGAGCTTCTCATTATAAAATATAGGAGTGTAGGGCCGTAATTCTTGATTTTTTCTCAAATTAGGTTTGATACGCCACAATTTGTAATAATTGCGGCAATTTGTAATAATTGCGGCAATTTGTAATAACAGCCTTTTTGTGATAAAGAAAAATTAGCAGAAATTTGCATTGATTTCTGATACTTGCGGCAATTTGTCATAAGTTGCGGCAAAATATAATATTATTGCACTTTGCAATAACGTCTTGCAGCAAAATGTAATAAATCAGATATGCCCAGTTTGTAATAACAGTGAGGTGAAAATTGTAATCAAATGTAACAATTCTATGGCAGTGTCTTTTTATCTAATTTTCTTTACAATCATTCTAAGGTAGAACGTTTTTTTGAAAGCTGAATATTAAATGCCCCGAATAGATAGACATTGTGACGTTATGTGGCAAACTGATTAAATTCTCATTTGCTTCTTTTGTGTAAAGAGATGTAAGATTTTGTTGAGACGACCCCTGTTAGCAACGTTGTTAATAATAATAATAATAATAATAATAATGATAATGATAATGATAATGATAATGATAATGATAATGATAATGATAATGATAATAATAATAATAATGATAATGATGATGATGATGATGATGATGATGATGATGATGATGATGATGATGATGATGATGATGATGATGATGATAATAATTTTATTTACCCCCCAGGATTGGGTAAAATTAAATACATGCACGTCAAGATAGGCAAGATTAAACCATTGACTTGGATTAATGTGATTATTTTTTGATGGATGCTGATCAAGCCTATATTCCACTGGAAAAAATTTATTACTTAGCTTTTTAATGATTGCAGTCATTTATGTAACCCATACTATGATTGGACAAATTAAGTCGAGTCAACATTAAACAAAGCTATTAAAAAGCAACATTGTAGGGTAAATAATTGCTGGTATTTATACTGTTTCAGTTCAGAAGACTATTTTATTTTATGTAAATTAGTGAGATTTTAATTTTGGAATTCATATTTTGTTTATCTTCAAAATCCTTAGAGCTGTGATAGAGATGCCATACGTTAACGGCCATTGCTCATTCAATGAATATTGAGGAAGAGTCGTAGCTTGAGATTGTAATCTTCCCGTAGCATTATAAACAATATTAAATGCGGGTATTTCAGATCTTAAACCCAAAATATGTTGGAAGTAAAATTCACAGAAATGTATCGTGTTTTTGTCCCAGTACAGACATTCTTCTTTGCCAAGAATTCTTAATTCTTTCCTTGCTTTTTCCACCTCTGGTCCCCTTTCTTTATTTGTGACACACATGCATCTTGTTTTTTAACTTTCTTTCTTTCTTTCTTTCTTTCTTTCTTTCTTTCTTTCTTTCTTTCTTTCTTTCTTTCTTTCTTTCTTTCTTTCTTTCTTTCTTTCCTTCTTTCTTTCCTTCTTTCTTTCTTTCTTTCTTTCTTTCTTTCTTTCTTTCTTTCTTTCTTTTGAAACTCCAAATTTAGCCTGGCTTTAGCCCCATAGATGAAAGATGCCTAAAATTATGCACATTATATGAGTATTAATTTCAATTCTCTCCTATGTTCAAAAGTACAATAGATAAACACAGAATTCCAACACTACTCGTACATTTGTGACAATCAAAATCCTAATTATGTTCAAAAGTATTAAATACAAAAGTGTTCATGCGACTTCAATTCACAGGTTTGTGCTTTGGAAAAATCCAATGAAAGTTTAAATTTATACTACTTAGTTTTACTCAGGAAATGTAAATGTCGAAGACCTTGGAAGTAGTGCAGATAGTCGTGTCAATGCAATGAAATTTCAATTCATATATGTTTGTGCTGTTGATGCATACAATCAAATGAAACTGAAAGTTGCAAAATTTATGCTAATTAGTCTCTCTCCGGAAATTTAAATGTAAGAAAATATCAAAAAGTAGATCAGATAAAGGGACCATTCAACTTTCAATTAAAAGGATTGCCTTTAAATTACACCCAATTGGGCATATTCATATTAAACAATATTAAATGTGGGCCTGCACTGTCCGCCTACAGGGTGGCAGACAACACAGCTAGGCCTGGATCTGTCCTCCAATTTTTCAAGTTCTTTGTTGTGGACCAAGGGCAGCACAGAGTCCAGTCAATATTGTGGATTTTTCAAGACACACAGACAAATTTTTCTTGTCTGCTTTGGTTTTTGACAGGCAAATCTTCTTTGTTATTTCCCTTGGACATCGTAATACAAGGACACTCCAGAACGATATGTCTGCATGCATGACATTTTGCTTTTTTTTTTCATGTGGAGAAGTTAGCGACAGCAATTAGGGGCATTGGGAATTTGAAATTTTGAGTATCTTCTAAAACATTATAGATGGAGATGCCATTCTTCCATGTTAATACATGTCCAGGACCATTTTACATCCAATGAGTTGTTAACAATGTCACGACAGGCATTTTAATATTTTTGTTTGCCATTGTCCAAATTTCATTCACACTACATGCAGGCCTGGATGCAGTCACCATCGGAGGCAAGGTTTGCAATCTAGCCAAACAAAACAAAATTTGTGTTATCTCTAACACTGCCCAGAAAAAAAAACTTGCAATCTGAGGCCTGTCATGGGAACCTAATTAGTACAACTTTCCCGGCTTATGCTAAAACAAGGATATCCTTGTACATTAAGTAACTAATTGACCAAAATTCCCACATCTAGCCACTCATTTAACACCTAACGAAAGGATATATAAATTAAAGCTGTACACGGTCACTCCGCAAAAGAGGACGTGTCCACCGCTAGAACAGAATTATTAAGTATGGAATACAACACAAAGTCTACAACAAATATGATGTTAGCTTTGGCCATTCTGATTCCTATCTGCCAGTCCTGCTTTGCTCATGCAAAAGTGGAAGACAAAAGTCACGAAAACGGAGGGTTTGTCCCTGTGTTGCCCGGTAAGTCATCGTCACGAATGGATTATCTGTTAACATGGTTAATACATGATCATGACAAGGTTAAATTTAACGGGATTGACATCACAGTTTAGTGTTTTAATGCGAGAAATGCAAAGCAGATTTCAACGATTTAACATGTCGTGTGACCAGACTACACAGAAAAGCTGTTAATCAAGCATGAAAGACAAAATTCTCACTTGTATGAACAACTACTTTGAAGAATTGGCGTGGCAGTGGGGTTTAATGCATATCAGTCGTAGAAGAAGACATATTTTCATTGTACCATAACTCACGGTATTTGCAATTTATTTTATATTTCACGTTCTCTTCTGTAATGAAATATTAACGTCGAGGAAAAGCTCTTTTATTGTTACGATGCCCAAGAGAATTCTTGCAAGAACAAAATGTCTGGGTTGGCACCCAGACATAATTATATAATGCTGAGCAAATAATTTATTTTCATGTGTGCATGGACGTATAGCGTGCCTGTCCATGCATAGGAAATTGCGTAAAACTCAGCTTGTAACTTGGCTTATTTCCACAGCCGTCTTACATGGCCTATTGTACATCCTGGAACCTCGAATGAATAAACATATTCAGTTAAGCTATGTCATAACTTTGCCTTTAAAACTTGCCACTGGTCTGTGGGTTCGAGGCCACGAAGGAACAAAATAAGGTGCCTTATCAATGAAAGGATTGCTTAGAAAATATGTTTAACGTTGGCACACATGTTTGTGGTAACTTTTCTGGATAATGAATAAAATGCTACCAGGGCATGATAAAAACCTCACTACCTTGTCAGAGCTTATCGCCGGATTCTGAAGCTGCTCGCTCTGAACAACAAAAGACTGATTACGAATGCACTCATAAACTAAAAAACAATGATTTGCTTCACAGGAAATCTGCTTGTGTGTGCATGAAATTGTTGCGCATTTTTACAACAGTAGCTGACATACCTGCATATAGGCTAGCACAAACATATAAAATGTTGGAATGCAAAACCTGTCTATAATAGTTATGGAGATCATATTCAACATTGAAATCGTGTTTATTTGTCTCTTCAGCATGGCAGTGTTCATGCGTTGAACGTATAGCAAAATTATAGACTGAAGTTGAAATGGCTTCTCTTTCTATAAGATTTGAAGACATCGATCAGCATGTAATTTTGTGTAGAATTTGCATCAATTAGAATGCATTGTTTTTTAGTTTTTCTTTGGAAGCACCATCAGTACAAACATTGGAATTCAAATTGTAGTGACATCTCTATCTATAATACTTTTGAAGATATTCATCACTATTTAACACTTAAACTAATATTAGGCCATGTGAAAACATATACATGGACTGATTTATCTTCGGACCGGTACTTTCTTTCTTTGACACAGGCCTGCACAATTATATATATATATATATATATATATATATATATATATATATATATATATATATATATATATATATATATATATATACATACATACACACATATATGTATATAATTAAATGTGTGTGTATATAAGTATATACATATATGTATATATGTATATATATATATATATATATATATATATATATATATATATATATATATATATATCGACAACACGTATTGTCCCTCCCTACGGTCGGGTCGACACATAGAGAGAGGGCATGATACGTGGGCTGAAACATAAAAATCCATGTGTTACCCTCCCCCCCCAACAATTTTTGATTGCATTTTATGCCATTCTGGGCTCATACAAAACATATGAAATATAAATAAAATGTATAAATAATGTAACCAACACATACATGTACATGATGTTACAAAGACCTATGGCCTGTGGCCTGTGGACGGGTCTCCCCCGGAGAGCTGGGCAGACCCGACAGCTCGACAGGAAATAATGTAATGAGCTCTCGAGCCCCCCCTCCCCCCCCCCTTTGGAAGGCCCATGATATTCAAATGCACACCAATTTAAAAGTATACTCATCACTAAGAAATGACAGTGTACTTATTCTTTCTGTGTTTAAAGCAATCAAAATAAGCGATTCCCCTAGCGATTTCCTTTATGGCTGG